>CM053790.1:684669288-685269288 GCA_028749045.1 Cupressus sempervirens
CACCACTAGAATATTCTACAATGAATTATTTACTATCCTTGATGAAGCACATATGTCCTCCCTAAGAACTATTAGAATAATTTGTGTAAAAGGTAAAATATTGTGTTGTGGGAACATGAAGTATAGAGAGGTTTTGGACCATTTTCTATATCTTCTTCATATCTTCATCATATATAGAGGTCCATTGTGGCTTTTTCTTTGTTAGTAGTTGATTAGTGGTTCTCTATAAAAACTTGCTCCTAGATAAAAATTATTTACATAGATAAAAATATCTAAAAATCCTTGCAGCTCCTTGGTATTAAGAGGAGGCTAGAATTCAAGGAACTTAGTCTTCATGTGAGGTTGAACCCCCAATTTACCAAAATTAAAAATCATACCTAGAAATTTACATGAGTCTAATTACCATTAAATTCTAGATAAGGATGAAACTATTAGAATTAATTTTGATGGTGTTCCTATGGGGGAGTATCCTTAGCATTGGAGAGCATTGACATGTTGCATTCATGACTATGTTTTTTATTGATGTCAACATAGCTGTAATTTTGTGAAGACTCACAAAGTAGTAGACTAAGATCATACTTGTATGGACATAGTTTTGATGTTCAAGTAAAGAGTGGTTAAGGACATGTTCTATACTATTTCCTAATGATGAGGTTAGATGTGTAAAGTCTAGTCATAGTTGTACAGAAGTGACAAGTGATTTACAGAGAGCGGTGTAGAGGGAAAGTGCATGGAAAAAAGTTTTTGATGATCTTATTATATCTTGTAGCAGAGACATAATCTAGCAATGCATGGTTAGAAAGTGATCGAGGATAGTCTTATGGTGATGTTAGCAAGTGCACAAGTCTTGAAGATGCATGTGTGAAGTTTTTTTGGACTCTAAGCTAATATGCTATTGTAAATGTGAATTAATTAATTATCTTACTATAATTAATTGGGAAAGCCTCAAGATTGACTCAAGGATTTATTTTGAAGATAAGGTATAAAGGAAAGATGTTTTCCTTATTTGAAAGACTATCAATCATGAAGTGTGCAAGGAATTGTGAAAAGGAGAAGAGTCATTGGTAAATGTGAGTAAGCAATCCAAGGGATTAGTGGATGCAAAGTTTGTTATCTGGTATGAGATCAGAAGGAGTGGAGGTCTTGTTGGAAAGACAAAGAAAGAGGAAGGAAGTACATTTCAATTCTATTATTTTTCAAGAAATAATAAAGATATCATTTGGATAATGGGTTCATTGGTCTTGCCCCTGAAGTTGTTTGGGTAGTGGGTCCATTTGCCTTCTACAACTCCTAATAGGGTTGGAATCTCCTAACAAGGATTTTAAGTATCCTAATAGGGAATGATATGTATTGAATATTTTTATTAACTCTGAGCAGGATCCATCCTCTAAAAAGGAATATTTTATCTTATTACATCATCTTGTGGGTATCATCCACACTAAGGTTTTCCCTCTGATCAAGGGTTTCCCCAGTTAACGTATCTAGTGTTATTGTGCATGAGTATCTTGTTGTGATTTATGATTATATTACTCATATGGTTAAGAATTATTAAGGTTAATAATTGTGATAATAGTTGGATAACTTATTCACTCCCCCCTCTCAGTTATATTGGTGGACTATATATTCTAACAGAAACAATTCCAAACTTCAAATATAACCTATAAAATATGTCCAAATGAGATCTATGCTCATCAATATTTTTACTAAAAATAAGAATATCATCTATATAGATACACAAAAAAAAATTATAGCCACAAAATATCTTGTCCATACATTCCTAGAAGTAAGATAGAGGATTCATCAATCCAAAAGGTATTACTATCCATTCATAGTGGCCAAAAGGAATATGAATGTAATATTGTGTTGATCTTCCTTATGTACGCAAATCTGGCAAAATCTATTTTTGCAATAAAACTATGAGAAGATTTTAACATTGGCTACCTTTTCTAATAAATAAGATTTATCTAGAATGGGACATGGTAAAGGTACAATTATTGCATTTTGTAAGAATTTTCCTTAGGAAAAAATTCACCCAAGATCAAGGAACTCAAATGCAAGCACAATAGTAGACCAACAAGGTATGATTAGAATAAAAATATCCACAATTGATTTATTTCTATTCAATTCAATGTGATAAAAGTACACTAGAAGTTCCTATATATAAAGGCCTCTGGAATACTTCTAGAATGCATAGGAATCAACAACATGATAAGTCATACAACCAAGCACATGTCCACTAGGTGTGGGTTATCCTCCATTAAGCACAGAAGTAAGTGTGATAATGAGAGGATAAGCCTACAAAGGTGTAGCACTCAAATTTATGTTGTAGACACCATGTGCTTAAATAGGAGTGCAAATAACTGTGTTGTCTACATGAGAACTTAGTTAATTATGCAAACTCTAGTGTTGTAGACACTATGTGCTGAATTAGAGTTGCTTACTTCTATATTGTCAACATGAAAACTCATAAAATTACACAAACTCCTAAGTATCTCACCAAATAAATAATAAAATAATGCATTAAACTAAGTAAACTTAAGTAAAGTGTAAATAGTAAATACGTATTTACACCAACACCCCCCCCCCTTAAGTGCAACTTAGGGGAATGCACTTAAGCTCACAAAACTTGGATGAAATACGTAATGGGTCCCGACTACTAGGCCATGTTAGGTACCCATGTACATAATGAAATGCAATCTCTCATAAAGTGGAGAAAGAGGGAAAACCTCATGGGAAAAACCCTCCCCCAAAAAGAGAGATGAAAAAACAAGATGCATGGATGGATGTAGTAATCAAGACCCCCCCCCCCATTACAACATACATCAAGTATATACAAAAGAGAAGAAGGAAAAAACCCCATAAGAGGAAAAAGTCCCCCCCATAAAAGAGAAGAAGGAGACAAGGTAGTCCCCCCCCCCCCCCTCCCCCCCAAATGTAGTCTGTCGATCAGTGATAGCTACTCTAAGGTAGAAGTTGATCCATGACCACTAAATAATGTTCCTCCCCTTTGGAAGAAAAAATGGAAGAGGTATAGGTGAGATGCTTCCCCTGTGTGTAGAAGGAATCTCAATGAATAAAGGTGTCTCTGAAACCTGCTCAACTATCCTTGTGTCAATATTGATGGTGACTCCTTCCAATACTGCTGAGAAGAAGTGAAAATCTAGTAAATATGTATGGAGAGCATGTTTCAAAGAACAAATGGTCTCCTCAAATGATAAAGAGACCTCTTGCAACTATTGTACATAAGGATCCACAATCACATCATCCTATGAAGACTGATCATGTAGAGAATGGACATGAGGGCTAGAGTGAGCCCTCACAACAACTGGAGAAGGATCTACCTCATCAAAGAGAAGTTTTAGATCATCAAAGAAGTCTCCCAAATCTACTATGTGAGACTCCACAAACAAACTTGTAATATCTGGAAGGAAGTCATCACCTGAGGCTAGAACTAGAAAACAAGGTGTACCCTACTATGTTGGATCAATCACTGTGGCAATGGATGAAGTATTCATCTCAACAAGATGAAGATGAATATCATAAATGATGTCTCCCACATCTTCAATGTGAGATTCCATGAATAGACCTGCAATGTCTAGAATGAAGTGATCCCATGAAGCTAAAGTAGGGAGACATGGAGATTCCTATTGCACTAAATCCAAAGCATCTATAACTAAAACTAGATCAATAGTCACAACAGGAGCATCAATAGGTGTAATCTCATCTAGAGAGGATGCAACTATAACATAAGGTAAAAGATCTTTTGGGAATGGAGTAGTGTGTGGGTCTCCATACATCTTCCAAAGATGAAGCCAAAAAGCATATGGATCAGTTGACTTTATGTCTTCAAGTGAATCCATAACCTCCATATCCATAAATAGAAAGAGAGTATGAAAGATGAGGGCAAAAGTGTCACCATTGTAGGAAAGTCCTTTCTCATATGTTAGTGCATTGTGCTAACTAAGATATGTGATAACTAATTGACTCCATTCCTGATGGTTGTCTAGTTTCAAGATAATTAAATCTTCCTCTTCCATGATAAACTAATCAATGAACCCCCAAAGATGCAAGAAAAAAGAATTAACCCCCCTTAAATGAATGATTCGATGCTTCATAGGTGGTGCATGTACAAGAGGCCACTTGTCAAAATGTACAAGGTGAACTTCTAATTTTGCTAATTACAACTACCTTTTGAGGCCTAAATCTAGTACTAAGCACTATAGCTTGGATGTACCACAATTTTGGAAAGTAATCAAAGCAACAAAATGCAAAAAAGGCCCTAATGTTGAAAGTGATATTTTTGTCCACACAACCTTATAATATGATTCTAGAATTGGAAAGTAGATGAAAAATAATATACTTTCAAAAAAATGGAACCTGAAAGTGTGTCTAGATGAGCCTGTACAGAGTGTTTCAAGTTGAAAAATGCAAGATTAGACAAGTATAGTTGCCAAAAGATGCAGTTTCTAACAAATCCATGCACCAAAACTAGAAAATAATACCACCACTAAAAATTTTAAGAAATTCTACCCAAAAAACAAAATGCACCTGATTTGGAGTCTAGATTACTGAGCTATGGCCTCCCAAAGTTGAACTATCAAATCAAAATTGAATTTGGAGAAGGAGTTGGGTAGAAAACTACGAGCTTGAATTTGATGGTCAAATGACTATCATAGTAGTTGAAAAATGCCAAGAAATGATGGTCAGACAGTTGTCAATTTTATCACCATGAAATGATGATGTTAATCGAAAAAAGCTGCTTGGATGATGTGGTAGATGACATTAGCATATGGATGTGATGACATCAGCATGTATAGCTATATAGACTTGTATGAAAAAAATTGACATGGGAAAAGTACAATCCATGGGGCACTGTACAACCTATACGGATGTTGATTGAGTTGGCATGTATGGAAGTCTAGCATGACATGATATAGTGCTTACATGGTTGGTTTGCATGAATTTTTGAGGTGGTAGTGTATAACATCACTGACAGGGCTGGCTGAGTTAGTCTATCATGGTTGGTACATGTGTCAGTGTGACTATGTTGTCACCGAGCTAGCAGAGATCTGACATGGCATTCCAAGCTAGGTTGTGCTAGAAGTGCCATGTGTCTGCAAGAAATGGGCATCAGACTGTCACTAAGGTGGGAATCATAGTAGGGAAACATGTGGATCCACATGTTACTGGGCTTCAAACTACTGATGAAAGCTAGAGATGTTGATGAAAAGGCTATTAAAAGGTTGGTGAGTGGGTTTTATCCCACATTGCTAGTGCTAAAAACTTATGGACTATTTAAAAGAGTTAAGCTATGAAATAAAATGCAGAGAAACTGGCTCAGCTAGATGTTGGGACTATTGTCAGATTGTGTGCACCCTAAGTCAATTTGTTCGGCTAATATGTGTCGGATGTGGCCAAAATTTCTGCCAATAAATGTGAAGTGTCCCACCAAATAATGATGAAGGAATATGCCAAGAATTGTAAAATATTTGCAACTATTTAGTCTACCTACTAATAAAATATTCTAAATTTTATAGTGGATACTCCTTGTAGGGGCTGGGGTGTCACTGCCCGGTTCCTGCAAGGAAAATTTCTCTCTAGGGCTGACTAGCCGTGAATTTTCAAAAAATAAAGAGAAAAAAAATACCAATCTGAAATTGAAATTTGTAGATCTAAAGAACAATCATACCGGGGTTGCAAATTAGGCCTTTAGGTGCTAGTTTGCAAAAATAATTGACTCAAAATTGACTTTGGCCTAGGGTAGGCAAATTTATAGCCAATTTTTACCAAATCAATGTTCTAGACATAATGGCAAGGTCTGATTTGTCTCTAGACACTCCCAATTTATGTGGATTCTCCAGATCTAAGTTGAGGTGTTGAAGAAAGAATGGTCTCAAATAGCTATGTGAAGAGAAATTCTCCAAGCTCTAATACCATGTAAGAATTTTCCTTAGGGAAAAATTCACCCAAGATCAAGGAACTCAAACACAAGCACAACAGTAGACCAACAAGCTATGATTAGAATAACAATATCCACAATGATTTATTGCTATTCAATTCAATGTGATAAAAGTACACTAGGAGTGCCTATATATAAAGTCCTCTGGAATGCTTCGAGAATGCATAGGAATCAACAACATGATAAGTCATACAACCAAGAACATGTCCACCAGGTGTGGGTTATCCTCCATTAAGCACAGGAGTAAGTGTGATGATGAGAGGATAAGCCTACAAAGGTGCAAGACACAAAATTATTTTGTAGACACCATGTGCTAAAATAGGAGTGTGAATAATTGTGTTGTCTACATGATTACTCAGTTAATTATGCAAACTCCAATATTGTAGACACCATGTTCTGAATTAGACTTGCTCACATTTGTGTTGTCAACAAGACAACTCATGAAAGTACACAAACTCCTAAGTGTCTCACCAAATAAATAATAAAATAATGTAATATAATAAAATAATGCATTAAACTAAGTAAACTTAAGTAAAGTGTAAATAGAAAATTTGTATTTACACCAACACCCCCCCTTAAGTGCAACTTAGGAGAATGCACTTAAGCTCACAAAACTAGGATGAAATGCATAATGGGTCTCGGCTACTAGGCCATGTTAGGTATTCATGTACATAATGAAATGAAATCTCTCATAAAGTGGAGAAAGAGGGAAAACCTCATGGGAAAAACCCTCCTCCAAAAAGAGAGATGAAAAAACAAGATGCATGGATGGATGGAGTAATCAAGACCCCCCCATTATGACATACATCAAGTATATACAAAAGAGAAGAAGGAGAAAACCTCATAAGAGAAAAAAGTCTCCCCCATAAAAGAGAAGAAGAAGGAGACAAGGTAGTCCCCCCCCTAAATGTAGTGTGTCGATCAATGATAGCTACTCCAAGGTAGAAGTTGATCCATGACTGTTGAATAATGTTCCTCCCCTTTAGAGGAAAAATTGGTAGAGGTATAGGTGAGATATTTCTCCTATGTGTAGAAAGAATCTCAATGATGAAAGGTGTCTCTGAAAACTGCTCAACTATCCCTGTATTGATACTGATGGTGGCTCCTTCAATACTATTGAGAAGAAGTGTAGATCTAGCAAGGATGTATGGAGAACATGTTTGAAAGAACAAATGGTCTCCTTAAATGATAAAGAGACCTCCTACAACTATTGTACATAAGGATCCACAATCACATCAACCTATGAAGACTAATCATGTAGAGAATGGAAATGAGGGTCAGACTAAGCCCTCACAAAAACTAGAGAAGGATCTACCTCATCAAAGAGGAGTTGTAGATCATCAAAGAAATCTCCCAAATCTGCTATGTGAGACTCCACAAAAAAACCTACAATTTCTAGAAGGAAGTCATTACCTAAGGCTAGAACTAGAAGACAAGGTGTACCCTATTGTGTTGGATCAATCACTATGGCAATGGATGAAGTATTCACCTTAACAAGAAGAAGAGAAATATCATCGATGATGGCTCCCACATCTTCAATGTGAGACTCCATGAATAGACCTACAATGTCTAGAAGGAAGTCATCCCATGAAGTTGAAGTAGGGAGACATGGAGATTCCTGCTGCACTGAATCCAAAGCATCTATGGCTGAAACTAGATCAGTAGTTGCAATAGGAGCATCAGGACACATCCAGTTAGACTTGTCTTATGAAACTATCCCTACAAATGGAAGATATATCATAATTGATAGGGAACCAAAATTTACATATTTGGTGGAAAGCTTCAATCATGATTATAGAGTCAATTTTCATTGAACATATATAGACAACTTCAAGGTAAGCCTAGTTAAATTAATTCAATACATTGATAAATCTAATGAAGTTTTTTTGCATGAAGAAAATAATAGAATATGGAAAATTCTTTTTTATGGAACTTGTAGTAGGGATGGCAGTAGTGAAGGGATTATTCTTACATCTCCCTCTAGTAAGATCTTCATATATTCTTTCTTATTGAATTTTGAATGCACCAATAACATTGTTGAATATGTAGCATTGATATTAGGACTAAATATGGAAAAAATGTATAAGATTAAAATTTTTATCAATCCTAGGATATTTTGAATTAATATTATCTCAAATTAGAAGTCAATGTACTAAAAAAATTCAAGATTGAAACAGTATAGGAACTATGTTTGGGACTTGATCAAGTTCTTTAATGTGCATTTTCAATAAAATGGATTCATAGTGTTATATTGATTTAGAAAAATTGGGGTGGGGGGTGTGAATTAGTTATCCTTAGGTATAGGTGTACCAATTCAAATTTTAATTACTTCAAATAGATTAATAAAACTCAATTATCCTTTCGGTCTCTATAGAATATCATAAAAAAATTAACATTTCATGCAATATCTTAATTCTCTATCTCTATATGTGTTAACTATCAGTAAATAAAATACTATAAAATATAGCATGCAAAAATATAAAATCCACAGATAAAAATAACACTCAGACACCAGGATTGAACATGGAAACCCAATTTGGGGAAAACCACCAAGTAACATGCTACAATTTTTTCACT
Organism: Cupressus sempervirens; assembly: GCA_028749045.1. Classification (NCBI taxonomy): domain Eukaryota; kingdom Viridiplantae; phylum Streptophyta; class Pinopsida; order Cupressales; family Cupressaceae; genus Cupressus; species Cupressus sempervirens. The sequence goes on from CM053790.1 coordinate 684,677,825, forward strand.
CTTCTAAAGTGAACTCAGTTAAGAGCCAAACCTCTTAAAGGTTATATAATACACTATTAATATTTTAACCCTGTTAAAGAACCTAGTCATCCTATTTGGAGTGGCCTTGTTAGAGGACTTTATAATATTCCATTAGAATTCCACCTTGATTAAAGGATTGACAAAATGATTGTTAGGTCAACCTTGATTAAAGGATTTTTGGACTGATACAATGGTTAGAATGTAATAGTAGGTTTGATCTATAAAGTACAACTCACTTTGCAAATTCAGATCTCCATTTACTTATTAGTTGGCTCATTGACTGGCCTCCATTGATACTCCATCATTGATCTACTTGGCAACTCCTTAAGTAATCACTCTTCAAAAACTCTTCACACTTCACCTCTATTGTTTTCTCTTCTCAAATTATCACAACTTCTCCTTTAGATCACAAATCAACCATGAACCAATCTTAAAATTCATTCCTTATGCCTCCTTATATAGTTAATTTCAATCTTTTGTCACATAAACATCACTATTGATCTTAGGGTTAGGTTAGATTCATTGAATCCTTCCATATTTTTGTCATCCTTCTTCTTCTTCTTCTACTTCTACAAACTTTCATCAAATCCTTCCCTTTTATTGCATAAAAAAACTCCTCATTCATTAAATATACCAACTCATCAATCCTTATTTTCCATGGGCTTTGAATAATTCAAAATTCCAACAGTGACAGCCTCAAAATTAAATCTTTCTCAAACTATAATTTTTTTTTTCACTTTCCATTTGTTGTGTTCTTCACCTCACACTGTGTAGCTTGACACACACTATACTTTTTGACTCGATATGAACATGCTTGCTTGGCCATTACTATGCTTGGTCACAACTAAACTTCTTCATATAGTTTCTTGATAATAACTAACACTTTTCTTGAACTATTTCATTCAGCTTCTACTAAGTTCCTTAATCTTCTACTTCAACTCCTTCATTGACCATGCTAAACTGATACTTGGTCAAGCTTACCCCTTTGACTTATTTCAACTCTTAGCTCCATTCAACTATCTTCCTCACTTCATGAATTGATTGAACAACACATTATCTTATCAAGGACTAACTTATGAAGTGCCTATTGTAATTCCATGATACTTAACACATCTCAAATCAACCTTTCACCAGTTCATCTCATGATCTCTTCTTTTCAAATAATCTTCATCAATCAAATGATATGGTACCCTACACTGTTAGTAAATATCTCTCCATTAGGTTTGAAACTTTGTCTTACCAATAGGTTTGACATCAATGAAAACATAATAATTGCTTCAATTCTAGTTTCCAAAAAATAGAAATGATATATTTTTAGCTAATATGATCACTAACTTAGCTATCAAGAAAATTGACATCCCATTGAAGGAAATTATGCAGGTTGAGATTACAAAATAGACCATCTATACCAAACAATGTGCACAATTGACAAGTTTTCGATGATGATAGAGAGTTTCTTGATTTTCTAACATGTGAAGGACAATACCAAGATCAAATTATTTATTGGAATGGATTTTTTGAAAAATAGGATGATAAAGAGACTCTATTTGGAGATGAAATTGTTAAACTCAACTCCAATAAGATACCAAAGGGATCAGTGGCATTGGAAAGAATCTTTGATGAGCATGATAATCTCAAATCTTATAAGCCTATTGTTATATTAGAAGATATTGAAAAGGTTTATCTTGGAAATGAAAACTCTTTAAAGGAAATATTCATTAGTAAAAGGATAACCCCTAAGGTTAGATCACATTTTATTTCTTAATTAAGAAAACATAGGCATGTAATTGCACTATTTTATGTTGAACTAAAATTCCTATAGATATGATTTATTCTATTATGAAATGCATTTGAAGCTAGATGCTAAACCTTTCAAATAGAAGTAGAGGCCTATTAACCCAATTTTCACCCCAAAAATGGAGTTGATTAAGATGAGAGATGAAGGGATCATTAAACTTATCAACCATTCTATATGTGTTGTCAATTTTGTCTTTGTAAGGAAGAAAATTGGGGACATTAGATTATGTGTTAACTTTAGAAATTTAAATATTCCATCATTAAGGAATAATTATGCTATGCCCAAAATAGAGACACTATTACAAAGGTAATAAGAAGTGATTTTATTTCCATGATGGTTGGCATCTTAGGTTATAACCAAGTTAAAGTGAAGAAATTAGAGAAATATAAGATTGCTTTTGCCATGCCATGGGGAACATATGTATATGCAAGGATGCCCTTTGGTTTAACCAATGTAGGGGTTACCTTTCAAAGGGATATGGATTATTCTTTTGAAGGTTTAATTAACTTCATTTTGGTGGTGTACAAGGATGACCTCACTTCATATTCAAAAAAGGGAAGAGGATCAAGTTGTAACCATTTAGAGAAAAAAATTAGAAGAGACCTTGAATATAGAGTGTATTTAAACCCAAAGAAGTGTCATTTTGGAGTCAAAAAAGGGAAATTCCTTGGACATATTATATCTAAGGATAGAGTTAGAATAGATCATGAAAGAGCGGTAAAAATTGATAATATAAAGGTTCCCAAGACAACTAGGGCTATTTAGGCACTTTTTGGGAAAACTAACTTTGCGCAAAGATAGTCTATTTCCAAAATGTTAAATAATGGAGATAAGATCATGTGTGATGCAGGAGCATCCAGAGGTATAAGGGAAATCTTGTGTCACCCAAAAAAATGTACTTAGACTTAGTTTATGTGTCATATGTTTTCATTTCTAGATACCCATTTGGGTCAAATAAAGGTTCCAACTCTCACAGTTCCACCATTAGTGTTCTGGGTTAGAGTTTTTAATCACCTTGGAATACGTATAAATGCCAAAAAAATGGGAGTATGTAATTAAGCCATAATTTTGGTGAACTAGAAGGTGGAAATTTTTTGGATGAATGTAATTGTACTTTAGAGCATTCCAGAAAAAGAATCAAGTTAAAAGGCCCCACAGTTTGAAAGTTACCGCAGATTTTTAGTTTTTGGAGACCTCCTAAGAATGCTTCAAAGTCAAGTTAGGGGAATTAAATGACCTTGAATAGGGCCAAAAAATGGAGGATGAGTGAATATTTTCCATAGGGCTATAGAGAACTTTGAGAGCTTTCTGGAAATGTAAACAATTCATCAATCGGAGCTACAGTTCAAAATTTATGCCTCTCAGAAGTTCGGTTACCATTTTTGGATTCTTCTAATTTTTTGTTGACTCCTAATGCGACTTCTAGAGCCTTCTATTTGGTCAGTGGATGCCAACTAGCATTTTCTAGAATTTATTCCTAATCCTTAACCCTTCGAGGTCTATTTAAGGACATTTCTGACATTGTAAAAGGCAGTTAGGAGTGGAGTTTGAGAGAAGGTACTAGAAGAAGAAATTATCTCTAGTTTTATGCTATTGTAAGCCAATAGGGCCCATTTTGGAGTTTGTTTCTCTGTACTAAGTGTACTAGCATATTTTTATAGTTAATACGATTTTCCCTTTCCTGTTGTGTCCATTATGTGCTTGGGTTGTGTCCCCATCAAGTAGTATCAGAGCTGGTTTTCCTGAGTGTGTAGATAGAGTGCCGACTGTGAGGCAGTTTGCACCAGGACTGTGTGGTTGTGGGTTTGAGTTATGAAGATGCCTCCATGAAGAGAGCATGGTGGAAGGGCTGGAGCTATTAATCTTGAGGAGGTTAGAGCCCTCCAAAGGCAGGTACAAGCATTGCAGGAGGAGCTCCATAGAGGAACAAATGTTGCCATAGGCAACGAAAGTGAGGATGACAATGAAGAAGAAGAAATTGGACCAGAAGGGGAATTTGATGGGGAAGTTCTAAATCAGGTAGAGGAAAGGCTTTTTAGGGCCATTACTAAGTTTGGGAAAAGACCTACAATTGATGTGGGTGTATTTTCAGAAAATTTGAAACCAGATGAGTTGATCACTTGGATCAATGAACTGGAAGAGTACTTTGAGTATAAGGATATCAAGGATCTAGATAGGGTTAAGTTTACAAAGGCCAAACTGAAAGGCCATGCCAAAATTTGGTGGCAAGAGGTTTAATTGGAAAGAAATAGAAGAGGAAAGGAGAAGATCATAAGATGGGATCGTATGGTAGACAAATTGAAGAAGCAATTCATTCCTATTGATTATGAGCTTGATTTGTTTAAGAAGATGCATGGGTTAAAGAAAGTAGGAAAATTAGTCCAAGAACATATAGAGGATTTTTACTGACTTGTTATTAGAGTAGGGCATGTAGAAGCAAATAAGGAGAAGGTTTCACGTTATATCAGTGGGTTGTGACCTAGCATCCAAGAGGAATTAAGTCTGGCAAGAATGACCAGTGTTTAAGAGGCATACCAATTTGCCCTATGAGTTGAAGAGAAGCTAAATAAAAGGTTTGAAGGGAGAAAAAGAGGGTGTGATCAAGGAGGAAGGGGTAGTGGTAGGTCATTTGGAGGCTAAAATGAAACCCAAAAGAAGAATGAAGATGTGGGTACTAGCAGGAACCAGAGGAACGAGGGTTTCAACCGCTCCCATGATCAAGAATTTGGAAATTAGAGAGGAAGAGGTAGAGGACGTGGACAAGGAAGAGGAGGCTTTCATGGTACCTATTTCCATTGCAATGAAGAAGGTCATCATACCTTTGAATACCCTCAACAACAAAGAAGGACAAATAGGAGAGCTAAGGGTCAAGCTAGGGTTACTCATGTGGATGAGGATGCACAATCATCACATTCAAAAGATGCAGAAAGAGGAGAGACTTTAGTAAATGAAAGGATCCTACTAAGTGGTGAGATTGAACTAGGACAAAGGAGGAGTTTATTCCAGAAGGATTGCCATCGGTAAGGATAATTAGTCATCAAATAGATTTAATCCCAGGAGCTAGTTTGCCTAGCAAGGCTACTCACAGGATGACTCCTACTGAAACTAAGGAGCTAAATAGATAGGTTTAGGAGCTATTGAGGAAGGGCTTGATTCGAGAGAGCCTAAGTCCATGTGCAGTACCTATAGTATTGGCACCAAAGAAGGATGGAGAGTGGAGGATGTGTACAGACTCTTGAACTATAAATAGGATAACCATCAAGTATCGATTTCCTTTGTCAAGAATGGATGATCTTATGGACTGCTTGAGTGGAGCTCAGTACTTAAAAAATATAGATCTCAAGAGTGGCTATCATCAAATACGGATATGAGAAGGAGATGAGTGGAAAACTGTCTTCAATACCAAGGAGGGTCTTTATGAGTGGTTAGTCATGCCCTTTGGATTGACAAATGCCCCAAGCACCTTTATGCAACTTATGAATGAGGTACTTAAGAAGTTCTTGGGAAAATTTGTTATTGTCTAACTGGATGATATTTTAATTTTCAGCAAGACTTTGGAAGAACATTTATTGCATATTCGTAGTGTCCTTGAAAGGTTAAGAGGAGAGAAACTGTTAATTAATTTGAAGAAGTGTATCTTTGCAAAAAGGGAATTAGTCTACTTGGGGTTTGTTATATCACCTCTAGAGAAGGTAAAAGCCATCTTGGAATGGCCTACTCCAAGGTCTGCTACTAAGGTAAGATCATTTCATGGTCTGGTTAGTTTTTATAGGAAGTTCATTAAGAATTTCAGTGGCATATGTGCACCCCTAACTGATACAATAAGAGGGGATAGAAAAGTGTTCAAATGGATTGTAGTAGCTGTGAGAAGTTTTGAATTGCTCAACAAGAAGGTGACAGAACAACCTATGTTGGCACTTCTAGATTTTAGAAAGGTGTTCCAAGTGGATTGTGATGCTAGTGGTAGAGCTATTGGAGCTGTATTAAGCCAAGAAGGTAAGCCTATTCCATATTTTAGTGAAAAATTGAATAATGTGAAAAAGAAGTATTATGTTTATGATCAAGAGTTCTATGGAATAGTTCAAGCCTTAAAGAAATGGAGGCATTATTTATTTCCAAATGAATTTGTTTTATATACTAATCACTAGGCATTATAGTACCTGAATAGCCAAGGTAAATTGAATCAGAGGCATATGAAGTGGGTAGAGTTCTTGCAGAGCTATATTTTTGTGTTGAAGCATAGAAGTGGAAAATCTAATAGGGTTGTAGATGCATTAAGTAGGAGACAGTTGTTACTTACAATAATGCAGGTTGAAGTAGTTGGGTTTGATGAACTCAAGAATCTGTACCCTAAGGATCCTGATTTCGGTAAAGCATGGAAAGCTTGTAAAGAGCTTGTTGCTATAGATAGAACCAAGTGGCTAGACTATTTGATTCAAGATGGTATGTTGTTCAAGGGTAGTCAATTATGCATTCCAAGGAGTTCCATGAGGGAAAATCTGATTAAGGAGAAACACAGTGGAGGGATGGCAAGACATTTTGGTTAAGAGAAGACCATTGCCATTCTTTGAGAACATTATTTTTGGCCTCAGATTTCACAGGATGTGAAGAAGTTTGTATAGAATTTCCAAGTTTGTCAAGTGGCCAAGGGAATTAGTCACAATACTGGACTATATCAGCCATTGCCTATTCCATCAAAGCCATGGGAGGACATAAGTATGGATTTTTTTCTTGGATTGCTGAGGACACAAAGGGGCAATGACTCAGTATTTTTGGTGGTTAATAGGTTCTCCAAAATGGCACATTTTATTCCATGCCACAAAACTCATGATGTTGTCCATATTGCAGACTTATTTTTCAGAGAGGTGGTAAGACTACATGGTCTCCCAAGGAGTATAGTTTCTGACAGAGATACTAAATTTGTGGGATATTTCTGGAGGACATTGTGGAAGAAGTTGAGAACATACTTGAAATTCAGTTCCACACATCACTCATAGACTAACGGCCAAACAGAAGTGGTAAACAAAAGTCTAGGCAATTTGCTGAGATGTTTAGTTGGGGATAAGCCTAAGGGGTGGGATTTGATTCTACCACAAGTAGAGTTTTCTTACAATAACTCTATAAATAAGAGTACTAGTAGATCAACATTTCAAATTGTATATGAAAGTAGCCCAAGGACTGCACCAGAATTGAGGAAGATAGAGCAAGGGGAGAGGACAAGTGCTAAAGCTAAAGAATTTGTTGAACATATCAAACGTCTACATGAGGAGGTTCAAGCATACATTACCAAGATGAATCAAGAGTATAAAGCTAGGGTTGATCAAAGGAGAAGACATAAGGAGTTCCAAGTAGGGGATCTAGTCATGGTACACTTATGAAAGGAAAGATTTCTAGCCGGTACTTACAACAAGCTAAAAATGAAGAAATTTGGCCCCTACAAAATTCTGAAGAAACATGACTAAGGAAATGCATATGAAGTAGAGTTGCCAAATGGAATTCACATTTCTCCCATTTTCAACATTGCAGACTTAAAAGAGTATCATGATGATGGTGCAAATGAGGAGCTAATGTTAGAGCCATGTCCAATTCCTACTTTTAAGAAGGAGGAGATAGAAGACAATCTAGATCATTGTGTGGGCAAGAGTACTAGAAATAGGCAATATGAAGAGTATTTGGTCAAGTAGAAAGGATGGCCGATAGAGGACTCAACTTGGATTTCAGCAGCTAAGGTTTCCCATTTGGGATTTCCTCTACCATTCATAAAGTGACAGGGTCACTTTTCAATCTACCCTGGGTGTCTGATGCAGGAGCATCTAGAGGTATAAGGGCAATCCTGTGTCACCCAAAAAAATGTACTTAGACTTAGTTTTTCTTTCATGTGTTTTCATTTTTGGATACCCATTTGGGTCAAATAAAGGTTCCAACTCTCACAGTTCCCCTATTAGTATTCTAGGTTAGAGTTTTTAATCACCTTGGGATATGTGTAAATGCTAAAAAATAGGAATATGTAATTGAGCCATAATTTTGGTGAACTAGAAGGTTTAAATTGGTCGGATGAATATAATTGTAATTTAGAGCATTCCAGAAAAAGAATTAGGTCAAAAGGCCCCATGGTTTGAAAGTTATCGCAATTTTTTGATTTCTGGAGACCTCCTAAGAATGCTTCAAAGTTAGGTTAGGGGCATTAAATGACCTCAAATAGGGAAAAAAATTAGGGGACAAGAAAAGCTTTTCCATAGGTCTATAGAGCGCTTTGAGAGCTTTTCAAAAATGTAAATGGTTCATCAATCAGAGCTACGGTTCAAAAGTTATGTCTCCCGAAAGTTCGATTACTGTTTTCAGATTCTTCTAATTTTGTGTTGACTTCTAATGCGAGTTCTAAAGCCTTCTATTTAGTTAGTGGATGCCAACTAGCACTTTCTAGAATGTATTCCTAATCCTTAACCCTTCGGGGTCTATTTAAGGACATTTCTGGCATTGTAAAAGGTAGTTAGGAGTGGAGTTTGAGAGAAGGTACTGGAAGAAGAAATTATCTCCAGTTTTATGCTATTATAAGCCCATAGGGCCTGTTTTGGAGCTTGTTTCTCTATACTAAGTGTACTAGCATATTTTTATAGTTAATACAATTTTCTCTTTCCTATTGTGTCCAATATGTAATTGGGTTGTGTCCCCATCAAGTGTTATCAGAGCTGGTTTTCCTGAGTGTGTAGACAGAGCGCCAACTATGAGGCAGTTTGCACTAGGACTATGTGGTTATGGGCTTGAGTTAGGAAGATGCATCCATGAAGAGAGTGTGGTGGAAGGGTTGGAGCTATTAATCCTAAGGAGGTTAGAGCCCTCCAAAGGCAGGTACAAGTGTTGCAAGAGGAGCTTCGTAGAGGAACAAATGTTGCCGCAAGCAACGAAAGTAAGGATGACAATGAAGAAGAAGAAATTGGACCAGAAGGGTAATTTGATAGGGAAGTTCTAAATCAAGTAGAGGAAAGGCTTTTTAGGGCCATTACTAAGTTTGGTAAAAGACCTACAACTGATGTGGGTGTATTTTCAAGAAATTTGAAACCAGATGAGTTGATCGATTGGATCAATAAACTGGAAGAGTACTTTGAGTATGAGGATCAGGGATCCAGATAGGGTTAAGTTTACAAAAGCCAAACTGAAAGGCCATACCAAAATTTGGTGGCAAGAGGTTCAATTGGAAAGAAACAGAAGAGGAAAGGAGAAGATCGCAAGGTGGGATCGTATGGTGGACAAATTGAAGAAGCAATTCATTCTTGTTTATTATGAGTTTGATATGTTTAAGAAGATGCATGGGTTAAAGAAAGCAGGAAAATCAATCCAAGAATATATAAAGGAGTTTTATCAAATTCTGATTAGAGTAGGGCATGCAAAAGAAAATAAGGAGAAGGTTTCTCATTATATCAATGGGTTGCAACCTAGCATCCATGAGGAATTAGGTCTGGCAAGAATTACCAGTGTTGAAGAGGCATACTAGTTTGCCCTACAAGTTAAAGAGAATCTAAATAAAAGGTTTGAAGGGAGACAAAGAGCGTGTGGTCAAGGAGGAAGGGGTAGTGGTAGGTCATCTGGAGGCTGAAATGAAACCCAAAAGAAGAATGAAGATGTGACAACTAGCAAGAACCAGAGGAACGAGGGTTTCAACCGCTCCCATGATCAAGACTTTGGAAATCAGAGAGGAAGAGGTAGAGGACGTGGACAAGGAAGAGGAGGCTTCCATGGTACCTGTTTCCATTGCAATGAAGAAGGTCATCATGCCTTTGAATGCCCTCAACAAAAAGGAAGGATAGATAGGAGAGCTGAGGGTCAAGCTAGGGTTACTCATGTGGATGAGGATGCACAATCATCACATTCAGAGGATGCAGAAAGAGGAGAGACTTTAGTAAATGAAAGGGTCCTACTAAATGGTGAGATTGAACTAGGACAAAGGAGGAGTTTATTTTGTACTAGGTGCAAGTGTGAGGATAAATGTTGCAATGTGATCATTGATGGTGGTAGCACTAACAACTTGGTGTTAGAAGAGATGGTAAGTTGAAGCTTAAGAGGGAGAAAGACCCCCAGCCCTATCAGATTGCTTGGGTGAAGCATGATCATAAGGTCTTGGTAAGTGAACAATGTTTAGTGAAATTCAAAATTGGGAGTTACCATGATGAAGTTCTCTATGATGTTATTCCAATGGATGTTTGCCATCTATTGTTGGGTAGACCATGGCAGTTTGATAGGCATGCAGTACGCGATGGTCATGCAAACACATACTCTCTAACAAATGATGGAGTTCGCCACAAACTAAAGGCCATGAAAAAGGAAGGCAAAAAGGTATGTAGCAGTGCTAGGAGTTGTCTTGTTGATGGAAGGAAGTTTTTGGATGGCATGAAACATCAGTGTATATGCTATGCTTTGATCCCTAGGAAAGATTAAAAAAGGTAGTAGTGAAATACCACTTGAAGTTTTAGATTTACTAGGTGAGTTTGGAGATATCATCTCTAATAATGTTCCAAAAGGATTGCCACTAATAAGGCAAATCATTCATCAAATAGATTTAATACCAGGAGCTAGTTTTCCTAACAAGGCTGCTCACAGGATGAATCCTACTAAAAATGAGGAGCTAAATAGACAGGTTCAGGAGCTATTGAGGAAGGGCTTGATTTGAGAGAGCCTAAGTCTATGTGCAGTACCTGCAGTACTGGCACCAAAGAAGGATGGAGAGTGGAGGATGTGTATAGACTCTCGAGCTATAAATAGGATAACCATCAAGTATCAATTTTCTTTGCCAAGAATGGATGATCTTATGGACTGCTTGAGTGGATCTCAATACTTCACAAAGATAGATCTCAAGAGTGGCTATCATCAGATATGGATAGGAAAAGGAGATGAGTGGAAAACTGCCTTCAAGACCAAGGAGGGTCTTTATGAGTGGTTAGTCATGCCCTTTGGATTGACAAACACCCCAAGCACCTTCATGCGGCTTATGAATGAGGTACTTAAGAAGTTCTTGGGAAAATTTGTTATTGTCTAATTGGATGATATTTTAATTTTCAGCAAGACTTTGGAAGAACATTTATTGCATATTCGTAGTGTCCTTGAAAGGTTAAGAGGAGAGAAACTATTAATTAATTTGAAGAAGTGTATCTTTGCAAAAAGGGAATTAGTATACTTGGGGTTTTTTATATCACCTGAATGTCTCAAAATGGATCCAGAGAAGGTAAAAGCCATCTTGGAATGGCCTACTCCAAGGTCTGCTACTGAGGTAAGATCATTTCATGGTCTAGTTAGTTTTTATAGGAAGTTCATTAAGAATTTCAGTGGCATATGTGCACCCCCTAACTGAACAATAAGAGGGGATAGAAAAGAGTTCAAATGGATTGCAGCAGCTGCGAGAAGTTTTGAATTGCTCAACAAGAAGGTGACAGAACAACCTATGTTGGCACTTCCAAATTTTAGAAAGGTGTTCCAAGTGGATTGTGATGCTAGTGGTAGAGCTATTGGAGCTATATTAAGCCAAGAAGGTAAGCCTATTCCATATTTCAGTGAAAAATTGAATAATGTGAAAAAGAAGTATTATGTTTATGATCAAGAGTTCTATGCAATAGTTCAAGCCTTAAAGAAATGGAGGCATTATTTATTGCCAAATGAATTTTTTTTATATACTAATCACTAGGCATTATAGTACCTAAATAGCCAAGGTAAATTGAATCAGAGGCATATGAAGTGGGTAAAGTTCTTGCAAAGCTATACATTTGTGTTGAAGCATAGAAGTGGAAAATCCAACAGGGTTGCAGATGCATTAAGTAGGAGACAGTTGTTGCTTACAGTAATGCAGGTTGAAGTAGTTGGGTTTGATGAACTCAAGAATCTGTACCCTAAGGATCCTAATTTTTCTGAAGTATGGAAAGCTTGTAAAGAGCCTATTGTTGTAGATAGAACCAAGTGGCTAGACTATTTGATTCAAGATGGTATGTTGTTCAAGGGTAGTCAATTATGCATTCCAAGGAGTTCCATGAGGGAAAATCTGATTAAGGAGAAACACAGTGGAGGGATGGAAAGACATTTTGGTTGAGAGAAGACCATTGCCATTCTTTGAGAACATTATTTTTGGCCTCAAATTTTATAGGATGTGAAGAAGTTTGTACAGAATTGCCAGGTTTGTCAAGTGGCCAAGGGATTTAGTCACAATACTGGACTATATCAACCATTGCTTGTTCCATCAAAGCCATGGGAGGACATAAGTATGGATTTTTTTCTTGGATTTTTGAGGACACAAAGGGGTAATGACTCAGTATTTTTGGTGGTTAATAGGTTCTCCAAAATGGCACATTTCATTCCATGCCACAAAACTCATGATGATTTCCATATTGCAAACTTATTTTTTAGAGAGGTGGTAAGACTACATGGTCTCCCAAGGAGTATTTTTTTGACAGAGATACTAAATTTGTGGGGTATTTCTGAAGAAGTTGAGAATAGACTTGAAATTCAGTTCCACAGACTAATGGCCAAACATAAGTGGTAAACAAAAGTCTGGGCAATTTGCTGAGATGTTTAGTTGGGGATAAGCCCAAGGGGTGGGATTTGGTTCTACCACAAGCAGAGTTTTCTTACAATAACTCTATAAATAGGATTACTAGTAGATCACCATTTCAAATTGTATATGGAAGTAGCCCAAAGACTGAACCAAAATTGAAGAAGATAGAGCAAGGGGAGAGGACAAGTGCTAAATTTGAAGAATTTGGTGAACATATCGAGCATCTACATGAGGAGGTTCAAGCACACATTACCAAGATGAATCAAGAGTATAAAGCTAGGGTTGATCAAAGGAGAAGACATAAGGAGTTCCAAGTCGGGGATCTAGTCATGATACACTTACGAAAGGAAAGATTTCCAACTGGTACTTACAACAAGCTGAAAATGAAGAAAATTGGCCCTTAAATAATTCTAAAGAAACATGACTTAGGAAATGCATATGAAGTAGAGTTTCCAAATAGAATTCACATTTCTCCCATTTTCAACATTGTAGACTTAAAAGAGTATCATGATGATGGTGCAAATGAGGAGTTGATGTTAGAGCCATGTCCAATTCCTACTTCTAAGAAGGAGGAGATAGAAGACATTCTAGATCATCGTGTGGGCAAGAGTACCAAAAATAGGTAGTATGAAGAGTATTTGGTCAAGTGGAAAGGATAGCTGATAGAGACTCAACTTGGATTTCAGCGGCTGAGGTTTCCCATTTGGGATTTCCTCTACTATTCATAAAGTGATAGGGTCACTTTTCAATCTACCCTAGGTGTCTGATGCAGGAGCATCCAAAGGTATAAGGGAAATCCTATGTCACCCAAAAAAATGTACTTAGACTTAGTTTTTGTTTCATGTGTTTTCATTTCTAGATACCCATTTGGGTCAAATAAAGGTTCCAACTCTTACAGTTCCACTATTAGTGTTTTGGGTTAGAGTTTTTAATCACCTTGGGATACATGTAAATGCCAAAAAAATAGGAGTATGTAATTGAGCCATCATTTTGGTGAAATAGAAGGTGTAAATTGGTCGAATAAATGTAATTGTAATTTAGAGCATTCCAGAAAAGGAATCAGGTCAAAAGGCCCCACAGTTTGAAAGTTATCGCAGTTTTTTAATTTTTTGAGACCTCCTAAGAATGCTTCAAAGTCACATTAGGGGCATTAAATGACCTAGAATAGGGCCAAAAAATGGGATACAAGAAAATATTTTCTATAGGTCTATAGAGCACTTCGAGAGGTTTTTGAAAATGTAAACGGTTCGTCAATCGGATACGGTTCAAAAGTTATGCCTCCTAAAAGTTCGGTTACAATTTTTGGATTCTTCTAATTTTGTGCTGACTTCTAATGCGACTTCTAGAGCCTTCTATTTGGTCGGTGGATGCCAACTAGCACTTTCTAAAATGTATTCCTAATCCTTAACCCTTCGAGGTCTATTTAAGGATATTTCTGGCATTGTAAAAGGCTGTTAGGAGTGGAGTTTGAGAGAAGGTACTGGAAGAAGAAATTATCTCCAATTTTATGCTATTGTAAGCCCATAGGGTCTATTTCTCTGTACTAAGTGTACTAGCATATTTTTACAGTTAATACAATTTTCCCTTTCCTGTTGTGTCCATTATGTGCTTGGGTTGTGTCCCCATCAATGTGAAATGATGAAGCATTGTATTATTTTTTGATATAAAAAGGGTAACTAATGAGGTTGAAGTGATTATATATGTGTCAAATGATGATGTTAAAGATTTATTTAGAAAATAGAAACCATAGGAAGGATATGCAAGTGGATCAATTAGATTCAAGAATTCAACATAAGTATCCAAATTACAAAATTGGTAAGAGGTCAAGGCTTAGGAAAGCTTATTATTGATGCTAACTTAGAGGTAATGCAAGTGAATCAAGTAAGCTTTGAAGATACAGTTGTTAGTATTGAATATTGTCCCTAGTATAAATAAGTTCCATATTATTTGAGACACATAAAATATCATACTATAAAATTGAAAGCATCAGTGTATGTTTTAATCTAAGGTAGTCTTTATTGGAGAAATAAAGATGGTATAATTCTTTTCTACGTAGACACATATGAAGCAGAGGTTACTATTGTCACAAACGTTTGCATCCTTGTCCAAAGTTTTTACCTAAGGAAAACCTTGTGAAACATGGAAATGACCTCCAACTATGGGACTTCTACTCTAAGGTCGAATCTCTGGAGAAGGTCAGTTTCCTTTGCTATCCGAATGCACCTAACTATGCTTGAGAAGAAAAGGGAGAATGAGATGCAAGAAACAAAATCTACCCAATCTATTCTAAGGAGGTGATGCGCCAAAATAGAGTGTTCAAACCAATCTCTTCCCATACATGCACTATTGAACCATCATGACACTAAAAGATTTACACATCTAGACTTGTTTTAATCTAACAACCACATGTAGATCAAAAAACCTAGTTAAATGATGCAAGGAAGATGAGATTCACTTATATATCATTCATAAGCAAAAAAGAGATACAGTCATGCAAGGTTGCAGATATCCACAATACACCAATGAGAGGCAAATATTTCTTGCACTACACATCAATGGCTGAAGGAGATATGGTAGAATGTCATACAATTCAGAGGCAAAGGGAATTTACAATAGCAAGTTAGAGCAATGCCAGAGAAAATAGAGAAGATCCTTTACAAATTTTCCAAAATCTACCTCTATAGATTAGGCATAACTAAGATATTTTCTGCCCATAACTAATATTTGATCATTAAATGCAATAAAGAGGCATGAAGATGCACTAACACCATGGAACAAGTCCCAAAATGTGGGTTTGCCTTCAAGAAATGATCCTTGCAACTTGCCATGATCACCACAAATAAATTTGCAATGCTATCAAAGAAAACATGGGATGGGATAACACGCACATTAACCCACCACAAAAATATAGAGTTGACCCATGTGGAATCAATTTGAATTGCCCAAAAAATGTATGAACTACTAATGTAGATCTCCTTGTTGATATGGACAACTTAGATGTTGCAATAAATATCTCCAATGCTTAATTAAAGCATAGCCCTTGATCAAGATTCTTTACCTGCCACATGACAAATGCTCGCTATGTCACATGAAGTAACCACCTCACAACTTTGCATAGTGACATAGCAACAACCATAGATCAAGATCTTCCTTAATAACCACAGATAGCTAAGATGCACTCATAATATAACAAAGATGCTTCTAGATCCAACAGCCACCATATCTTTACAAGAGCAAAGGGAAGCAATGTGAAAATATGACCACCCTTTGATGTGAAAATGGTTCACACAAAATGTTAACCTAATGCAAAAATGCACATTAACATGCAACTCGACACATGAAGAAATTTTTCTAACTTGGCACATGAAGGAACTACATTAACACAAGATGTTAACCTGCAACTAGTCACATGAAAAAATTGTGCTAGCTCGGCATTTGAAGAACTCAACTTAACATGAGATGTTAACGTGATTGAGAAGCTTGTTAACCACCTCAAAGAATCTAGCCCATTGAAGATCTCTTTGATCAATTATCAATGATGGGTTGAATGGGGGCAAAAATGGCCAATAGTTACCTTGAAAAAAATCCATGAAGGAATTTATGGAGGTGACTTTTCTATGAAGACCACAACTCATAAAATTTTGCATGTAGGGCATTACTACCCATACATATTTAAGGATGTCATGCCTATGCTAGAAAATATGAATCATGTCAAAATTTCTTTGGAAATTTTAAATATAATGTAGTCCTTCCTTTGAGAATCTTTCATGCCTCAAATCTGTTCCAAATGTGGGAGATTGAATTTATAGGGGAAATCACTAATAAGTCAAGTGGAGGAAACAATTGAATTCTTGTGACTACTGATTACTTTACTAAGTGGGTAGAAGCTACACCTACCAAATAGTCTACTAGAAAAGGTGTGATAACAATGGATAACATTGTAACCAGATTTAGAGTTCCTCACAAACTTATTATGGATAGTGGTATGTGCTTTAGATATGAATAATTCACTAAATTCTATAACAAGTATGGTATAATTACTTTGCATTCTTATCCATATCACCCTCAAGGTTATGATTAGGAATAATTAATTAATACAAAATTATTTAAAGTCATCAAGATAATTCTTCATAACAACAAAAATGTTTGTGACACTATGTTGAGTTTGGAAATATGGGCTAACCAAATTACAATGAGCAAATCCATAGGTTTCTCTCATTTTATTCTATTTATGGTAAAGAAGCTATAATTCCTTTAAATAATCTATTGCTAGTATGCAAATATATGATAGAGAAATAGCTTGAGGACATTGACTTTATGGAAGAAAGGATAAATGCATTGGTAGAATTGGATGAGATTTAAAGATCAACATTAGAGCATAACATTGAAAAATAGTTCATCAATCAAAAAAACATTGAAAAGTAGAAAGCTGTAAAATTCCTTTATGATCAGAGATCATTTAAAGTTAGGGATTGGGTGCTTAAATAGAATGTCAAAGACTAGGACAAAGGCAAGAATGGAAAATTAGATGCCTAATAGCTAGGCCCTTTTGTTATTTTTGACATGATAAGAGAAAATTGCTATTTCCTACAAGAAATAGATTGAAGCATTTAGAAGTTCCCTCTACATACACAATTTCTTAAACCCTTGTTCTCCTAGTTTAATATGGATCTTTTTCATTTTGTATTATTAGGTATTTCTAATTTGTTTAGGTTTCTTTACTTTTCTTTTTTTCCCCCAAAGATAGCTAGATTCTTGTCATATTTATAAAGCAATATACAGGCCTAGAAAGAGTGATTGGTGGAACCCTCAAATTTTATCCAAAATTTGGCATTAAAAGTTTATAAGAGTAGATAATTTCCATTTTC
The DNA here is from genome assembly GCA_028749045.1 of Cupressus sempervirens. Lineage (NCBI taxonomy): Eukaryota > Viridiplantae > Streptophyta > Pinopsida > Cupressales > Cupressaceae > Cupressus > Cupressus sempervirens. The sequence goes on from CM053790.1 coordinate 684,695,046, forward strand.
GAGGGATAGGTGTGAGAAGTACATGAAGTAGCAAGAATCATAAATTCACTAGCATAGTATGAAGGGTAGTGCAAAATGGGAAAAATTACAAATTGCAATGGGAAATAAGGATATGGTTCGAAAAGGAATTTTTTTATGTTTTAGAAGGAGCTTTATATATGTGATGAGAAGTTACATTTTAGGAAAGATATAGAACATGGCTTACAAAATTGTGAAGTTTCAAAAAAATTCATGTTTCATTGTCAGATGCCTGCAATATGGTGATTTTTGAGGTTTCAAATAGCATGATTTAGGTACCTTGTAAAATGAATATTCTTTTCCAAATCGTGTGTGGTGTTTGGGATATGCTTGAAAATAGAGAAAAGGTTTCAAATTCATTAATGTTCATCACATTTTTAGAGGGGGTAGCTAGATAAGAATACAAAAAGGTGATATGATCGTTGTTAGGATATCTTGGAAAGTACAAAGTAAATTTTACAAGTTTTAATTAGAAAAGATATTAATGGTATACAAATGGAAGCCAATCATGTGTGGAATGTTGTTGACATGAATTTTGAATTAATGGATCATTAAATGCCAATATTTTATTAATGTATTATTACAAGTTGGTTTTACAAGAAATATTTCAAAGTATATTCTCCAGCAAATTCTCCAAGATACATAGTTCATTCAAATTGCAAGTCCAAAGATGGTATTACTAGTACAAGATCATCTTGTAGGGTATGTGTTGGAAACTACAATTGGAGAAATTATTATGTTGTCATTGATGTCAAACCTATTGGTAAGATAGAGTTTACCTAATATAGAGATATTTACTAATAGTGTAGAGTGTCATATCATTTGATTGATCAAGATGATTTGAGAAAAAAAGATCATGAGAGGACCTAGTAAAAGTTTGAGTTGAGATGTGTTAAGTATCATGGAAATACAATGGGCACTTGATAAGTTATTCCTTGATAATATAATGTGTTTTTCAATCAATAAATAAAGTAAAGAATATAATTATATGAATTTTAGAGTTGAAACATGTCAAAAGGATAAGCTTAACCAAGTATCAGTATTTCATGGTTAATGAAGAAGTTGAAGTAGAAGATTAAGGAACTTGTGTAGAAGTTGAGCAAAATAGTTCAAAATGAGTGTTAGTTATTTTTGAACAAATTCATGAAGGAATTTAGTAATGGCCAAGTGAGCATATTGATATCAAGTGAGAAAGTATAGTGTGTGCCAAGCTACATAGTAATGACCAAGCTAAAGAAAATAGTGATTGCATAATGACAATAAAAGTTGTAGTTTGAGGAAGATTTAATTTTGAGGCTGACACAACTAGAATATTGAATTATTCAAAGTTCATGTAAGATAAGGATTAATAGACCTACTAGATGTCTCACATTTTTCTTCTATTCCCATATTTTCCTTACTCGAGGAAGAGAAATCAGACAAATACCTATTTGGTGATACCTGTAATTCATCAAATGAGAGATATAGTAGGAGATAACTTAATGTGAATGGTAAATAGTCAAAACACAAATAATAAATTGTATCTATAGGGTTTGTTGACTTATTCCTGTCGATTCATTTCACTGTGCATGATCCTAGTCAAATGCGTTAAATTTCCTGCATATATATATCATTTATCTTAAATCAGCCAAAAATTACATGATATATATATATATATATTAAAAATTTCATAGAAGACAAAAATTACATGATGCATTCATCAAAATCATTTTATACTTTTCAAGTCATTACCTCTACTTTATGTGTGGTATCTATGATAAAGTATTGTATATACTCCATGACATTAGAGTTCAAAAACATAATAACTTAATTATAAACACATACAAGTCATAAATTTTTGTAAATAAATAAATACCTCATACATGACATTGATCATAGCTCGACATACATTTCATTGATCATGTCATTAATCATCCTCTATATCCATTTCATCATCATGACTATCATCATCATCATCACCATCATCATACTTGTCCCCTTCATAATTATCATCATCACGACCAACACCACCGCCATCTTCATCATTACCATAATTGCCTTGATTATGACCATCTTCATCAACATGATCATGATCGTCATCATCATCACCATCATTGTTAGCATCACCAAAATTATCATCATCTTCATCATCATCATCATCATCATTGTGTAATAGTCATTCATGATCATCATTTACTTCATCTTCTAATTCTTTAGTATCTTCTTCTTCCATCACATTATACCTTATCGGCCTTCCTCTTGGATAATGTGTGATGATAGATGACCAACTTGGTTTATATGGAATGCCAAGGTAAAACACTTTCTCACATTGGCTTGGAAGAACATAGGGCTCATCTCCAATTGGATCAAATGACATTGTATTAATTATTGTAAACCCACTATCGTGTTCAATAATAGTCCTATCAAGATCATTTTGATTCAGTCATAGCCTATACCATTTGATGAAAAATAGAACTAATTTGAATGAGTTAAAGTAACACTCAAGTATATCATCCAAAATTATATAGTATCAATTTTTAGATTGTTGAGTATGTATGTCATTTCTGGATAAAATATTAGTGACCTTGAAGAATGCACTTATCCTAGAATCACAAGTTTTCTTCATTTATCTAATATTTTTATGTGAAATTTATGGACATGGTAATACATAGCTTTGTGGTGTTTTATATACAATGATTTAAACATGTCAAAATTATTTGCATCAATCTATAAATTGATATTAAACTTATGGGTCATGATTAGTAATCTTATACGTACCTTTCTACCTCTTAAACCATATGTTAGATCAAGTATCACTGGCATAACATTGGGATCTCTATTACAATGAGCTTCTTTAACCAATGATATAACACAATCCCATGTTAATGAGTGACTATTTTCTTGATATTATTGAGTCCATACCATCATCTAATCAAGATTATTTGCAATATACAAATGTAGTGCATCCCACTCATGACCAACTATAAAGAAAATAACTAGATTACTTAAAAATAACTTATATTAAATATTTATAAGAATTAATAGACTACAATAACATCTTATAATTACCTCTCACTTTATTCAATCTATCTTTCTCATCAAGTACTCCCCTTCAAATTTGTTAATAGAGTTGGGATCCCAAATGTGATCTACATGGATATTTTTTACAAAATTGGAAAGATATTCACTAATGTAAACCATGGTCGGGTATACCATATATCCCTCCACCATAGAACCCTCAAGATGTGCTCTTTGTCAAACCAAGACCTTCATAAATTTCAAGTGCCTCTCAACTATCCACATTAACCTAGTTTGTACAAGCCCACACAATTTAATCTCCTCAACTTGATGTATGAGGTAGTGTTTTTGAACATTGAAAAAAGATGAAGGTAGACACTTTTGCATTTCACAAATAAGTTGGGAAATTTTTCTCTTCCAATATTTTATATCTTTTTTATCAATTATTTTAGATGATAACCATCTAAAAGAGATTCAACACATAAGAACATAAACGAGATTTCAGAAAATGAAAAACAAAACAATAAATTACATTAAAATTAAAGTCATAAATATAATATATGTACAACAAACCTAAGAAATAATACTTCTAACCTCATGTATTTTCTAAGATCATAAATAACTTGTTTATCACTATTGTCAAACTAGTGTGTGAGGGATAGAGGTAGGACATACTACAATGATTAAAACCCATCTTATCAATATATTATAAAATAATGCAATAAAAATTACATGAAATTTTACACTTATATTGGAAATAGAAAACATGACTTACCTTGATGAAGGTATGCCAATCATGTGTTTTCAACTCTAGCCCAAAATCACCTTTAATTGATACAAGACTACTTAGATTTGTAACAAATTCTATGGAAATTTTTTTTTAGGACTTCTTTTAATACATCACTTTGTTGCTCCATTAATAACCAAAGAAGGGACACGCATTTGTGTGGTCTCCATTGTTATTTGATTCAGTGAAATTTCTAAGTGCATGATTGGATTCATGAATATCATTACAAATTTTATAAACTTTTTCTTTGTCACACCTTCCATCCAATGTTTTTCATAGTGTTTATGTTACATTCTTTCCAATATGTATATCATGAAACAAATGCACGATTGGAATATCATTGTAGTATGATAACCTACTAAATTGAGTAGGATAACTTTTATTTCTCTAGGAAGTTGGTCATGATGCCTTGACGACCTTCACAAGCATCAATTATATCATTACTAAATAAAAGAAAATATCAAAATAAAAATTTCTAATAAAAATCATTAGATGGAATGACATTATCTCAATGATTTAGTCTATTGTATTCCAACTTCCACAGATGAGATGTCATTCTTCATGGCCTTGATGTTGCATCTTTTTTCCTATTAAAAGGATGTTTTTCACTAATTTGATATTTATGATTATTGTGGGTAAACTACCTAAACTAATCAAACACCTACTTTCCTAAACTTTTTGAATGACAATATTTCATCTTCGGACCACAAACTGGACATGTGAATTTTTCCTTTGTCCAAAAACCTAATAGATCATGTACAATTATCATGCATAAGTTAAAAATACAAAAATAATGTGTAAGCACTACAACATATCAAAAATATGTGACCTTAATAATATAGCATACCACAAAAATGAGTTAGCCTAGGGGCATCATGTATTGTCCATATAAGCATTAGATGGAATTGAAATTGTCTCTGTCCTATTGGTCTAGAGATGTCATACATAGTGACCCCATTCCATAACTTTAAGAACTCATCAATAAGGGGATCAATATATACTTTTATATCTTTAACTTGGTACTTACATAATTGAATGAACAAAAACATTACATAATTATTATGACCATTTTGATGTAGTGTTTATAAATTAATTTAGATGATTATTAAATGAAAAATAACTAGTACAATCTTTGAAAACATTATGTGCTCTCTCTTTATGGACATCCAAGGAAGAATGTTATGTTAATAAAAAAAATAGGCCATACTAAGTAAACAAATCTCATTTCTCCAAATGTAATAATGAGAATGTACCAAAGAACCTTGTGAGGCACATTTTTTGTTATTTTATTAGACCAATATCTACTAATATGATAATCAATGCATTCTATTGCAAATTCATGTTGTTTATGATATAGAATGTGATCATTGGGACATGCATGTATTGCCTGATACTTCAATCCAATTTGATTCATAATAGTAGATAATTCTTGGTATGAACAAGGCAGAATGTTTGATGGTGGTAATCAAAACTCACCTATCAACCTACAACAACAAATATGATTTGTTAATATAATGAATAGTAATGGTATGCTAACATTAAAGATGAAAAAATGGTATACTTTAGGATATGTAACATTGATACATTCAATAAATCATTCATAACCTTCAAGTTCACTAACAAAACTATAGAGGAGAGAAGAGTTATTTGGGAGTCTTAGTGTAGGGGCTCATATTCCTTCTCAAGTATAGGTATATCAAGACCATCTTCATCATCATTATCAGATGTGCTAGTACCATCATCATGATCATCTTGATTAGCTACACCAATACCATCATCTTCAATTGTGTTCTCTATTGTAGGATCATCTTCTTCCATGGGAGCATTATCCTCGACTTGGGTATTCACAACTCCATGTTCCTCTAGTCTGAAATCCACATTGACCAATCGATGAGAATTGTGCCCCCCTTCAATGTGGCCATATTCCCTACAATGACACTAGGTTATTGTGATTAAAATTATCAATTCTTTAAACCCTTAAACTTTTTGCAAGGATAATTACATTTATCAATTTTTTTTCAAAATTGAGACCACAATCTAGAAATTGTCTCATTATTTTGTTCTAGGTTCATATTGGCAGGTGTGGTCTTTCTTCACAAGAAAATATTTGAGCTATAAATATACAAAATGTAAACATACAAGCATTAGTAATATCTTGTATATAAGAAAAAATAATAAAATATTATAAGATTGTACAAGATTTAAAAATACATACACAAATCATGCTCACAAGATTAGGCCAACCAATTTATACATTCCTAGACTCATTTAAAACATCAAAAAGCTTCCTAGGTGGTCAATAGTGGTCAAACAACTAGAACATGGTCACAAGGCATGAAATAAGGTGGATTGAGGTGTAATTAGGTTTGACACATAATAAGACTTTATTATTTCCTCCATTGGTGGCAAGGAAGCCCAAATTTGTAATGAAATTGTAAAATTTGCAAAAATTACAAAATTGCAAAAGTTGACAAAGTTGTAAAAATGACAAAGTTGCCATGTTGCAACTTTGTGCTATTGACATTATAGTCATGTTTGTTATTAGTGATATACACTTATTCATATTGTAAGTATCTACTAAGCACATTATATAGCTAACAATGTTAACCAAACATTTCAGTATCTACTGAGTTCTACAATTGTTACTGAGTCCAAGGGATAGTATTCAATTTGCATCGAGTAGTTACTACTAAGGTGTTGATCAGTAGTATAAACTGAGCATCTCAGTGTATGCTGAGTTTATTAGTGCAAACCAAGTTGTGCAATGCTAACCAAGTTTGCAGTTGATGTGATGTGAGTTTAGTGTTAACTAAGGTACTCAGTGTTAACCAAGTGACTCAGTTTATACCGAGCTCGTAGTGATAGCATTGACCGAGCTATGTAGTGTGAATCGAGTGATTCAATTTTATGTTAATTTTCATAGTATTCACCAAGTCACTAGTGCAGACTGAGTTCAAGAATCTTGGAAGTGATTAGTATGGACTAAGCTTCTACATCTACCAAATGCATGATGATGTCGAGTAGTGACAGTGTATGCCAAGTATCAGAACCTCACCAAGCCAATCTTCAGAATCTGAGTTCCTCCAATTGGGCCAACTTTTTGCTTTTTTTGTAAACTTGTATTGTGGCTAACTTTATAATTTATAAATTGGATTAGTATATATGCAACATATTGTATCACATCCAATGTATGTAATGAGATGGTAAGAAGTAATGTAATAAGCAAAGAAGAGTAGAAGAGTGAATTACAAAGGCTACAATAGTATAAGGAGCAACAAATATTTATCCATTGTAGCAAGGTGATTACTATACTCAAAGGGATCTCATTTAGCAAACCAAGTTGCAGATCAAAGATCAGCTACTACTTCATCCTAATAGGTGGATCAATCAAATCCTTTCACAAGGTAGACTTAATAGTCTTATATAAATCTCTTTATTGACTACATACTTCATTGTATGTTTGTAAATCCTTTTGCAAGGTGGGCCTAACAGTCCTTATTGCTCTTAATAGGGCAGATCATCAAAAGTGATCATTATAAGCCTTAACATGCCAACTTTATACTGCATTACGAAAGCTTGTGGGTATTAGCCCCACCCTAGTTTTACTTTCTATTTGGAAGGTTTTTGGGTCACCAAATTGTGTGTCAAAGTGTTATGAGTGCTTTAATGTTTTCAGTTTCTCATACATGCAATTAGATTAGAATATACGTAAAGGATTAATTGCTAATTATGGATTAAGTTTTATTGGTTATTGATTCATCCCTCCCCTCTTAGTAACTTATCCTATCATAATATTTCCAAAAATTGGTATCAAAGCTTTGTGGTTCTCAAGAAAGAAGTTTAACAAATTGAGCAAAGATCAAAGGTTATGGAGGTATTTAAACTAGAGAAGGCTATTGACAATGAGAAGCTAGATTTGGAATTGGCTATTGAAAAACTCAAGAAAGCAAAAGAGAAACCCTCTGAATCCCTAAAAAGAAGGAAACATCTCACAATCTAGATGAATGATCAGTTCTACATCAAAGAAAGAATTGAAGACATCCATTCAAGTAATTCAGATGAAGTTGGTGAAGCAATCAAAGAACTATTTGAAAAGAATAGTACTCTTCAAGAAGAAGTAAGAAAACTAAGAAGAGAGCAAGAAATTCAGTCAATCAGATTGTGTGAAGTCATGGAAGAGAAAAACAAGATAAAAGAAGAGATAGAAGGAAAGAACAATGAAATTCAACACCTATCCCTTTAGCAAACAGACTTCATTAATCAGCTCACCAATGCAAATGAAGAAATCATGAATCTAAGATCAGATAATGAAAGATTGCAGAATGATCTAAAAATTGAAAGGAAAACCAACGAGAGGATGATGAAATCATAGGTAGACATAAACCAATTGAATGAGAAAAGCCATTGCAGACAAAAGGGAAAAGTGGGAATTGGATATACAGAAAAAGGTGAATCATCCAAGCAAAGAGCTCAAAAGAATCAAAAACCTGATTGCAATCACTATGGTAAGATAGGCCATACACAAAAAAGCTTGGAGCAATGGAAAAGGTAAATTTAATGGAAAGTGCTACAATTGCAATCAGCATGGTTATAAGGCAAATGAATGCAAAGAGAAACCTAATTTTGAAGGCAAATGTCATAAATATAAGAAGCATGGGCACTAATCCTTAGAATGAAAAACTAAGATATTGAATCTAGTAGAATAGATTGTGAAAGCTATATTTGGTTGGAACTATAACACTTGGTGCAGATGTCATTACTGTGGAGAATTTGGACACATAGGAATGAATTGTGTGAAACATCACATGAGGACAAGGGACACTACTAGAAGATGTTTTATTTTTATAGAACTTGGTCATCTTACCAAGAACTATATGAATACAAGAAGAATTGAAGATGAAAAGAAGGAAAAAGTTGATAACATTAGAAAGCAGATGAGACAACAATGGATTCCAAAATCTTCTGAGAATACAAGTTTGAGCAATGATAACATTGTCACTCAAGAATTAGGTGACTCCACCATTTCCACTTGATCTCTCATAGGAGAACTAGAACTAGGATTCTGAAGAAGATATCTCACACTAGTTCCAGTAAGCAAAATGAAAGATCCAAATCAACATTGAAGATGCAAAGGGATCACTGAGTAAAAGATGCCAATATTTACCAAGCATGGTTAGGTTGTAGACCTTATCGAGCTAGGTTGGGAGTAACTAAATTCTATGTACTTATCGAGTCATGGAAGACTATATCAAGCATTCAATGCAAGTGAAGTGGATGATAGTCTATCATTTGTGTGAACAATTGTACTAGGCATTTATGGTGAAATTTGATGAAAAGGGGCAAAATAGAAGTCATTTCTCATCGCAAATTTTTGAGAGCTATCTGTGCAAGGTGATCTTTAGAGAATTCAAGTGATTTGAGAAAATTGTTATTGAAGACTTTCATATTCTCTCAAACCCTACCAAGTGAAGATGGCATCCACCAATAGCATATCAAAGAAAGGTTCAAACATGTTAGTTTGAGGCATGGAGTGGAAGGAACCCTATTTTAAGCTAAGTCTTGTCATTGTGGAAAGCCTAGATCCGAGTGGAGTGCAGTCACAAATTCCACCAAAGGTACTGTCAATCAATGATATCCATTTGCATTTTAAATGTTCTATTTAAGATATTGGAACATTAGAGATGGATGAATTATTTAAGGAACTATGTGTTGATGGTGTGTTGAAACCAGAACATCAACATCTTGAAACAAAAGGTTTAACTTACATTTCACATATGCCATAGGATTTCCAAATAAAATGGATAAGACATATTCTCAATAATGTGCAAAATGGTTAGCTATGGTTGGAACAACCTATTTTGATAACTAAGAAGATGATTCATAGGATCACTAGTCTTCCTATGTTGACAAAAGTGAAAATGACCAAAACCTTAAGTTGGGTTGAACTGGAGAATAGAACCCTTGTCGAGTGGGATGGAAGGGGAATAAAGATTAGATGTATTACTAACATGGAACTAAAGTTCAGAATACATGTCATCACTCACAAGATTTACAACTCAAGTAGAGTAAACAATGTGTCATGTGAAGCAGTGGATTTAGCATAAAAAGTTGTCAAGAATAATCTGTCACTTGACCTTACTGAGTTGATGCTGAATTAGTTTAGTAAGAACATGGAGAGTATAATAACTTCCAATAACAATCCTTGTAAGTTTAGTTCACTTTTTACTTGTCTATTTTTCTATGTACAAAATTTCTTTCCATTTAAAGGTATAGTAGTTTGGAGGAAGGATGTACCTATTCTTTATCAGATTAATGAGTATATAGCTAAAATGGGAGAAAACTATGTAAGTATTATGGACAACTACTTTGATGCATTCAAAGAGAAGATGAATAATAGATTTAGGATTCCTAAGAAACTATTTGATGATTAAAAAGATGATGTTTGTTTCATGGTTGATAGTGACAAATTATAAATTCAGGCAATTAGACCAAGGACAGTATGAGTAAAACCTCTTGGCTATGAGGTAAACATAGATGAAACTAAGAACATTATTGAGGCATTGATTAATGAGCTTGTTGACCCTAAAGCTACATACTTTGGCACTTATGATGAGGCAAAGGCTAGGATTGAACTTGAAATCAAACCCCCTCAAGCAGTCAATGAAGGAAAGAAGAGAATTGCCAAACTGAAAACCAGTTCCACTCTTTTGTTAACTAAAGGCAAAGGAGATGATATTAAAGGTGAAGAAGTAGAAGATGAAGAGAAATTAGAGGATGAAGAGCCACTAAAGAAGAAAGGTAAGGAAATTATTACCAAGTCTGCCAAGTCATCTACTATTGTGTTTACAAAAAGATCATCTAGGAAGAAAGTGGATAAAGAAGGAGGAGATGTAATCTTTAAGAAGCCTCCACCTACTTTTGAGGAAAGGATGAAAGATTTAGAATCAAGATCTGGCATAACAAATTTCAAAAAACTAAAGTATGAAACTAGGATTGCGAAAGAGAAAAGGCAAATAGAAGATGTGTTAATATCTAAACTATGTAAATGGAAGTATTCTCTAGACTAGCTTGTTCAACAGATTTTGAGTGATCTAATGGAGAAGATCGCCAAGATGGGAAAATTCCATGAAAATTGCATTAGACATATATGAGTAGACCCTAATTCAACACTTTTATTATATTGTTGAATGACATTGAACATGTGGTAAGGAATGCTACAAACACATGGAAGAACATTTATGTTCTTCACAAGTTGAGTGATTTTGTTGTCAATGTTAGTGAGAAGGATGAAGTTGATGATGAATAAAAAAAATATGAGGAAATTGATAATGAAGAAGTGACTCATTATGACAATGTAGATGATGATAAAGAGGAACAGGGGTAGGAAGCTACCGAGGAAGATCTACCAAATGTACAAGATATTGACGAGACTGACCAAATAAAAATTGTTACAACAATCATAGCCTCACTTCCTCATTCTCCAAGCAAAGCACTAAAAAAATCTAGCTTGGAGAAAGCTTTAGGAGGATTGATTGTGATAAACATTGAAAGCACAATTACTCAATCAATGTTTGCACCCATCCAACTCAGTACTTCATTGACTGAAGTGACAAGAACTTCATCTACCAAATAGCCAACACTTCCCTCTACATCAATTTTGGTAAATCTAGGTATTTCTACTATAGGTATTTTGACAATAAGTGTAGTATCTATAGCTAGTCCTACCATTTCTACAAATTTTTCAATTCATGCCATGCAATTAATAAGTACAAAGATAGTTGAGACCAAGTCTCAACCAAGTAAAATATTTTTGGGTAAAGGAAAAGAGAAGGAAGAAGAGATTGATCTTGACGAGGAGATTGTAATTCCAAATTGGGACATCTCAAATCTCAATCTTGATTAGATGCATGTTTTTGGAGAAATTCTTTAGAAGAAATCCAAGCAGTAGAGGCTTAGAGAAGAAAGGAACAAGGAATTCCAAATAATAGAAGATGCATAGAATATCCTTGTAGAGGCATTAAATATAGATGTTGATACTTCTCAACCAATTTTGAACTAGTTAGTAGAGGTAGTCCAAAAATTCAATGATGATTTGAGTGGACAAGAGAAATTGTTGTAGAGAGTTGAGAAGAAGTTTGAGAATAAAGTTTTGGAACTTATTGCTCAACAAATTGCTATCCATCAGGTGGAATTATCTACTATTCTAGGCTCACTAGAGACCTCTTGCAAAAATGTGTCTTCTCTATTTAGTAAACTCTATGATATTTAAAATTTTACTAAGGAAATAAAAGATAAATTGTTAAAGATTGATGAAGATCTAAAGCCAAGTGCATAGTAGTTGCAACTAGACCCGAGCTACACCTCTACCCATTACACCAAGATCAGATTCCTAACTGATATGTAGGCAGAATTGCTAAGAGAAGATGAAAGACTTAGAGTTATATTGATAGATATACAGGATATGATTCTTCCAAACATGGATGAATTATAGAAACACATTGCACATGATAAAACACTCATCCATGGCAACAACTTCTCCATTCTAGACCACATGATAGAACTATCAGTAGAAGTGCAAATTGCATTGCACACATGCAAGGTGTTGCAAGAGAATTGGGACAAGACATTGGCATTAATTTTGAAGGTACATTCAGATTTCTTGTCACATTTTGGCATTACTATATAAAAGGGGGAGAAGATGTATATTGTAGAAAAAAATTATATTGTGTAAAGAGGAAAAGATGTACAAAAATGAGGAGAAAATGTATATATCATATGTGAAAAGATGTATAGTATACTATATGGGGGAGCATTATAATATTATTCATGTACATATACTCAAAGGTATATCTCTTACAAAACCAATTTTGAAAAATCTCAAAAATAGTATACTCTACCAAGTTGGAGACATAAGGTAATGGATAAAAGATGTTCTTGAACATTTCAAATTCAATTTTAAATGATAAGTTTTTTTGTCACTAATGCCAAAGGGGGAGATTGTTGACATTACAGTCATGTTTATTATTAGTGACATACACTTATTTAGATTGTAAGTATCTACCAAGCACATTGTATCGTTAACAGTGTTAACTAAGCATTTCAGTATCTATCAAGTTCTATAGTTGCTACTGAATCCAAGGGACAATATTCAATTTCTGCTGAGTAGTTACTACCAAGGTGTTGATCAGTAATATAAACTAAGCATCTCAGTGTATATTGAGATTATCAGTGCAAACCAAGTTGTGTAGTGCTTACCAAGTTCATAGTTGAGGTGACGTGAGTCTAGTCTTAACTAAGCTACTCTGTATTAACCAAGCGACTTAGTTTATATTGAGCTTGTAGTAATAGTATTGACTCAGCTATGTAGTGTGAATTGAGTGATTTAGTTGTATGTTGAGTTTCATAGTATTCACTGAGTCACCAATGCAGACCAAGTTCAAGACTACTTAGAAGTGATCACTATGGACTGATCTTTTATGTCTACTGCATGATGATGTTGAGCATTGATAGTGGATGTCGAGTTTTAGAACCTCACCAAGCCAGAACCCAAGTTCTTGTAGTTGGGCTGACTTTGTGGTTTTTATGTAAACTTGTACTGTGGCTGACTTTGTAATTTGTAAATTGGATTGGTATATATGTAATATATTGTATCACATCCAATGTATGGAATGAGATGGAAAGAAGTAATGTAACAAGTAGAGAAGAGAAAAAGAGTGAATTACAAAGGCTACAACAGTATAAGGAGTAGCAAAAATTTATCTATCACAGCAAGGTGATTACTATACTCAAAGGGATCTCATTTATCAAACCAAGTTGCGGATCAGAGATCAATGACTACTTCATCTTAATAGGTGGATCAGTCAAATCCTTTCACAAGGTAGACGTAATAGTCTTATATAAATCTCTTTACTAAGTGCATGCTTCATTGTATGTTTGTAAATCCTTTTGCAAGGTGGACCTAGTAGTCCTTATTGCTCCTAATAGGGCAGATTATCAGATGTAATCATTGTAAGCGTTAACATGCCAAGTTTATACTACAATACTAAATCTTGTGGATATCATCCCCACCCTAGTTTTACTTCTATTTGGAAGGTTTCTAGGTCACCAAATTGTGTGTCAAAGTGTTATGAATGCTTTAATGTTTTTAGTTTCTCATACATGCAATTAGATTAGAATATACATGAAGGATTAATTACTAATTATGGATTAATTTTTATTGGTTATTGATTTACCACTCCCCTCTCAGTAACTTATCCTATCATAATATTTCCAACATGTGCAACCTTGGAGAAATAAGTAAGATGTTTGCAAGGTGAGGTAGTTTTACCTTTTCTAAGGTGGTAATGATATTAAAAATCCTATTTAAGCCTTTACAAAGGCAGTTGTATGGGATGGGAACAAGTTTTTGCAAAACTAAATTTTAAAAATTGAGTTTTGCTTGAAAATTTACTACATTCTTTTTGTTGCTCATAGAAGGTAGATACATTAGTTAGCTTTGTTTTTGTACAGGTTGTAGTTGTTTTTTATCAAGTTGTGTATATGTTTATTCAAATTTATAAAGTGTTGTCAATTTTGATGTGTTAATCTCACTAAAAGTTGAGGGTGTTAATTCATCCTTGCCTTAAAATCTTTAGCCAACATTAAAATTTTCTCCATTGTACAACCTTCCATCTATGTCATTTAAATTTAAAATCCTAAAATATTATAAGTTTCTCAAACAAATTAGAGTAGATGGTGGTTTTAATATTAAGTCATCCATTTGGTGTGAGTTGATGATTAAGGCATTTCCTTTTTTGTATCCTATAATTTTTTCATAGACTATCCATATCATAGAATTTGATGCCCTTAAAAAATCTCATTGTATTTTTGAAAAAAGAAAGACAAGTGAAGCAATATTAATTGATGGGAATAAAGAAGACAATTGAAAGAGGTATAAGGGTTAAAAGATAAATAAGACAATTCAAAGAAGCAAGATTGAATGTGAAAGGCCTCAAGTAGATTTAACTTCTCTTAATCTACATGTTATGACTCAAGATGTGCCTTATGTTCTAGCCAAACAAAAATTTGATGTCACAAGCTCACAAAGTTGAGAACAAGGCCCAACATATTGAATATATAAGTATTATTCATTAACCTAAGTTGGTGTGGTGCAAGGAACCTATACCTCTCTCCTTATTGAAGATTTTTCTTTTAATTTTTTTTTATTTAATAAGGATGTGATGTGTTGACACCATCCATTGTGTGTTGGTTTTATCCTTTTATGTGGACAAGGATCTTTGTGGTCGTCTTATAAACCAAAAGAGTCCTTAGTCCATTGGGATGTGTTTTGTTGTTTCATGTGTTTTGGATTCTAATAATTGAAAATAAGTTACTTTTACCTTAGATATATATTTTCCACCATTCCTAAGGGTTTGGAATCATTTGGCATCAATTAGGAGTCAAAATGCAAAAAGTTTCATATTTGGCAAAAAATGTGAAAATTGCTAATGCAACTTTTTGAAAAGTTGTCATGGAAAGGAATTTTAATTTCCCAACATTCATAACCACTAAGATTTTCTTTGAATTGGTTGGTTGAAGATATTTAAGGAATACGACATCATTCCATAAGAAGATCATCCAATTGTACAGACTATAGCAACATTTTATGAAAGAAAAATCTATTTTCTGGAAGGAACTTGTTTTGTATGGCATTCTACAAATTGATTGAAGCAAATAAGGTTTATGTGAAGTTGTCTTTGTAAATCAACTTTCATTTTCATCTAGTCTTGATCAATTTGGTTTTGTGTAGAGGAAGTTACAACGTTTTGTTTGAACATAGGTCTGAAACCCTCAAATTCAGGGTTCAAAATAGAGATGTGGCCCTAACTTGCAAGTTCACCATTGGAATTCAATGCCACTTGGTGAAATTAAAGTTAGGAAAATATACTTCATGATTTGAAAATTCCTTTATAGGTGAAGCTTTTTTTTGGTTGTAATTTGATGCCCTTAGCTAAATAAGCCATGTATTTAGCTTGAAAATGAACTATTTGAGTGTGGTAACAACATAGGGAGGTTGTGAATCCTAATATTTCACTCATTGCTATGAATTATAGTTATATTTTTTATTAGATTTAGATTAAGATTCTTCTCTAGGCACAAAACATGATCAAATGACCAAGCACCTAAATATGACTAGAATATAAGTTATGCTCTAGAATTGAACCTTACATGTATATCAAGTTCCATTAGATCTATATTTATTTGTATCTTCTAGAATGTATAGGAGAAATTATTTCATAGAAATCTAACATTATCATGCATATTTGTGTACCTATCTATATGCTTAGAGTGGAAACACAATCTGAACATGACTTTACAATATTGAAGTGACATACCACTTAAAAGGAAGCCAAACAGATCTACACACTCTACCTTTTGTGACATTGGTTTACCATGATGGAGGTTCTGAAGGATTTGAAAAATATGCAATAGAAATCCACAAAGCCCTCAAATACCTACATGTAAAAACCTATCACAGAGAACAAAAAGACAAGAAGAGGTGAGGGTTTGCTTTGAAAATATGTGGATTGTATTCTCATAAATGAAAAAGATGTAAGATAATTACAAAAGATCAATCCTTATAGAAGGAGATTGAAACTTGAAAAGGTAACCTAAAAGGTAAATGCTATTTAATAATTACTAAATAATTATTAAATGAGAATACAAAAGGTGAATAAAGTGAAATATTAAGAAGGGAGAAAAGGAAATTTAATAAATTAAATTAAATTAACCTTTTTCTCTAACACCCCCCTTAAGATGAGCAACAATGTAGCTACTAACAATGCACAAAGAGAAAGGAAACTACAATGCAATGCTGGAAGAAAACTTGGGTCTCAACAATAAAGCCTAATGAGGTACCCAACCACAATCAAATATTTATGAAATGGAGAAATAGAAAAAACCCAGTGGGAAAAACTCTACTACAAAAAGAGACAGAAAAGAATGCACATTTGAAACATCTCAAGAAAATCTCTCAAGACCATAAGTATAATGAAAGCCTCCATGGTTGAAGCTCAAGACTCCATAGCCCCACCCCCCAAAATGGCAGAATTCCTATGTCGATGAACATACCAATGTGGCTCTAATCTAAAGGAAACGAAGGCAATGGACAAAGATGATAAAACCCATGTATATAAGGTGCAATTGGAAGTCCTAGCTGATGCTCAAAGGAGAAATCATAAGAGTATTGAAATGGAATCTCCAATGGAGGTGGAATAACAAGTGTGTTGAATCTATCATCTAAGAGGAGATGTGTTTCCTCTAATATATCCTCATAACTATAGTAGGTGGCTTAATGACTAGAGCTATAATAGTAAGCAATGTTGAAGAGTGATCTTGTGCAAGAGATGGAATCTAAACATGAGGTGGAGGTGTAGAAGTCACAACACTAGTCTTAGGAACCACACATAAGTTCAAATGACTTGACTTCACCTCAGTAGACTCTCATGAAAAAGAGAGTGAGTCTCTGATAGTGGAGATGGTGGACAAGAATGTGATAAGGAATATAGGCAAGAAGTATGATCAAGAGTCCCTATAGCAATAATATTGCCTATCTCACTATCTCTGATGTGCACTAAATCCTGTGCAATCTCAATTGTCTTCCCTATCCCAATCTCAATTGTCTTCCCTATCCCACTATGTGTGATCTGATAAATAAAGAGAAGGTTAGAGGACAAAGATGGAACAAAAAGTACATCATGAGATGTACCATCATCAATGTCAATAGAACCTTTACCACATACAGTCATAACAATGTTATTCCCCATCAAAATAAGTGGAGTAGGAGAAGCCTCAAAGGAAGAGAGCAAATCCTAAAAAGATTCCATATGGTGTGAGGCACTTGAATCCAGTAACCAACTAGAAAAATGAGAGATAGTAGTTACACATAGTGCATGACCCTTTCCCATATCTTTACCATCTGACTAAAGTGACGATGATGAAGAAGGTCTATGAGAAGTAGAAGGAATATCAATGTTGCTCTTCTGAAGGAGAGTGGTCAAATGTAAAACATGTTTGGCACAACCATCTAACTTCTTCTCATAGCAATGTGACTCATCATGATTAGGCTTATTACAATGAGCACACTTTGGTCTTTCTGACTTTGATTTACCCCATTTAAGAGGAGGTGGCCCTAATGAACTATGAGTGCTAGAATCAATTTGAGACTCTATAGAATGAGATTTTATGAGTCCTCTCCTTTGTCGCTGAAGATGGCTGAGCTACCAATGCATGACTCTGTGAGCCTATGAGAGAATCCAACTAAGAGAGCTTAGCTTTCTCTCAAGTCAACCAATCACAAAAAACTCAAAGGCTAGCATGGTAAATCTATTACCCAAAGCATCTTTGGTGGAATAGAAGGTAGAAGAATTTTTTTGAAAGTTTCCATGAAGATTAGAAAGAATCATGTATATACACTTAGTGTTAGTCTTCATATTTCCACAACCTTGCAATAAATATCTTTTTTGATTAAACTTCATCAAGAAGTCCTCAATGGAAGGAAAAAAATCTAGTACAAGAGAGGTAAGTTCTACCTCAATCTAAAGTGCCCTAAACTCATTCAATATACCAAACAAGCCTTCAAGCTTGGTCCACATAGTTAGAGGGGTATTGCACTTGAAAAACAATTGAATCCATTTAATGAGATTTCTAATGTTATAACAAGAACAAGAATAAAACCCTACCTACATGAATAGACAAGAATATTGAAGAAATGTGCAGCAAATGTGTGAAGGAAAATGTCTTCAAACTCACATCACTCGCAGACCTAGCTACAAAGCACATTCACATCTTTTCCATTGGGATTAACACAATTGAATCTCACACTCATAGACCTCCAAAGCACATAGTCACATCTTCTCCACTGAAATTGATTAACATAGTTGAATCTCACACTCTTTGATATATGAACAATAATCCATATCTAGTAGAATATTTTGGCATCTACGTGATTATGGGAATAACATTAGAAATTCACCCCAACGAGGTCGAAATGCCCCATGACCTATCAACTTCAAATAAATCTTGTGCGCACCTTTTTGTTTTGTTTCATTTATGAGCCCAATTTGCTTAAAATTTCAACCAAATCAAGCATTTTTGTAGAACTTTCGACCAAATTGGGCTCATAAACAAAAAAAAGAATTGAGCAAGCCAAAAAAAGATCTTGGTCAAAATTAAAGGTCAAAAAATAACCTCAAATGTAGTAGTGTATGAGAGAGCTAGAGGGTATTTCAATGTGAGGGACCATATTTCTCTTGAGTGTATTTCCTTTCTTAATCAATAGTGTGTTTACTTGGGATACAATGGTTCCACTTATAAGCATGATGTAACCCATATTGGGAGAAATTTTAACATGATCTTGGTGGAAGAAAAATACATTGATTTGAACTTTTGACATTTATAGTATTAGTATTAAAGCTAATAGCTTCTATAGTTTATGTGTTTCTTAATTTTAACTTTGTATGTTTTATCAATCAAAAACTTTCTGATTAGGGCAGAGAGAGAGAGAGAGAGAGAGAGAGAGAGAGAGAGAGAGAGAGAGAGAGAGAGAGAGAGAGAGAGAGAGAGAGAGAGAGAGAGAGAGAGAGAGAGAGAGTTGAATTACAGACTAAATTCACCTATTTTTATTTTCTCTTCTCTAGCCCACTATACTAAAGGTGAATAGTAAGCTAGAAAAGAGTGATAAAAAATGAATTACATATGAAAATTTACCTATTTTTAGTTCCTTTTCTCTAGCTCACTATATTGAAGGTGAATAAGATGAGTCATAAAATACCATTGAAAACACTAAAAAAAATACAAACAATTAAACCTTAAATATCTCTAAAATATTTCAAATTCGCACCATGGTTTTTTCAAATTATTCTAAAAAGAACAATGTTAAAGCTTGAAAAGAGTAATGATCGGAGACATGGGATTGTAGTCAGAATAACCATAAAAATTTTGCTTCATAAAATCATTGATTTTAGAGTTAATTTGGCTTGCAATTTTTGTTGACATATAGTCCAAATAGTTGGCCTTCAATATTAGCCATCAATATATACTTAATGATTGCTATAATGAGTAAAGTTTAATTGTTGATCATATTGCTTACCTGAAAAATCAAGTTATCCATAGCACTCACATTGTGAGAGGAAAAGTTCTAGTGTTGTTCTATTCCCTATTTAGAATATTATAGATTGTAAGATCATGTAACTCCACTTAAATATCCTTCTTGCCAAACTATTTCACCAGCTAAACTGGCGAGAAGTAAAATATTTCACAAAGTAAACATATATATCTTTTAATGTTTCTACTAGATTAGATCCTGTCGTGGTTTCTTTATTAACATTCCTGATCACTTTCCATGATCTACCATCAGAATCTAGAAAGCTATCTCATTTTTTAACCAACATTTCATCTATCATTCTGATAATATATCATAGTTAGTAAGATTTGAAACTTGGATTAAACTAATATTAAGACATAATCTAATCTAGAAATAACATAAAATTTACTTATATTTTGAATTAAGAAATATCATATCATTAAGCTTAGATAAACTATGTTATAGAAAAATATATATAATCAAACAAACATAAATGTATTTGTTCCAAACACAAGTATCACCAAACAAGTTTTTTTATTTGTTTAGGGTCATAATGTTGTTTGATGTGTTTTCCTTTGGACCCAATAAGGTCATAGGACCAAGTGTCAACTTCATGAGTCAACATTGGTCAAAGGCTCTAAGGGGTAGGCCCCAAGGCCACTCTTCAATAACTTCCATCGATATTTGGAACTACTACCCTACAATAATCATCATTTAGGATTTCAACTTAATATGTATAAATGATTATTATTCTTAATATTTGAAAGAACTCCTCTACAATAATCATCATTTAGTAGTTATGATATGATCAAATGAGAGGAAATTATTGAGAGCTTAGATTGACACAATTTTTAGATGATTGTATGAAATGAAATGAGTGTGTGAGTAGAAATAAACTAGAAAGGCATTATGTATAGATGAAGGTATGAAATGAATGATTTTGGAGTATTCAGTACAAACACTCATCATTCAGTATGCACATGTCATCATTCGAGATCAAATGGGTGAGTGGGATTATACACACATTAAATAACAAAGGAGAGACTTGAACATACTAGAGAGGTCCCATGGCTCATGCTTTTTAAGGTCCACTTCAACAATGGCCCTTCTTATGAAACTAATATCTAAAAACTTTCTCATGAGATAATGTGTTATGAGCTCTTCATCAGTGGGATAGAAAATGAATTTAGCAAACATTCGTGCATCGTCTTTATCATGTGTGTAACCAAAATTAAGAATATCCATTATTGAATTTTTTTCCCTATCTTTCCACTTAACCTTTTGCAAAATTTTATATGTGGGTTGTGGGGAGATGTTGTGTTGACTTAGATTATATGTGTTTTAGGAGAGGTGGGAAAATGGGATAATATGGGATGTGTGGAGAGGCACATATAAAAGATGAATATAGATGAATCATATTGCTAGTCTAAAATGGATTCTCTTAGCCCAATGTGTACATGTGTAAGAAAAACATCACCATAGATAGGCTTGCTTGGTGCTAGAAGAGTATGTGTATATATGACAAGGAACTACACTATTCAATGCCTAGTCATTCATCATTGTTTATATTCTTACCCACCTTGGAAAAATCATAGATATTTCTCATAAAATCCCACCTACTTTATAAATCAAAACCTCACAAACAATTAAAAAAAAAAAACCACAATCAGGGTCATCAGATATACTAAATGAATATGTGAATGTCATGGGAATTGGCATGTTGTATAGTTCAAGGAAGGGGTTGTGCTTTTTAATCCCAAAAATATTGGTGCCAAAAATTGTGCTTCTCAAATGTGACAAGGGTTACAATGTCCTCAGGGTGTAATTGATAGTATTTTTCCATAGATTTTTTGTAGTTTCAAGATATTTCATTTTCAAATAAAATCAGATTTCAAGCTAGGAAGTTTCATTTTCAAATCACATCAATCAAGTTTCAAATAATTTCATGTTTAAATCACATAAATTAGGTTTCAAAAATTTTTATTTTCAAATCACATAAAGTTCAAGTAGTACACATCCTTACCTAGGTAGTGTTGATGAAATGTGGGCTTGCAGTGTTGAGTGACTCGCATGGGAATTTATTACTCAAACCTAATGCTAGAATTGTGCCTTTCATGCATGGTCAATGGTGAAAATTATTTGGTGTTTGTATTTTTTATTTGTGTATTCCCCGTGACCATCATAATTTTGACAGACTCAACATAGGTAGTTGGAATTTTGATGACATCGAGAGGAATCAAAAAATAAACACCAATTTCACAAAATGGGCCTCCTTCATTAGAAATTGACATCGAAAAATAGGGTTAAATGTAGTGATGACCCTTATTGAGTGAGATTTGTGGATGGTTCTACCTAGGACTTATGTCATTTTGAAAAAAAGGAAGGAGGAAATTGGATCTCCTTGTCTCATACCTCTTGGCATGTTGAAAAAATCTTCAGGACTACCATTGACTAGAACATAGATTTTGGGAGTTGATATGCAATTAAGGATCATATTTACCCATCAAAAATCCAAATGTCTTTGGGAATTTGCATAAAAAATTCCAATTTACTTTATCATAGACTTTTTTAATATCAAACTTTATCATCATACAAGGTTCTTTGTTAGATTGTTTTATATGGATTAGGAATCATGTTTTCTCTTAAGAAATGATTTCAAGCAATAATTATTTTAGCCTATTTGCTAACACTTTAGAGAGGAATTTATATATAGTATTACATAAGGCTCTGAGTCTAAAATCTCCTAATTCTAAGTAGGTGGTATTCCTAGGTATGAGAGCTAACAATGTGGTATTGATTTATTATAATAGTGCTCTTGAATTCTAGGTCACTTATGTGTCTTCATATAAGTATATTCCTACTATGTGCCAATATTTTGGAAAAAAAATGATATTGAAGCCATTAGG
Organism: Cupressus sempervirens; assembly: GCA_028749045.1. Classification (NCBI taxonomy): domain Eukaryota; kingdom Viridiplantae; phylum Streptophyta; class Pinopsida; order Cupressales; family Cupressaceae; genus Cupressus; species Cupressus sempervirens. The sequence goes on from CM053790.1 coordinate 684,717,877, forward strand.
GCCTAAAGCTTTTCCATGGTGCATTGAAAGATCACTCCTTTGACTTCTGAAAGGAAAATCTTGTTGTTCAACCATTTTTTCTCTCACTCTGCAATCAGCTTAGGGATTGAAGTTAGGATCTCTTGTTGGGCTTTGAGGTTGGATGAATTATAGTCATTATAGATATTGTTGTAGTATTTGATAAATTCCTTTTCCATCACAATATGATTGTCTATATATTTATCTTGTTAATCCTTGACTTTAGTTATTCTATTAATTGTGCTTCTAATTTTTGTGTTACTGTGCAAAAATTCTATATTTTTGTCTCCTTTAGCCAACCACATCCCTCTTGATTTTAGTTTCCAAAAGGTTTCTTCTTTTGATAAAATTTCTCCATGTTTTCTTAATAATTATTTTTCTTTGTAATATTTTCTTCATCTATACCTATCCTAATTACTTCTTTTTTTAGAGTGTCCAAGTCCTATTCTAATTTTTTCATCAAAAATATTATGGACGTGTTCCCTTTTCCATTTTTGCAACTTTCTCTTGAGAGGCTTTAACTTTGAGTTGAAATAGAACATCTTGGATACTTTAGTTTTTTTCTCATCCCACCATTTCTCTACCAAGTTCATAAAGTCTTTATGTTGGAGCCACATGTTTTCAAATTTAAAAGGATTCCATACTAGTTTGTTTGATTCAATGATTTCTAGTCTAACTAGGAAATGATAAGATCATGATTTTTTAAAAGCTTATAAAGTTGAATTAACACGAATCTCCTCTAAATAAAAACCTATCCAACTTCTTTTCTATCTAACTAAAACCCACCCTTCTATTATTCCAAGTGAAAGTACCATTTCTATTTTTAATATCAGACAAATTATTGGTGGTTGCCCATAGATTGAAGTCTTTCTTTGATTGTAGTATTAATGTGAATCCATCATATTTTTTACTCCTATCCTTAATTTTTTGAGATCTTCTCCTAGAATATGGGTATCCATGTTACATGAGTGTTCATATAGTTACTTAATTCTATCCATAATTCTAGCTTGTCATTACTAGTGGTGGGGTTATAGGTGTTAGTAATGACAATGGTAAGATTGTTATTTATACTATGAATTATATGAGATGTCTAATTTCTATTAGCTATTAAGGATTCATAATTACTTTTCTAAGATCACATAGGATGTCTTTTCTGCCTAATGCCCATGTTGACTCTACCCAATTTGATTGCCAAATTCCTAGGTTACTAGTTACTTTTTTGACCTCTTCTTTATTAAGTTTACTTTCTTGGAAAATTATTATATCTGAATTGAATAGTTTTAATATTCTTTTTATAAGTCTTTGTTTATTAGGGGGAAATGATGCCCCTAAAGTTCCATATTGTGATTTTTTATCTTGGGGATGGTACTACCCCTTGCTTGCATGAAATAAGTCAATAAGTTAAACCTAATGCTTTGTTGATCCTTCTTGGCTTTTGAACTCCATCATTGATTTCCATCATTTTTTTCTTTTGTCTTTTAGTAATTATTAGTATCTCTAATCCTTCTATTGTAGAAGCTAACCCAAGCTATTCTTCATCAAAATTAATCTCAATGTTCTCTTGGGATTCTATGTGTTGATCCATCTCATTTTCTATTTCTTTCCTTACATTCTTCCTCTTTGTTAGATTAAATTTTTGTAGGTCTTCATCTACCTCTTCTATATATATTTCATCATTAATTTTTGCATCCATTATCTCTTGGTTCTCTTCGTCTTGACTTGTTATAATATCCAAATCATTTTGATTTATTGGTTCAATAGTCATTTTAAGATGAGTATCTTCATTCCTCATATTCTAGTTCTTTCTCAAACTATCTACCCTATTTATATTGAGTTGTATTAAAAATCACATTTTGGTTTTTATCCTATAATTGGTTGAAAATCCTCCCCACACTCTTCTATAAATAATATGAGATTTTGTTTATCAAGTTTAGATCTATTGATAATTGATAATATATATTCAGTTCCTTGTTGGTATTTGAATCATCTTAAAATGGAAGCATTTCCATGTTAAGAGCATTTATCCCTCCGATTCAATGGTCTATGGTCATGTCAAGTGCCTTGAATGGGTTTTTGCATGAATTTGACTATTTTCCCCTTGTTCTCTCTCTCTCTCTCTCTCTCTCTCTCTCTCTCTCTCTCTCTCTCTCTCTCTCTCTCTCTCTCTCTCTCTCTCTATTTATAGCTTGTTTCTAATAAAATGCTTTATAAATCTAAGGACTTTTGCCTTTGGGTCAATGTCAACATCAATCTTGACCTAAGTCAAGGACAACCTTGACCCTATCCTAGGGCAGGGTCGACCTCGTTCCTACCCCAGGTCCTATTTTCAATTTTTGGGAGTTTCGAGATCTCAAGCTTCAAAGTTTCTTTTCTCACTTCTAGGTTGGCTATTTCTAGTTTTAGAATGCTAGAAACTTAAATTTCATTTAATATAGGTTCATTTCTAGGGGTTAAGGTTAAATGGGATTTAATACTCCTATTTCTTCCTTCTCTGGGAGTTAATGCCCTAGATCTCTATATAAGGGAGCCTTCTTCCCTCATTTTGACATCCATAATTTCATGAGCGCATCCACTATCTACAATCTACTTATGATCAATAAAGTGAAGTGAAGTTCTATTATCTATCAAAATTTCAAGAATTCAAGTGTTCAAGCATCCAATTTATCAAGGAGATCCATTGTTAGCCATTAGAGGATTCAATCTCTATAAAGCCCTTTTGTTGATGATTTCTCCATCCATATTTAAATCCAATCCTTCTTCTATGAAAAGACACATTCAAGCTTGGTGTTGAAGATCTAATGGCATTGATTTGAGACATCCTACATACATTTCTACATACATTTGGAGCATCCATACCTGTGGATTCAAGGATTCCAATCCTCCATAAGGATTTCCACATAAGCAAGGTGAATAGTTCCATTTACTTTGTTTGTGCATATTATAATTTTAATTATATTTCAAGGTTAATTCCAAACTAGAGTTTGATTGAGGCAAATCCCCCATGCAACAAACAAACCATTTTTCTTGTAGATATAGGTGTGGAACAACAAATTGGAGAGCAGATTTAGATACCCTTTTTGTCAAACTTGCAAGATCCACAAAAAGAAATTTCATCGAAGTAGTGCAGGTCAATGTCAAATTTTTGGGGTACAATTGTACCCTAAGATAAGATTGTGCCTTGCCAATAGGGTCAAGGTCAACCTCCCTTCAAAAAGGAAAAAGATTTTTGGGTCTTCTTTGTCTCGACATTTTTGGTCTAGAACAGGTTGCAGATTTTCTAGAAATTACATATAGACATCAAAAAACAACATTTTCTACATTCAAGGTTAGTATTTGTCTTTTATCTATTTCAAGATTTAAGCACATACTCCCCCACAATAGAAAGATTATCTAACCCCCCCTTTTCTTCCTATTTTCCATCACTTGATCCATTTATTCATTAAACACCCTCTTGTGTTCAGTCAATTTGGATCATTCCTTTTGGAAATCAAGGTTGTAAAACAAGGTTTCCATTTTCTTTCTATTCATTTTGATGAACTTGACACACTTACCCTCTTATCTTTTATGGAATTAGATGCCCTATTGTGCTTTGTGGTGTTATATTCCTTCCATTTCATTAGGTATTTTCTTGCATTAAGAGTAGATTTAGTTTATGCTCTTGCATTTTAAATTCAAGACATACAAAAAAATTGCAAAATCTCTTTCAAAATACAAAAATATTGTTGTTTTATGTTTTCTTAGTTTAGTTTATTTTCTTGGCATTGGTTTATGAGCTTTATTACTTCTAGTCCTACTTCTAATTGTTGGAAATGATTAAAAAGATCATGAATGAAGAATAATGGAACTAGTAAAGAATGTTTTCAATCATTGTTTTGACATTGATGTCAAACTTGCTACTTGCAAGAATGACAATTGCTTAAGTGATCCAAATACTATCAATTGGTTGATTGACAAGGAGGTGGCAATCAATAAGATGTAACTACAGTACCTAGAGAAAGGTTGAAGTTATGATGTTGTAATGAAGTATAAGGATCAACTAAGCCATTGATGAAATAGTGTATTGATGACATACTCTAAGAGGATGGACACACTAAGATATAACAAAGATGTAAAGTTTAACTAAGTCATTTGTAAAGACTAACTAAGTTCATTGGAGAGAGCTAAGTAGATTCCTAGTTGAAGCCAAGCAAGTTCAACTTCAGTGTAAGCCGAGTGATTATTCAAATGCCGAGTAACACAGAATCGTTCAGGTGCTGAGTAGTAGAAAAAGATAATGGATGCCGAGTAAGTCTTCAAGTGCTGAGAAAAGTAGAAATGCCATAGGTGTCGAGCGCCAATAAAATAACAATAGAAGCCAAGTAACATAGAAGGAGTCAAGCATCAGTAAACCAATGATGCCGAGTTGCTACATTATTTGTTTAGTCAAAGATTCGCTAGATCAGCAATGATAAGGTTGTTACATCAAATTTTGTGAATTAGTTGGATGATAAGGATAATGAGTTGATGTCACAGAATTCTATGTAATCCATGCAAACCAATTCAAGGCGAATGCTAATAGATTTATCATGAAGTTTCTAGAAGAAACAATTTGGAGGGAAAACAATACCATTTTCTCAAATATTTGAGCAGGAAATGAAGAATAGAACTTCTTTATAAGGAGCTATAAGACAGAGATCAAGTGTGCATGTATGAGAAGGAATTGATCATAAGTGTGGTCATGCAAAGAAGCCAAGAGGAGTAAGAACAGAGCATCAAGACTCTGAGATTGATCAAGTGACCATAGAGTGCATTGGCCTAACGAGTGGAAGAACTCAAGGAGATAGATCTTGAAGGGTGAACAACCTATCAGCACTACAAGGGAGAGAAGCCAAGCAAAGAAAGGGATTGAAGAGTGATCTGAAATTTGCACAATTAGGGTTGCAATCTATATTAGGTCAAAACCCCTCTAATACTTTCTTACCATTGTATTAGACATTGAAACCCTACATTGCTAGGCTAGCTTAATAGCTAGGTGGATAAGCCTTAGGAAAAGGATAGAAGATTCCTAGGAGAAGGATAGAAGATCCTCAAGAGAAGGATAAAGAGATCCCCAGGAGGAGGATAGGAGATCCTTAGAGAGGGATGAAAGATTCTTTTGAGAAGGTGACTATAAATCCCATGGACTTGGGTGAGCCTAACAACTCTATGTAAATCCTTTAATAGGGTGACATTCTAAGTTGAATGTTCTTAAATCCTTTAACAGGGTCACATTTAACAATGTGTTGTAGCCTTTAACAGGGTAGACCAGCAAAAGTGGTTGAAATCTATTACACAGTTATTTTGTGGGTATCATCCCCACTCTAGTTTTACCTTCTTATTCCTGGAGGGTTTCCAGGCCATCAAAATCATTTGTGTTATGATGTGATGCATGTTTACTTCTCATGAAAATTTTAGTTATGTGCCATTAAGGATTTATAGAAAAAGTTGTATTGGACATCATTGGACCTTGGATAACTAATTCACCCCCCCCTCTTAGTTATTCTAAAGAATTCTAACACTAATCTTAGGGCTAGATGCAGTCGTAGACTTGTGGGTACCTTTGAGCCTGGGTCTTCTTCTCATTTCCTTAGGATTCTAGATGAAACTTTGATTCTTCCTGAGTCTAATCCTCTTATGGAGAGAAACTCTTCTCACTCATCTCATGATGAGGATGATTCTTTAAGAGTTTCTCCTGAACAAGTCCAAAAAATTTCAAATGAACTTGATAAAATGGGTGATTGGATTCTTCAAGAAAACCATAATCAAGATTATATTCAAGCTATAGAGGCTCTTAAGAAAGTTCTTCATGATAGTGACCAAGGTGTTAATCTCTTGCATGGTGTTATTCACCATTTTCATTCCAACGTTAAACCTTTAGCTCAAGAAGCTCAAGATTTAGGGTTGTTTCCTCCTATCACTAGTCTATAACCTTCTTCTATTCCTTTCCCTAGTGTTCCTACCTATACTCCTTCTTTCGTGAATACAACTGTTCCCTCTATTCCTATGAGTGTTCCTCTTGTGTCTCTTCCTACTTCACAACCTTCTTATTATAATGTTTCTTTTACTTATTCTACTCTTATGCCAATTATAATTCCTACTGCTCCTCTAGTTGTGTCTTCTATTCCTATAGCTTCATACACTTTACCTAGCATTTCTAATGTTGCTAGTTCACCTATTTCTTCACATGATTCTACAATTACCAATTTGGCTCAAACTGTATCATCTTTGCAACAACAACTTGCATCCTTGACTCAAAACAAGTTTAGTATCCCTACTTGTGACATGGGAAGTCCTTTGTCTTAGGATATTATTCATACTCCCATTCCACAGAAAGTCAATATGCCTCATCTTGAGAATTATAATGGTAAGAGAGACCTTTTTCATCATGTTAAAACATTTTAAATCCTTTGTAGTGATTATGCTCATGATCATAGGATTTTAGAGAAGTTATTTTCTTGAACTTTTGGTGACAAAGCCTTAAAATGGTTTTGTTCTTTGACTCCTTAATCTATTCATTCATTTCCTCAACTTGCTAATGCTTTTATTCAACAACTTTAAAACAACATTAGCCCATAACTATCTTTGAATGATTTGATGTATCATAAGAAAAATTCTAGGGAAAATTTGAATGAAGTTATTGGTAGATTTAAGCATTTGCATTCTTAGATTTCCTATCCTATTCCTGATATTGATAAAAGGATATTAGATATAAGATTTTTCTTACTGAATTTACTACTTTTCAATAACTTTGTTCAATGCTTCATCATTATCAATTACAAGTGAGTCAATTTGAGAGCACAAATCTAATGGCTCATGTTCCTGTTGATAAAAATGATGCTACTCTTAATCCAAATAAAGTTAAAAAAATTCAAAAACTATGTCAAGATATATAAACAAGAAAATGCAGTTGCAGATCAAGTTGTTGTTGCATCTCACAATGCCACTTTTGCATCTGCTACTTTTTGATTGAATCATATGTTTACTCCACTCTCTGAATCTTTACATTCTACTATGAATAGGTTGTTAACTATTAATATGATTACCTTATCTCCTATTCAACCTCTTTTAGCTACTATAATGGCATATAAATCTTTTGATCTAAAAGTTTTTTGTCAATATCATTGCCAAAATGGTCATGATATTGAGAAATGTTATTCTTTAAAACATAAGGTTCACAACTTAATTGATTCTAATGCTTTATCTATTGATAATTTTTATGGTAGTGGGAATAAATCTATTTCTCCTCCTAATCAAAATTTGCAAATCTATATGAATTCTTTACCTACACATGATACTACTACTATTAGTGAGCCATCTTCTATGGATATTGTGTATGATTTGAAGATGGATGATCTTAATCATGTTGTCAATCAAGTGGAGCATGTGGTTCCATCTATATCTCCACCTCAATCTCAACCTTTGCTTCAATCTCAAGTTTCAGCTCCACCTTAGCCTAAATTAAAACTTCAACCTAAACCTTGAGAACAACCTAAGAAAAAATGACCTTAGGAACTTTTGATTACCTTTGATGATTTTGAGACTATTAAAGCTCCTAATGGTGCCCTTTATATTTATGCTAATGTTGTTGAGATACCTACTTGTGGTTGTCTTGTTGATACTACTTCCTTAGTCGATGCTATTACAAAAGAAAATCTTTTTTATGAAAAGTTTGCAATGTGATTTTTATGATAAATAATATGTATGGATTCAAACTTGTAATGGTTTTCTTTATTTCTCATTTGGTTCTATTGATTTACCAGTTGAACTTTGTGGAAAGATTGTGAATACCACCTTTGTTGTTATTCCTACTTCTAATCAATTTCAAGTTAAGCTTGGTTTACCATGGTTAAATGACATGCATGTTGTAGCTTCACCTATTCATAAATTTCTTAAGTTTTTTTATGACGATGAAGTGAAGACAGTTAATCATAGCTTATACCATACTTCTAGGCCTAGGGATGTTGCTACAATTGACTTCTTTTGGCCTTCATTACCTAATTCATGTCCTGCTTGACTTGATCATCTTTTTTGTTCATAGCAAGTCTATAAGTAGCGAAAGATTCTTGAGTTAAGAATACCTTGTAAGGATCTTAACCGTGGTATTTTTCCTACACCTTCCATACCTCCTTTATCTATGGCTTATAGATCTGTTAGTCAAGCTCCTCTTTTTTCTTGTCAGTTTTCTAGTAATCCTTGTATGGAACCTGTGAAGGATTGTGTAATTGTTCCTCCTAGTTCTCAAAAAATTTCAAGTAGAGAAAAATGTAATTGATCTGCTAATGAACGTCGTAAAAAGTTTCGTGCTCAAGCTAAAGATCGTAATTCTATTCTTCAAAAATATTTACCTGCTTTGGACACAACTATGCATGATGTGTTAGAAGAAGTTATTACTAATAATGATGTTAAGTTACATGATTTTGATGATTCTATTTGTATCTTAGATCTTATTTTGATTAATTTAGATGATGAAGACACTTTTGATGATACTGATGATGTTAATGATTAATATGAAACTATTAACATTGACATTGATTTACCTGATATGCTTTCCTCACAATTAACACTTACACCTAATATTGAACATTGCGATTCTCAAGAGGATCCTTGTTTTGAATTGGCTATCATTCCTACTATGTTGGATATAGCCCCTCTTGCAAGTTACCCGCCTTCCCTAAATGATAAAAAATGAGATGGGAAGAGTAGGTAGCATGCTTGATTGGCTAGTTCTTCATGGTAGCCTTTGTTGTGTGTTTGTCTATTTTATTGTGTTTCTCCCGTAATATGTTTGCTAAAATGTTGTTAGATTCTTTTATACAATCTTTATTACTTCATTAGCACAAGGTGATAATAGAATCAAACCTATTGTATTATTCCTCTATATGTATCTCTATTCTTCCATATATTGTTTCATGTTATGTTGTACTTGTTCTATTGTTCGTAAATGTTTCCTTGAGTCATCTGCTTGGATTCACAACTTAGTAGCATCGATTCTTTTTGGTCTCTAGGTCATGTTCCAAAAATATTCTTCTTTGTAGTTCTTATGCGATCTTTCCTCCTTTGTGATTGTAGTTCTACTCTCTTTGGGGAATGATGTCAATTTATTTGTAATAATATCACACACACACACACACACACACACACACACACACACACACACACACACACACACACACACACACACACACACACACACAATCTTATGATCACATTGACCCCATAGTAGGTAGATCCCTTCAATGTTCTCTGTATGTTTATGTACTATGTCCCTTGATTTGTCTTTGTCTGGGGGCATCATGTAGTGGAAACGTAATTACTGAAGTTGTTTATGTTTCCATCAAATCCATTGCTCATGTTAAAGTGTTAACAATGACTTTAATATGGGGGCATATGCTTTGCTCACTTATTGCACACATGCACTTTTAAATACATAGATATTATTTTTCAAGATATTTTTTCTCCCTTTTCAGATTAGTGACTAATCCTTAAAGCATGGGTTTATATTTTAAGATCTCTCGATCCCTCCAATTTCAAATATTGTTGATCCCTTGAGGTTGAAGGTGTCCTTAAGATTGGATCTCCTTTAGTTTTACTCTTATCGAATAGAATATTCTTGAGGGTGAATCCTTCATGAATTGACTAGTGAGTAGCCACATTCCATCTTTCCAGTTGCGTAGTTTCCTTGTATGGTTCACAATGGGACATAAGTTATCATTGGGCAAGATAACCACACTCTTTTTCTTTTTCTCTTTTTCTAGATATGTCTCTCTTATTGTGATCTTGGAGTTGACAAAGACTTGAGTCTCTTGGGGCTTGAGGATTTCTTTTTCCCTTTGCTTTTAATAAGATTATCTTTTCATGATCTACTTTACTAAGAGTTTGCATCAAGTCCATACTCTTGCTAAACTGGGGGCTTAATGTATCATCTTAAAATGGAAGCTCTTCCATGTTAAGAGCATTTAGCCTTCTGAGTAAGTGGTCTAGGGTCATGTCAAGCACCTTGAATGGGTCTTTGCGTGGATTTGACTATTTTCCCCTCTCTCTCTCTCTCTCTCTCTCTCTCTCTCTCTCTCTCTCTCTCTCTCTCTCTCTCTCTCTCTCTCTCTCTCTCTCTCTCTCTCTCTCTTTATTTCCAACCTATTTGTGATAAACTATTCTATGAATATTAGGACTTTGGTCTTTGGGTTAAGGATGACCTTCTAGGTCAAGGTCGACCTCAACCCTGACCTAGGGTAGGGTCGACCTCATCCCTAACCCTAGGTCCTATTTTTAATTTTTGGGAATTTCAAGATCTCAGGCTTTAAAAATTTTCTTTTCTCACTTATGGGTCAGCTGTTTCGGGTTTTAGAATGGTAAAGTCATAAATTTCATTTAATCTAGGTTCATTTCTAGGGGTTAAGGTTAAATGGGATTTACTACTACTATGCTAACCTTCTCTAGGAGCTAGTGCCCTAGATCTCTGTATAAGGAAGCATTCTTCCCTCATTTTGACATCCATAATTTCATGAGAGCATCCACTATGTCAAATCTACCTATGATCAATAAAGGGAAGTGAAGTTCTACTATTTGTCAAACATTGAAGCATTCAAGTGTTCAAGCATCTAATTCATCAAGGAGATCTATTGTTAGCCATTGAAGGATTCAATCTCTATGGAGCCCTCTTGTTGAAGATTTCTCCATCCATATTTCTCCAAGCCTTCTTCTATGCAAAGATACATTCAAGATTGGTGTTGAAGATCTAATGACATTGATTTGAGACATCCTACATACATTTCTACATACATTTGGAGCATCCATACTTGTGGATTCAAGGATTCAAATCCTCCACAAGAATTTCCACATAAGCAAGGTGAATAGTTCCATTTACTTTGTTTATGCATATTATAATTTCAATTATATTTCAAGGTTAATTCCAAATTGGGGTTTGATTGAGGCAAACTCCCCATCCAACAAACAAACCATTTTTCTTGTAGATATAGGTGTGGAACATCAAATTAGAGAGCAGATTCAAATACCCTTTTCGTCAAACTTGTGAGATCTACAAAAAAATAAAATTTCGGAGCAGTGCACGTCAAGGTTGACTTTTTGGGGTATAATTGTGCCTTAGGGTAAGATTGTGCCCCGCCAACAGGGTCAAGGTCAACTTCCCTTCCCTTCAAAAAGGAAAAAGATTTTTGGGTTTTCTCTATCTTGACATTTCCAATCTAAAGTAGGTTGCAGATTTTCCAAAAATTACTTATAGACATCAAAAAATAACATTTTCTAGATTCAAGGCTAGTATTTATCTTTTATCTATTTCAGGTTTTAAGCACAAACTCCCCCACAATAAAAAGATTATATAACCCCCCTTTTCTCCCTATTTTCCATCAGTTGATCCATTTCTACATTGAACACCCTCTTCTGTTTAATCAATTTGGATCATTCCTTTTGAAAATCAGGGTTGTAAAATAGGGTTTCCATTTTATTTCTATTTAGTATTAAGGTATGTTGATTTCTTTTGTACTTTATTTGTCTCATGCCAATCATAATGAAATAACTTGCACAATAGAAGAAATAATATGAAATATTATATAAATACTTGATACTAACTGAGAGTAATAGGCCACTTCAAGGGGGCAACCTCCAAATATCTCCAATGAGAACACACTTCACAATATGATGTTGAAATAAGACTCACAACCTCCTATATATACCTAATTATTCTTAGATTGAATAGACACAACCCTACATAACACCTAGGCCAACCTACCTACCTAAATAATAATATAATAATGATAACATGACTTAATTAAGGATTAAGATAGCCACAAGTTGACTATTCATAACCCTATATACACCAATATCAAGGGCGTAGCACCAATTTTGAAGTTGATCATATACTTCATTATGTACATTGGTGATGTCTTTCATTTTATTGCTTAGTATCCCCATGTTTCTTTCTATTTTTTCTATAAAATCAAGCTAAAGCTAATCAAGATATTGAAGTTCATTTTGAGTATTATTTCCTTAAGTTTCATTTTTCTCTTGGTAGTTAGTTTCCATATTTACCACTAGTTTTCTTATACTTTTTTTGTATATATTATTCTCTTCTTCTGTAATAACAACTTTTGAAAATTCTAACTCATTCTTTTACTTGTTATTATTGTTGACATTTATTGTTCCTATATGGTAATTATCCTTATCTACATTTGATTGCATTACTTGTACTTCCTCTTTGTCTATATTTTGATTATACTTTATTTATATGACGTCTCCCTCTTCTATATCTTTGTAGAATACTTTATTTTAATTCTTAATTATGTAGGTCTTGCCCATGTTGAAATGCTCAGAGTTCATTTTAGTTATACAACTTTTGTCACTTTCATTGTTATTTTTCCCTTTCTCATGTTGATTGTCTCCAGATTGACACTTTTCCCTAATACCATTGGAAATTTTATTTTTTAAGTTTGAAGTTTAGAATACTAAGGTATAAGAATCATCCATTCCTAGTTTCTTGATCATAAAAAGCCATAACATGGATGAATCATTTAAAAAAATTAGGAGTTAAACTGTATAAAGATTTGTTTGTGATGATTTTGAGTGGTTTGATTTCTTGTGTGTCTATTCTTAAGTTCACTAAAAACATTATTTCATTTAAGTCTAGAAAGTTTGTTTCTTTCACTAATAGTTCTCCCACATAATTTCCAATTCATTTAATTATCTGATCATGTAGGAATTATACTAGAAACTGTTCAAATGTTATCCAAGTTAGCACTAATTCAACATTGAATTTTTATTCTTTTTGAAGTTTGGGTTCTATTTAAAAAATCTGACACTATATCTCTCTCAAAAAAAATGTTGGTCTAGATAACAATGCATTCCTCACTATTCTATTCTTACATTGCACATATATAAGATTGCTTGTAAGAATGGTCATGCTTACTTGTTGTCCAAAAGCTTCATGCAACTAGACACTATTTTTGTCATGTCAACCAAAGGACCGTGCACCAACGAGAAAACATGCCTAAAATTTAGTAGTGAAATCGAAATATTCTTTCGTGCATTTGTTGCTTATGATTGTTGTATTGAGATTTATTTCTTCCTCACTGTTGTCAGTCATTTGTGGTTTCCTTGTGGAAATTCCTTGGTTTTGCAATGAAAGGGTGTCTACTTTAATTTTTTCCACTATTTCATTGAATGAAATCCTTTTGTGAAAATAATTATTATTTGGCTCATCTAGAGTAATTTCTAAAAGGTTTATCATTGTGTATGTGTAATCTTGCCATTTCCATTTTCTTTTCTATTTTCCCCATTAATGAATCTCTTGAGATGGAATTATTGTGGTTTGAAAAGGGGACTTTAAATCTTTCCTCAAATTTAGGCTTTCATCTCTTAATTATGAGGTCCTTTTCTTTCTACCTAACGTAATTAAATTTGCACTATTGAACAAGACATATATTTTTCGCTTCCATTGGATCCATTTGGAGTGCTTTCATTGTACTAGTGTCCATTTGTCCTCTAGGGGATTTCCACTATTTTTTGCCATGGGATTTTTGCAAGTTCTTTCTTTGTGAAAGCCAAGGCAAATTTACCTTCATTTTCTTCTCTTGCTTGCTCCGTCATTTTTAACACTTTTAGATATTTATTGAATAAGAGGACATGATAGTTGAGTTGGTCACACTAGAGTTGTTCAAACTTGTTAATGCACTTAAATTGTTTTAGCATGAAATCACAAATCTGTGCCAAAATTTAGGGTTTACAAGCTCCTAGACCTCTCATTATAGTAGGCATGGAGTTTTGAGCCTTCCTATATTTTTTATTTTTAGAAAAAAAAAAAAAGATGCCTCGTCAGCATTTGAGTTTGCATGTTTGTAGAAATTTGCTTTATTCGCCATTAATTTTAATTATTAATATTGATTAAATTATTTATTTCAATTTATTTGAGGATATTAATTTATAAATAATTTAAAATTTGATATATAGTATTAACAAATACAAGAATTTAAATAAAAAAAATTAAGAAATTTTAATATATGTATACATTTTTTGTAAATTTATGTGATAGAAAATAATATTAAAATTAAATTATTTAATAAAATAAAGTTCAAATTGAAACAAGAACCTATAGTACAATGGTAACTTGTGATCCTCTCATCAATCAATGACCAATAAATTTTTTTTAATAATTAATTATAAATAATAATAATAACTAATTACAACAAATAATTATTATTTGTATACTTAAACATTACACAAAATTGACTTTTTCCACTTTAAAAATGTTTTAAAAATGTCATCATGCTCAATAATTCCCAGAATCGACGCAGATATAAATTTGTCCGTCCTGTCAGATATTGTACGTACTTATCAACGATAAGTCAATGATAAGTCAGTGTAGTTATCACGCTGGTACAAAACTCGAAATGATCCGATTGCGGGCCATGCATAGCCATTCCGGCGGAGACGACCCGCGAACTATGCATCTTGCTTTTCCTTGAAAAATTTTGTAGTTTTGAGGGAAAATCCCTTTTCGGGAAGAGTGTTATTGTTTGGCAGAGGCTGAATTAAAAATTCGAGGATGGGGACCTAAAATTGGCTTCGCTATTTAATTGGCATCGATCCATTTTCGTAAAGTCATTCACCGTGGTTCAACAAGCTTTATTTTCATTGTTTTCGGTTGTACTTGGAATTTTGAGGAGAATTTTCAAGAAGCGGGAGCGAAGGCGGCGGAAGAAAAAAGGAGGAGAATTTTGTTTTCACAATTGAAATTAGATTTAGGTATGTTGATGTAGGTTGCTCCATTTTTCTGACATGCCTTATGTTTCTTCTGGTGTTCTGTTCTGTGGTCTTGAGGTGTGTTGGAATTGCTGAAACAACTAATTAGTTTTGTCTATTTATTTCCCTTTTCCGTTTTTTTGAAGTCTTGGTGGAGTCTTCTTTGAGTTAGGATGGATATCTCCGTGCTCAGACTGATAGTCATGCCTTGATGTTAGGTGAGAATTAGATCATAAACTTAGATTTACTAGGACTTGCACCAGTTAAATTTACTGGATTATATTCGCTGTATGTGCTTTTGTATTCAATTGAATAATTATATTTGTTTAATGTTTGAGATCACGCCATTATCTATAGTCAGGAAGAGAGAGCTGTAATTTATTCATTTTCAATTGTTTATAGCTCTCTCATTCCCAGGATGGATCATGGAGTGTGGCGTGAAATATTATGCACATAAAGAATGATACAGTTATTAGTTATCACTATTTATGGACTGTGGAAATCTACCATCTCTGTGTGTGGACTGTTGAAATCTACCATCTCTGATGGATTATACTTTTCTAAACCTACTAAAGGGAATGAGGTCGGGACTGTGTCCTGGGTGGATTTTGAAAAAAGGAATACCCCTTTGTCTTTGGTTCAAAAAAAAAACCCTGGACTTTCACTCGACCTGCTTTGTTACATTTACCCAGAGACTACACCTGGCTTGGTCAGTTGGAGAAAGGCGCGGGGAAATTTGAATGAATTAATGAGTGTGTAAAATGTCTTTTGAAGATTTTAACGGGGATTTGATCTACGAGAGCCCTAAATGAATACGCAACTTACCTTTTGAGATCTCCACCATAAAGGCCAGCAGATTTTGCAAATAATGAGTTCTGTACTCTATTTCTAATGAGATCTCCACTATAAAAGCCTTCAGCATACGGCTGTTTTCATGGGACTTTTCACCCACGTTTTATTATCAGTTCTCTATTTATTTAAATTTGGTTGCTCTGAATTCACAAAGATTTTGGCGCCATGGTCTGTGCACGGGGATGAATTGATTAGCCCTTCTACAGAATTCCCATTTTAACTAAATCTTTCTTGTCATAAAGATTGTTGGGTGTCTGATGGTACAGGTGCTATTGATCCTTGTGAAGGAGGAGGAGTCAGAATAGTTGACTTGGTTCAGGGTATGTGATTTGGAGTTCATTCACAATGGGCCACAAATTGAGCAGCGATTTGGTGTTCCTCATTTTGCAGTTTCTGAATGAGAATGAGTTCAGTGAAACGGCTCGCAAGTAAGTGTTATTTCTGATAATTTTGAACATGGTATTGTTTTTGCATGATCCTGCAATTCAATGGTGCAACTCTCTTCCTGTCTTCTTTTGATGTTTACTATACTGCGATTTCACATTGCCTAGGTTGGAACAAGAGTCTCTTTGCTACTTTAACATGGAGTATTTTGAATCCCAAGTTCTCACTGGAGAATGGGATAATGCTGACTGTTACCTCTCCAGTTTTACAACAGTTGAAGAGAATTCCCACTCTACAAAAACTTTCTTTGAGATCAGGAAACAGAAATATTTAGAGGCATTGGACATGTAAGCAATATTCTCTACTGGAGTTTGAGCTGTAGTGGTGCTTGTTGGAGGTGTTGTGAAATGTATTTCCTGAATGAACACTAGGCCAGTTTATGTTATAAACCTCTAATGATTAAGAATTGAGATCTTTCAGTCCTCTTTCATTATGAAATTTGGGCTTCGGGTTATCTTTCATCTTTCTGTTTGTAAAAGTTGATTTTCGGGTTGTAGTTTCAATGTAAGACTAATTGATGATTCAGTTCAATACTTCTGTTTTTGCCATTGGGATAGTGCTAGCTTTTATTCCTAAACTCTTCATGGTTCATATTCCAGACGTTGATTTTGTTTGTTTATTTGAAATTTTCTAGTCTTTTCCATATTTTGTGATATTGTAGATAATTATATCAAGAATATGGGTTTCAGGTTATAAATTCTTCAGCTATATTTTTATAATACAGCACAGTGTTTTTTAGGTCAAATTTTCTGAATAGCTTTACACTTTTCCAGGAAAGATTATGCAAGAGCCGTGGAAATACTTAGAAAGGATCTTAAAGTATTTGAACATTTTAATAGTGGCATTTACAAAGAGCTTGCAGATTTAATACCTCTAGGAAACATCAGGTAGTGCTCTGTTTTACTACATTTTCAAGCTGTCCCAATGTTTCTGTTTTCCGTGTTGATTCTAATTTAAAGTATACTTTTTTTCAATTTAGGGAAAATGGGCAGCTTTCAAATTATGGGGATACAACATCCCAACGGCAACTAGTTTTTCTGGACCTGCAAATGTTTATAAAGGGCAATCCTCAAATTTGTAATAAGCTGAAATTTCCACATATCAACACTTCTAGGTTAAGGATCCTCATAAATCAAAGGTCCCACTTCTCTCCTTACTTTTCAACTGTTTCCAAACTTGGTTAAAGACAAATTTTTGCATCTCAACAGTTGTAGGAGCTGCATGGTAAAGTTTCTGGAAACATATTGCATTGACAGAAAATTGTATCTTCAAATGAAAGCTGTTTGATTGACTTACCTAAGGAACTAGTTGATAATAGTTAATTATTAATCTAACACCAATTACCTTATTCCAGAGCTGAATCATGATAAAGCTCAAGTACTTTGATTAGAATTTCATTAAATGGCGCAAATCTCATGTTTGTTAATCACTTTTTAATTAGCAATCTGCAAAATGTTCGAATGCTATTCTACCAGTTTAAACAGTACAATTTTTGAATTAGAAAGCCCATTAAGGGTCAGATTTTGTACTTGAAGCAGGGATTGTTTCTGATTTGGTTTAATTTTCTTACAACTGGCTCACAAGTTTTATATACCCATTTTTCCAGTCTGAATTGGCAGCATCAACATTGCAAACATCCAGCTTCTATTCCTGATATCAAAACTTTGTTTTTTGATCATATATGTGCACCTCCTGGTGAATCTCTAAGTCACACAAATAATTCTATTGTTGGAGCGATTCAACAATGTGTACCTTATTTCCCTGTTCCTACACATGCTGTAAGTTGCGTTACTGACCAATATTTGGAAAAAAAAAAACACTTGGTCCATACCTTCACTATTCTCTTTTTTAAGTTTTAGGTATTTCTTGATATTATGCCCTCTCTGAGTAATACACTTTTTCTCTGATTTATTAAAGCCATTTCCACAGGGAGTCGATCTCTCTGGTAGATGCAGGTTGTCTCTTACAGGACGGATGGTGAATTCTGAGCCTCCCATACCACATCCTCTTGTACTTGCAGGCACAGGGAATGCTTTCCCACCTCAGAATGGAGGTAAATGTTTTGTGGTCTATAACAAGTTAATTTTTCAATCAATCAATTTCATAGCCATTCATGAATGTTTATTATGGGATGTTGGTTTCTTAATTATTTCCCTCTCTTAGTATCTGAATTTTAATAGGATCTCACTCCTCTGGCAAGGAATAATCAACCAAACAATGTATATTTTTTGATATGTCTTAGTGTGTGATGGCCTCAACAGGTTTGCTGAAGCAAATTAGATCACCAACTGCAATAATTACTGGATATCAATTTTCGGGTTCTGTACATGTTACGAAGTGCTCCCGTGTTGGTCCATCTGTTGTGGTAAGGAATAGCTTTCCATGTATGGTGTATTTTTGAAGTTTCTCAATACTTGTTCCAATCTTGTCTTAATTGCACAGCTTTGTCTCTGTGCTTGTTGCATTGTCTCCCCTGCCATATATTTCTTTATATAGTATTTTCAGTAGAAAATATTTATATAGCTCTGAGTATACTATGAAGTGAAAATTTACCGTTAAACAGTAAAATCAATAGATTAGAATAGATATTGTTTCAAGTAAGATCTTCAAATTGACATGATTGACAAACAGAACGTGTTAATGCATCTTACTATAAGACATAAATATCATAAGTACTGAAGCAAGGTTAAGAATGTCTGTTTCTGCTAAAACTTTGATAAGTGTGTCTCTCAGCCCTCAGTGTCTGTATTATGCCTTACCCTACCTCCCGCCTACCAAAAATTATTGACAAGGATTGAGAGCATTAGCCACACTGCCGTTGTCAATTTGGTACTTATCAAAGCTTAAACAATCAGAGTTACAGAGCCTCATTTGTATATTCAAAAGGTCCAGACAGTACAGGATTTAATGCAATATCACATTCTATCCATTCTTGTGACCTTAAGTTGAGACTAATGTATAAGCATCTAAAATAGCCATTTCTTGAAGTCCACAATTAACTGCAATGGCTGTTACACATACAGAATAATGCTGATAGCAACCAGCGAACAGATTTGAAACAAAATGTTCAAGATGAGGATGCAAACAAGATAAAAAAATTGTGCCTGGCAAATGTGTCTCATCCAATCCACTGTAAGACTCGCAAATTACGAGGAATTTCCAAGGGAAAGGCAAGCTCTCATCCTCTCCATGCTAGATAAAACTATCAAGGAGAAATGCAGAATCTCATTTACTTGTTTTTCTTCTGTACCTCTAATTTTCCTTATTGTGCTCTACAGATTGTTCAAATACTTGTTACAAACTCTGGTTGTAGTCTCCTAGCTTTGGACTCCAATGCTTGTTGCCAGCGATGGGACTGGGATTGTAATGAGGGGAACCCAACTGGGAAGGTTCAGATTCTCAGACATTTACTTGGACTTAAATGGAAGCCAGTTTATTTTAAATGAATCTATACATTTAATTTGACCATATTAGGAACTTGTTTTCAGGTGACAGCTACCATTTTAAAAGGGTTGGCATCAGGTAATCATTCGACAACACATGATTCAAATTACAAGGATCCAGAAAAACAGATCTCATGTATGGTTGTGTCAAACAATGACGAGTACATACTCTCCACTTCTGGCAGAGAGGTGTCCTTACGTAAATCAAAAACATTTGAGGTGATTGATATGCTCATTTAGAATGAATAACTTCATTTGTTGATTCATAGTTTTGCGTCACTATTTTTCTTCCTTTTCGACTTAACATTTCTCAGGATAGAAGACATGGTAATCTGCCATTGATTCAACTTGTACTTAATCATGTTAAATAAATACCCTGTTGTTTTATGTCAAAAACATTTTTAAGGAATGGTATTATGTAGGTTGAATTATGCATTCCTATGATATTCAATCTTAAATTCACGATTTCTCAGTTTATTGGTATAATATTCCTAAACACAGTAGTGCAAACTTTAATGCAGCTTGTAACAGTCTTGTTACCCTGTTCCCCACGAGCAACATCTTTTGCTTTCCATCCAAAGGATAACAATATCATTGCTTTTGGGTTGGAGAACTCAAAAATTCTAATACGCCATGTGAAAAATGGAACAACTAAGGTATCATGGATATATTAGTTTCTATGAACATTCAGTATTTAACAGTTTATTCTGATTGTCATTTATGACCTTATTGTATAATGTCATTGCATTTGTTGAATGCTTGGAAAAGATGTTGGAAGGACACCACCAAAAGGAAATCACTTGTGTGGCATTCTCTTTATCTTTGGATCTGCTGATATCAGCTGGAGCTGATGGTCTGGTAAGGGCTTTAGCTTCCTGAGAGTTGCTCAGCTAATATATATTTTTGGCATTTTAGTCATGAAAACACAATTTTGATTGAGATAAATATTATGTTTGTAGCTTTGTGCCTGGAGCCTAAATGAATGTGATATACAGCAAGAACAATTTGTATATCCACATGGAGAAAGGTCATCATCACCAGTTGGAATTGGCAAAATAAATTTTCACAAAGATCAGGTTTACTTGCTAGTTGTGCAGGAGAACCAGATTGTAATATATGATTGTTCGACATTTGATCAAGCATGTCATGTAAGATGCTACACTTGTATAAATGCTAAGCTTCTACATATTGTGCTTTGGAAACTTCTATGCATAGTTATGCTAAGTTCAAACATGAAAACTGATATCTAACATTTGAAGAAACAACTAATGAGTACCTCACCACTTTCTTTTGCAGTGGCAAACCAAGGATCCAATGCCTGCACCAATTTCGAGTGCCCAATATTCATGTGACAGCCAACTAGTCTATGCCAGTTTCTGTGATGGTGCAATGGGGGTATTTGATGCAGATACCCTAGTGCCACTTTGCTGCATCCCTCCTGCTGCATTTTTCCCATCAGGCAGAAGGTATGGTATCTTTTATGCAAATGTTTTCATACACTTATTGAATTCTACCTAACCAAGGCACTGCAATTTGAATCTTGAGACTGATCCCATCTCCCCTACTCTTTTTTTTTATGCTTTTGAATAACATACTTTATTTTATTTTTATGAAAACTGCTACAATTCATAAAAAGAAATAATGGAAATTCTCGCGGTTCCCATCTGCAGGAACAACATCTATCCACTTGCAATTGCAGCACACCCTCATGAATATAAGGAACTGGCAATTGGTTTCAGTGATGGGACAGTGCATTTGTTGCAGCTTGTAGAATTAGAGGGGGATGAGGCTGTGGGCTCACTTGAGAATGGAGAAGGTACTTCAGAACCCTCAACAAGCAACCATGGTTCTGAATTACCATAGTAGCATGGAAATGTGATAGGCAGATATCAAAAGCAGGATATAACAAATTGTATATTCTAATCTATTTAGGAGATCAATACTTGTAGCCTTTTTTGCAGGGGCATACAAACTGAAATCCATTGTTTATTTTATGTAAAGAGGTTCTGCTATTATTCTCTATGCATCTCAAGTTATTTATCACTCAGTCTATTATATTTAAAGAAGTTTGCTATTATTCTCTAGGTATCTCAAATTATTATCACTTGCCTATAGGCTAAGTACTATTGCATATTTTTTTCAATTCCTTCACTTATCTAGTGATTAAAACCATAACTCTGATCCAATTAGAAGTTATCATTTTTGTTATTTACTATACATTTTATATTGAAAATGAGATAGTTTTAAGTTTATAATATTTGCATGTATTAACAAATATTTAAGGTTTCTCCCTAGACTCGGTAGTTAGATGGCGGATTAATATTGTATAGTTTTTTGCGCTTTCTGGTTTTAGGCATGCATTATACATCATTCACAGGGCAATTTTTGAATCTTTTTCACTGGTCAATAATTGTATCTTTTGAAAGTTGGAAACAACTTTTATTTTTTTATGTTTGATTAAGATTTTCAATTATAATGTAAATAGAAAAAATATAAATATATAATATTGTTGGCTTAACTGATTAAGAGTTGATTAATGAAGGTAATTGATGAAGATGTTGGTTGTTGCAAGTGAAATTGTTAGCATGGATGTTGATTGTTTGGTATACTGCTGACACAATCAGGGTAATCAATTATCTTGTTGTCATTGATGTCAAACTATTTGACATGTTGTTTTGACTTGTTACCACATACTTATTGTACACTAATAAAGTGCACTACTCTAAACCTTTCTATCCAAGATATCCCATGAATTGGAATGCTTGAATGCCGACTTCGAGCTCCCTATCCATGGAGTGCAAATGTGTGTGTTTGTGCATATGAGAAGCTCTCAAATGAGCCTTAGAGACACATCCCTTGCTAGTAGACCATGCAATGAGAGGTTTTTTAGACAAGAACAAGAATGTAAGTGTCCAAAAGGAGTCCTCAAGCATGCAATGCAAGTATGATCTATGCTAGAATGACATGCACAATGCAACTAGATTAAGCAAATGAGAGTGTTACAAAAAACATTCCAATTAAACTAGGTGATTTAAGCTATTACAAAATGAATTAAACTATTTTCAAATGAATCTAAGCTAGTATGACGGTGATGATGAGATAATTTAGACAAGAAGTGAGAAGTTCTCCACAAGCTCTAAGATCTATTGAGAAACTTGCAACATAACAATACTAAAAAACAAGATCCTTTGAGAAGGAGAGAGCTCTCCCTTTTAAAGGTATGTGGATGGTTGAGATCAAGATCAAGAAGTGGATAATCAAGGGTGGGGGTTGAGTTTTGGCATGATCCATGTGTAAGAGCAAGTCAACCAATGAAAATGAGTTGACTTTTTATGTGAGACAAAAGCCTTTTCTTTTAATTTGTAAAGAGAAAAAAGATTTTATGTGTGCACATTGAGTGAGTTAGAAGAATGGGGTCATTTATTTAATTAAAATGATACATGTTCTTTTGATCAAATATGAACTTAGGATAATATAGGCAAATTATAGGTTAAAATCAAATTAATTGATTTTTAGCAATTTGGCCTAGGTGAATAATTAATTAATTTAGCCAAAATGTTGAGAAGGGGGTTAATAGTCTAGATGACCATTTTGAGGTGATTACATTTTTCCCTCTTTGACTAATATGTGATCGATCTGGGAATACATGATGTCAAAGAATACAAAAGCCAAGTAGGCAGCAATAGATAGAGAGATTTGATTCCTAAGAACAAAATGCATAAAGACAGCAAGTCTTGAATGTACAACCTGATATCGATAGTACTGAACAGTAGGAAAGATACAATATCTAAACTGAAGAAGAGTACTAACATCAAGCAACATAGATAGATCAAGAGCAAATGAAAAGATCAAACATATACTCCTAAGAAATCGATAGCTGTAGCAAGCGATGATAGAGTATTTCTACCCCCTCGGGATTGAAATCGAAACAAGGTAAAGGGAATGCAAAAATGAGCCAAATATGAGAAAATTGAGATATAGCAAAGTTTGTGATGACAAATATGAGATTAAAACCAAAGAGTGGCCATAAAACAGTGATAGGATGTCCCAGTTTGACTAGAGTTGACGAAGAAGGATAAAACCTAAAAATAAGGTCAAATTAAGTAAAAAGATGATTTAGAAGTGAAAGATGTGAATTGAAGTAGGTACGAAATGTAGAAATGGTGAGGACATGGAGAAATGAAGATGCCCTAGTGAAGATTCAAAGATTAGACCTCAAGAGATCAACTAACTGCTTAGAAGAAGGTAGAATTTTGAAATGTGATTTTGACTATCAAGATGAACTTAGATTTTGATTTCAATCCCAAAAATGGATCTAGGAAGTCAAAATTAGCTAGGGGTGTAATTTTTGTGAAATTACGAGGAGTTTGAAAAATGAATCAAAATGAGGTCAGAGGACTATAGGGGTCCAAGGGTCATTTTAAAATCATTTGTCTTTTGTAATTTTGGAGAGCTTTTGTGTGATTTGGAGAGAGATCATGGTGCTAGCTGGCATTCTGACCCATAGAGACATCATTTGAGCGTAGCCAGTTGCACAACTAGCCACTCGAGTATGAGGCCCTGGTAAGTCTTTAAAAATTTTACACCTTTTTGAGCATTTAACACATTTTATTAGGTTTTTAGGGCTTTTGACAAAAATATTGCATGATACTTTAAAAGTACCACATGACTACATTGAGAAGTATTGCGTCATACTTTTGTCCCACAGAATGTATCGCACGCTTTGGAAAGTTACATTGTATCAACCCTACCCAAATATCGTCTAGCATGGTGCAAACTATCGCTCGACAGGAAAGTATCGCCCAAGTAGTATAAGAAGTACTACGCGATACTTAATCAACAAAAAGTATCACCCGATTATTATCAAAAGTATCGCACAGGCCATTTTTGAGATTTTTTGAATGTTTATCATCAAATCTTCCATGTGTGAGCACTATTTTCTGTTATTTTGATCTACTAATAATGTTTTGATCTCTGTATATTTGATATTGATGTTTTTGATGTTTGTTTGATTGGGGTTTTTAGATTTTCGTTCCTGCCCTTTTGATTAGAGCCCCCAAGGTGGTGGGGTTGCACATCCTTTAGCATCTAGATGTTGACGAGAGGGCTACCATATCGAGTATGGGATTGAGGTGGTTGACATGCATGCCCCATATACAGGCAAACCACGAGTTGTTGACTGCTTTGGTTGAGTGGTGGCACATCAAGCAAACCACCTTCCATCTATCTATTAGTGAGGCAACCACAACTTTGGAGGATGTATATCACATCCTTTGGGTACCATGCCATAGAGACCTTGTGAGTTTGATTGTTGTGTTTTAATGCTTGTTCATTTCAAGTTTTAGATATCCATATGAGATGTACTAATGTGAGTTTTTACATGTCACAAGTTTACTATGATCAGACCTCAATAGAGGGGAGGTTGGCGATGCAACGGTTGTTTCAGGATGTCACTATCCTAGACTACCACTTGAGTTGGGAGAGGCTCATAGATGAGTGTGGAGACTAGTACCCATTACCTTGCCTTCTTTGCTCATTGTTTTCCTAGGATTTGGTCATTAATAGGGGCCAAAAGGGCTTCCCTTTAGGATGGGGTTGATTGGTAGAAAATTTGATTGGGCAGCCTCGGAGGATGGCATGGGGACCTGCTATCTTGGCCAACATGTATCACAAGATAGTCTATCGATCTGGGCAGAAGTGGGCATGTGGTATAGTGTTGGCCTAGATATGGGCTTGGGAGCATATTGTAGTGATCCAACTACAACTGTAGTCATGAGAGCACAACGAGTCCTTCATATTCAGATACACAGGGTTCATCCCACAGAGTCATAGCCGAGATGCGACTTACTATCGACACATTTTTTATGAGCTTACCTCTTTTGTTTGGTGACCGTATCGACAATGTCAGAGATGGTCAAATGCATGGGAGCTTGAGTACATGTGCTATATTCGACCATTGGTTGGGAGACATGTAGAGATGGTAGAGTGATTTATGGTCAACTGAGTATGGCAATTGTTTGGTCAGTGATAGGTGATCTCGATGGAGACCACCACCTATGCATGGTTCCATGGGGAGGAGGCACAAGGCTGGCTGCCCATGTTGGATTACCAGACCGCATTGAGGGATGCTACAACATTGATGTGGGATCCTTGGGACTACTACCTAGAGTTGGCAAATGCGGGGGAAGATCTAGCATACTTATATGAGATGCAGAGACATTGGCAGATGTAGGGGAAGATCTAGCATACTTATATAAAATGTAGAGACATCACTTCCTAAGATTCACATGGCTCGATGCACCACCCGTGGTAGTAGGAAAGGGGGGAAATGGTGGGGATGGTGGAGGAGGCAGAGGTAGGGGTAGGCATATGGTGGTTAGGAGCAATTCTTGAGCAGGTGGGAGGAGGTGGATACGAGCCCATGATGCTAGAGAGGAAAGTGAGGATAAGGAGGACAAGGAGCATTCACCTAGATGCAAGATAGTGGAGCGAGTTGAGCCATGAAAGGAGAAACCTATCATGGGAGATGGAGAGGAGGATGCTCAAGATGCCAAGATTCAAGCCCTAGAGGTAGAGTTGTAGACAACATGAATTGTTGTAGTGGTGTCGGATCGATAGCCGATAAATGAGCAGGTAGGGGGAGAGGAGCTTCATAGGAAGTGAGATGTTGCTACGAAAGAGTTGGAGCATCATGGATCATGGGCTACCTACTACTATGCTACATATAGAGGTGTGGTACTGTTAGGACAGAGACAATCAAACTACTCAGAGAAGACAACTAGATTAGAGGGCGTGCTTCAGCTATCAGACAAGAGACAGGCTCCAACTCCATGACCACCACCAACCTAGGAGGCCAGGAGTTAGTCCTAGAGTTAGGAGTAGATCTATGATGATGTCCTTGAGACATTTTTGTTGTATCATATGTATTTTGAGACATTCATCTAGATTCTGGATTGTATAAGTATTGTGACATAATTGATATATATATATATATATATATATATGAGATACTAATTTCGATCGATGTACTTGTGTATTTGTCTCATCTTTATGCTCATGTGTTTGATGTTGCATATGGATGTTTTAGAATTTTGAGTTTATGTTTCCATGTGATGCTTTTGTTTTATGTTCATGTTTATATGATCATAGATCTCTCTCATTGATAGTTTTTAGCTCTCGTGTTTATGATATAAGCTCATTTTTTGAAAATGTGATGCTTGGATAGATTAGATGTGATGATTGATCTAACCCCTTCTGATGATAGGATAGCAAAGAGGCGACATGAAAGATCAAGAAAATGAAAATATATGATCGAGAAGAAAGTGAAGAAAATGTGAAAGCAATTAGTTGATGTGTTTATGAAAAGATGAAGAGAGAGCTCTCTCCATATGCACAATGTGAGACTAAGCTAGAATGAGATAATGCAAACTAGTATGCAAAATGGTTTACTTGCAAGGGACGCAAAATATTTAGACTCTAATTTCATGATTGAGCATTATTAGTGACATCAAAAGATCATATAATTCTCACTAGTATAACTATTAGGATATGAATTGTAGTGCCCTGCCTTGAGATCCTTGTAACAAGGATAGATAAAAGTCAATAAATTTTTTTTCTTTGAACAAACATGGAGTTAACTTATCAACATGCAATCGATCAAAATATTGCAATGGGAGACTTAACCAAGCAATCCATACATCCAACAAATCTCCAAGCATCACTACTTGCCAACGCATCCAAAACCAACTATGAAAGTTTACGCAAACTAGAAACCAATAATCTTTGACCTATCGAGACCTACGAAGGGGTGCAACCCAAGAGGGTATCCAAAACACCCTTAAAGTTTCAACCAACAAGTCTAGAGATACTTGCTATTTTTATGAGTAGGTTTTTGTAAATATATTAGGTGATACTTTTCCAGTATTGTATGACACTTCATAGTACTACCGGGCGATACTTTTCTAGTATCACCTGATATTTCTTATAACAACCATGCAATAATTTCTAGTATCACATGATATTAATTACTACTACCATGCGATACTTTACCAGTGTTGCATGATAAAACTTCTTATCATCATGCGATACTTTCCAGTATTGCACGATATTTCTCTCTAAGGCGTGCGATACTTTTCCAGTATCGCCCAATGCTGAACTTTTGTCACCTAGGATTACAAAGAAGTAGCCTGATGAAAAATTTAAAAGGGAAAAGAGTTAGAACCTCCACACTAGGGAGTATTGGATCTGCAATAGTCAAGGAGTAAACACTCAAAAGCATAAGGAAAATTGCATAAAACTAACATCTCAACCATACATCTAATCCAAGCATCTAATGTAATCATGCAGAAAGAAGCACCGTAGTGAACATACATGTGCATAAATCAACTATCTCTATGAATTGAAATAACATAAATCACATGGAAAATATACTCTGAAAGATATGAAGAACAATGTGAGAATCCAACTCTACAACTAAACTTGGAGGAAGGCCAACTTTGTATGTTGGTTCCTAGTAGTGATAAAGGTAGCTACACCTCCCAACCACGTGGAACCCACAAGCCCACTCTCGTCGTATCGGTGGAGATAGTGATCCGACCTCAAACACACATAAAGAAAATCATCCATGGCTAACACTCACACCAAATAGTATAGAGGACTGAAACCAAGATCATGAGACAATGCAATACAACAGGTCTTGGTTAGACACTCTAGGAGTCTACTATGTGGGGACTCTAAAGGAGAGTAGGTTGCTTGGGATCCCCAAGCTCAACATTGTTATAGGCTGTTCCCCTTAGGAGGTCAACGTGTCGTGTCCCTGGATGAGCCATGCAGACAATGTGGTATTTTCTTATCTTATTTAATTACCCATGGATTTATTTAATTATCACCTAATTAGGAACTTCTTCACATACATCTCACCGAGAACACAACCTTGAGTTATGAGAGAAGCCCCTCCATACGAACCTACCCTACATACCCATGCTCATTACACAATGACTGCTCACAATTTCCCAACCCAACCCCAATGAATCATTACTCAACTGTAAAGCAACTGGGAACTTGGGTCTCGCAAGACTGACAAGTGCATGCTCACATGCTCATGTGTGGGTATGCCAACTACACGATGATCATAGTAAAATGGGTTGGATAAGAAAATATAAAGCACAAATAAAACATATCACTCAACCAACCTATATCTGGGGCTATAGATTCATCACAAATCCCAATGCAACAAAAATACATCAAGGGTCGGATAGATATCCCTATGGATAATCTGGATCCAAGACCAACTTTCATGCTAAGATAACCTGAGAAAATTGGGCAGTACATAAATCAAGGCAAAAACCAAAAATGACAAAACCCTCAAAATTAAAACCCATTGTGTCACTCAGTATAAAAGTCACAAATATCAAATAAAATCTGGTTTCAGAGTCTGTATAAAAAAATGATCAACATAATGACATGAAACTCCAAACCCTCAAGTCCAAAAAGGGACAAATGCTCATACCCATCCAACCAGGTAGAGCTAGCATGCATAAACAAAGGGCAACACTAGTTCCTAGCCTCCAAATGTTTTACTACCAAAAGCATACCCCAAAACGAAGCAAAAAAAAAGAAGGAGATCCCTACCTCATAGCCAAAAGGGATAAAATAGGAACATGTGCAATAAAATAATTGCCCCTCACTCACCACCAAAAATCATGGCAAACAAAGGTCTCCATGAGCTAGATCCAATGAGCTCAACCTCATGACAATCCATGCCTATAGCTCCTACAGTGAACAGAATATAACATCCTTCAAAGAGGATTTTGGAATTTTTTCTCCAAATTCCTATTTGGCAAGTGAAAATTGAGGAAATAATTCACATTTGGGATATGTATTCACTTTTAAAAGTGGAATATAATATTATGAAATTGATTGGTTCACTTAAAGAACCTCTTTTCAAATCAGACAAAATTGGGCAATTCCAAGCAAATGGAATTCAACTACAACAAATTTGTCAAGAACTAAAATAGTTAAATCAAATATAAATTTTCCTTAAACTATTAAATCAAAAAATTCCTTAATAACTTTAGCGACAATTGCAAACCTCTAAATGCACAAACATGCTCACGGGTCTAATCACATAATGCAAATGAGTCTGGATTTATTAAATCACTAGAGGGTTTAATTAATCCATTAAATAGGATATATTGACCATACAAGGATGAAATTGGCTAGGTAAGAATAGCTGAATCACTAACTCTAGGTGCCACTGCTGGGGATATAAATCATCGACAGTGAACAACATGATCAAGTGCAATTGTATATAATAATATAGCCGAAGCGATAAAAGCATTAAATCACATTAAAATAATCAATTTAAATCACTCACCGCATTATAAAACATCTCAAAACAATAATGAAATAAATAGTTGGAGCATCAAATCAAAGTATCCAGAATCTAGTAAGTCCATCATATAATCATAAACAAAGTATATGTCCAAAAAAAAAAACCAGGTATCATCATAAATCATCATGTCATATCAATAAGCATCATCGCGTAGATATGATCAAACTAAACATCATAGCATCTAACATCTATGATACTAGTAAATCAAAATATAGTATTTGACCATGAGGTCATCTTGAATGTCCTCAAACATGAGTATCAAAGTATCTCTTGAAATAAAACATAACAAGGTACAAAATGCAAACATGAGAGGAACCACATCTTCTCCCACTAGGCATAGGCTTACTCTTGGAAGTCTGCAAAAAGATAAGGGTACAAATCTATCAACCCTATAGAATCTTCCTAAGTAGCAGAAGTCTCATCGCTCGGGTTCCACTAGACCCTTACCTTCTCTATGTCCTGACCTCTAAGGGTCAATCTTTGATGCTGAAGGATACAAATGAGCTCCAAAGAAAGCTACCCATCCTCCACTTGTAAAGCATCCTAATCAAGTACATGCATCACATCTAGAATATACTGGCTCAAAACAAAAAGTTGGAAAATATCATGGATGTGTGATAGGGTAGGTGGCAATGCTAGTCAATTAGCAATAGGATCAATCTTCTTGAGGATCTCAAATGGTCAAACAAAAAATGATGCCAACTTAGAGCCTTTCCCATAATGGATGGGGCTCTTCCTTAGACACTCAAAAACACCCTGTCACCAACTGAAAAGTGATGATCAAACCTATGGGCATCTGCATACTTCTTCTAGCTATTCTGAGCAATAACCAATACTCTCTAATACAAAAAACTTGTTGCTCCATATCCTGAAGCATCTCTAGACCTAAAATCAGTCAGTCCTCTAAATGATTTACAACATGGTTTACCGTACAAGGCCTAAAAATGTGACATGCCAAGAGAACTATGGTACCCATTGTTATAAGAAAACTCAACAAGGTAAAGATAGTCCTACTACTTCACTTGCTTGTCCATCACATACATGCAAAGCATGTCTTCCAAAACCTAGTTCACTCTATCAATATGATCATCAGTCTTTGGGTGGTAAGTTTAACTAAAATTGAATTGCATGCCCAAATTAAGATGGAGAGATGTCCATAGTCATGAAGTAAAAATTGGATCTCTATCTAATATAATATTTCAAAGGATTCCATGCAAATGAATGACGTCTTCCAAGAAAACATGCTCTACAGAAGAAGTTGTGTCAGATACTCTCATGGGTGAAAAATGTGCTACCTTGGATAACTTGTCCACTGTCACCATGATACAATCATGTCATCGTGATGACATAGGAAATCCCATTATAAAATCAATAGATATAGTATTCCACTTCCACTCTGGAATGGTATGTGGTTGCAAAAGTCTTATCAGATGCTGATGCTAAGCCTTCACTCTCTAGCACTCCAAACATTGAGGAAAAAATCAGCAACATCATGCCTCTTACTTGCCAAAAAGTACAACTATCTAAAATAGAGATGTATCTTATTGATGCCAAGATGTGTAGAATATGGTGTATGATTTTCTTATGACTGAATCAAGGTACGAAGATTGCCAGACATTGGCACATAAATGCACCCCAAGTGTTACAGTAGTCCATCAGACTCTAGAAAATACCCTGTAAACCTCCTCTCATGGGTAACATCTAGACTCAATCGCCACCCTCACCTCCTGATACCATCTATCACTAGGAAAATCCTCTAGGATACGGTCTCACAAATCCACTCCCAGTGACAACACTAATATCTCATGTCACCTCCTACTGAAAGTATCCACAATGACATTTTTTTTCCTTTTGATGTAGTGAACATCAAAATCATATTCATACAAGAACACCATCCAATGATGATGTCATGCATTCAAGTTTGACTTAGTAAAGATATACTGTAAGCTATGATGATCACTATGTAGCTCAAGCCTATGTCTCAAAAGGAAATGTCTCCAACACACAAGCACATGCACAAATGCCACAAGTTCCAAATCATTAGTGGGGTAGTTAGCATGGTCTTTGAGTTTTATAGACTCATATGCAATCACATGACCATATTGCACCAACACTGTGCCCACACCCTCCAATAAAACATCTGTGAAAACCATAAAGTCACCTATAGGATTAGGCATTGCAAGGATCAATGCACTAGTCAATCACTCCTTAAGAGTCTCAATCCTTGACTCACACTGGTTTGACTAAACATACTTCTTCCCTTTCCTCTAAAGAGAAGTGATAGGGTAAGCCACTCATGAGAATTCCTTCATGAATTGATGGTAGTAACCTATCAATCCCATGAAACTATGAACTATAGAAACATTAGTGGGCATCGACCAATCCATCATAGCTCAGATTTTCTTTGGGTCCATTGCAATACGATCACCTATGATGATATGTCCCAAATACTTCACCTCAGATTGGAAGAATTTGTATTTACCCAAGTTTCCATACAACTGATGGTCTCATAAGCATTGCAACAACTAGCATAAATGGACCTCGTGCTCCTCAATAGTCCTAGAATACATCAATATGTCATCCAAGAAAACAAGGATACACTGATCAAGCTACACATGAAATACTCCATTCATCAAACTCATAAACACTAATGACACATTGGTTAACCCAAAGGGTACAACTGTAAACTCATAATGCCCATAGTATGTATGAAAAGTTGTTCAATAAATGTTAGCCTCATGAATCTTAAGCTGATGGTATTTAGATTTCAGATCAATCTTTGAGAATGCTCTTGCTCCCTTCATCTGATCAAACAAGTCATCTATCCTTGGAAAGGGGTATTGGTTCTTCACTATCATCTTATTCAATTTCCAATAATCAATAAATAAATGTAGTGATCCATCTTTCTTCTTCACAAAGATGACTGGTGCACCCCATGGGGATAAACTAGGATGAATATGGCCCTTGGCCAATAATTCCTCCAACTGCAATCTAAGCTCACTCAAATACTAAGTAGTCATACAATAAGGAGCTCGTGAAAGAGGCTGCACTCCTAGAATGAGATTAATACAAAAAATAATATTGCATTTTGATGACATTCTTGGCATCTCATTAGGGAATATGTCAGCATACTCATGAAGGAGTGGGTGATCTTCAAGAGTCATCTTATGGCTCTCAACCTCCTCAAGGTCATTGATAGAGACTATAAAAATATAACATCCATGTCGCACACTCCACTTTAGCTGCTTAGCCAAGATCATCTGAAGTGAGACTAGCCTTTGGACCCATACAAGTTCCATTTGCCCACCTATGTTATCCACACATTGTGCCAATTTACATTGGGCAGTCTATATTTTCTTGATGGGTGACTAACCAATCCATTTCCAATACAATATTATAAGACTCTACGGATAGGATGCAAAGATCAAATGTGGTGGTGAAAGTATCCAAGTCCAGCACACAACCACTAACTATGGAATCCACAGTCGCCTTGGAACCTGTAGCTAACTCAACCTTCCACCTATCAACCTATCATGTAGCCATTAGCCCACATCTTTGAACATGGGATGGTGAAATAAAAGAATATGATGCACCAAAATCTATTAAAACAACCAAAGAATTACCATAAAATGTACTTATAGCTTTGACTATGATACCCTAGTGCTCAGCTTAACGATTTTCAACTTTTGTAAATACTCTTTGGGATCTTCCTACATCACCCATGGTAGGTTTTGACATGGCCACACCTCTACCATGTCTTGAATATGTCTTTATAGGAATCTCCATTGACTTATGGCCTCGTTGACCACATGAAAACATGCTCCTCCAAAATTGGAACCAGATCCATGTCCACCCTGGGAAGAACTAGAGTAAGGTGCACTCCTATGGCTAGAGTCCTATTGATTTTCCTAAGATGGATGACTCTATTGGGACTACTAATCTTGAGTCTAGTCATGCCCCTTTCATCCTATGGTACCCAAACTTTATCCACCTTTCTACAGTAATGTTGGTGTCATTGCTCTTGACAACTACGACCACCTTGTGAGGGTGCTAACTGGGCTTGACACTGTCCTATGACCTATGTCTAAGGGGGTGATACACTCTGTCCTATGGATCATGTACTATGGCTTTGAGAGCCCAATCTAACTTTGATCCCCCTAGCCACATTTCTCTCAAAAATATTTTCCTTCTTAGTGGTGAGTGCAAGTGTTCTAGGATGACGAAGATGGACATCCCCAATGATAAAATCTTTAAGACACAAAATGTTGTGTGAGGAGAACATTTTCATAACGATAATTGGAATATTGTCTCAGCCCAAAGAATCACCTCTCATATTGATCCACTATCATGTTCCCTTGTCCCAGTTCATGGATTTCATCAACATGAGCTTCTTGGTACTATGGAGATAGGAATTTCTCCCTAAACCTCTCCTCAAATATCTTCTAGGTGAGATCCTTTATATTAATCTGAACCTTTTCACTATCCATATCTCACTATATGGATCCATGTTCCATCAATTGTATAACAACACAATGAGCCTTCACATTTCTTTCATATGGATGCAAGGAGAGGCAACACCCAATATCCAAGAACTGTGTCTTAACCTTGAGACCTCCTCCTAGGCCATCAAATAGTGTTGGTTTAGACCTCTAAAGGTCTCTCATCATGTCCATTTGAATGGAATCTCAATCATCCTAACCACAACCTCTTCTATGATTACCTATATCACCAAGTGGTGTGTGGGAATGCTCATGTTCATGCCCATCTTCCTCATTGCCTCCATGCTCTAACATGTGGGAGTCTCCATGGTGGGATCCCTCTTCCTAGTCACGGTCCTATCGATTTCCCACAACTCGAGGTCCCAACCAAGCTATAATCTCTTGTAAAAGAGGCACCACTACCCTAACATCACCCTAATTGTTATCACCTTGTCCTCCCCTAGCTCCC
Source organism: Cupressus sempervirens (assembly GCA_028749045.1). Lineage (NCBI taxonomy): Eukaryota > Viridiplantae > Streptophyta > Pinopsida > Cupressales > Cupressaceae > Cupressus > Cupressus sempervirens. The sequence continues at coordinate 684,752,743 of CM053790.1, forward strand.
TGACATTCTCCCTCATGGTGTTCTTCTTTATTGTTATTTCGTTGATTGTTACCCCAACCATGAGGTCTATGTGCAGGAGACATCACTAAAGGAGGAACAAGATAAGGGTTAGAGTCATATGTAGCAATCATAATTATCACAAGAATTAGCTAAAATAAGATACCATAATATATAAACAAAAAAAAATCATAGTGGGAGCATAACACAAAGATCCCAATGCTGCAACATTAGCTCTGATACCAAATATAATGTCTCACCCAAAGATCCTTGGAACAAGGATAGATAAAAGCCAATATAATTTTTTTCTTTGAACAAGCATGGAGTTAACACATCAACATGCAATCAATCAAAAGATCATAATGGAGGACAAAACCAAGAAATCTAGACATCCAATGAATCTCCGAGTGTAGCTACTTACCAACACATCCAAAACCAACTATGAAAATTTACACAAACTAGAAACCAATAATCTTTGACTTGTTGGGACCTAGGAAGGGGCACAACCCAAGAGGGTACCCAAAACACCCTTTGACTTTTAACCAACAAGTTTAGAGATACTTACTATTTGCTTGAGTAGGTTTTACCCAAAGAAATCAGGTGACACTTTTCTAATATCATATGAAACTTCATAGTACTACCGAGTGATAATTTTCCAGTATCATGTGATACTTCTTATAACTATCATGTGATACTTTCCAGTATAACACGATATAACTTACTATTACCATGCAATAATTTACCAGTGTCACACAATATAACTTCTTACTACTGTGCTATACTTTCCAGTATCACAAATATTTCTCTCTAAGGTATGTGATACTTTTCTTGTATCATGCAATGCTAAATTTTTATTGCCTAGGATTGCAAAGAAGTAGCTTGACAAAAAATTTAAAGGGGAAAAGAGATAGAACCTCCACATCGGGGAGTACTAGATCCACAATAATCAAGGAGTAGACACTCGAAAGCATAAGGAAGATCACATAAAACTAAAATCTCAACCATAGATCTAATCCAAGAATTTAATTTAATCATGCAAAAAGAAACATCGTAGTGAACATACATGTGCATAAATCAACTATATCTATTAATTGAAATAACATAAATCACATGGAAAATATACTCTAGAAGATACAGAGAACCATGTGAGCATCTAGCTCCAGAACTAAACATGGAGGAAGACCAACTCTGTATGTTGGTCCCTAGAACTAGTAAAGGTAGTTGGGCCTCCTAACCATGTGGAACCCATAGGTCCACTACCTCCGTGCAGATGGAGATAGCGATATGATCTCAAGAACACATAAAGACAACCATCCATGGATAAAACTTACACCAAATAGTATAGAGGACTGAAAACAAGATCATGAGACAATGCAATACAATAGGTCCTAGTCAGACACTCTATGGGTCTACTACATAGGGACTCTACTAGAGAGCAGGTTGCTTGGGGTCCCCAAGTTCAACATCATTATAGACCATTCCCCTTAGGAGGCCAATGTGCTATGTCCCTAGATGAGCCATGTGGACAATGTAATATTTTCTTATCTTATTTAATTAACCATGGATTTATTTAATTATCTCTTAACTAGAAACTTATTCACGTACAACTCACCAAGAACATGACCTAGGGTTAGGAGAGAAGCCCCTCCACACTGACCTACCCTATATACCCATGCTCATTACATGATGAGTGCTCATAGGCAGTGTGATTTCCCAACCCAACCCTAATGAATCATAACTCAACTCACAAGATATTAGGAGCTCATGTCTCGGAAGACCAACAAGTGCATGCTCACGTGCTCATGTGTGGGCACACTAACTACACCATGATCATAGTAACACAGGCTAGATGAGAATTATATAAAGCACAAATAAAATAGATCACTCAATTGACCTATATCTGGGAGTATATATTCAACACAAATCCTAATACAACCAAAATACATCAAGGGTTAGATAGATATCCTTATAGATAATCTGGATCCATGACCAACTTTGATGCCAAGAAAATCTAAGAAAATCAGTCAGTAGGCAAATCGAGGTTAAAACTAAAAATGAAAAAAGCCTCAAAATTAAAACCCATTATGTTGCTAGGTATAAAAGTCAAAAATATCAAATAAAATCTAGGTTTAGAGTTTGTATGCAAAAATAGCCAACATAACGGCACAAAACCCCAAACCCTCAAGTCCAAAAAGGGACAAATTCTTGTACCTATGCAACTAGGTAGAGATAGAACATAGACACAAAGGGGAACACTAGTTCTTAGCCTCCAAACATTTTACTACCAAAAGAAGACCCCAAAACTAAGCAAAAAAATGGGAGAGCCCTACCTTGCAACCAAAGGTCTAAAATAGGAAGGCGTACAATAAAATAATCACACCTCATTCATTGCTAAAAATCTTGACAAACAAATGTCTCCCCGAGCTAGATCCAAAGAGCTCAACCTTGCAAAAATTGCACACTTGTAGCTCATACAACAAATGAAACAGTAAATCCTTCAAAGAGGATTTTGGAATTTTCTCTACAAATTCCTAGTTTGCAAGTAAGAAGTGTGGAAATAATTCCCTTTTGGAATATATATTCACTTGTAAAAGTGGAATATAATATTAGGAAATTAACTAGCTCTTTTAAACAACCCCTTTTCAACCCAAACAAAATTGGGCAATTCTAATCAAACGGAATTCAACTACAAAAAAGTTGTCAGGAATTAAAATAATTAAATCAAACATAAATTTTCCTTAAACTATTAAATCACAAAATTCCTTAATAACTTTTACGATAATTGTGAACCTCTAAATGCACAGACATGCTCATGGGTCTACTTACATAATGAAAATGAGTCCAAAAGTATTAAATCATTGGAGGGTTGAATTATTCCATTAAATAGGATATGTCAACCATATAGGGATGACATTGGCTACGTAAGAATAGCCGAATCACTAACTTTGCGTGCCACTACTAGGGATATAAATCTTACACACTGAACAACATGATCAAGTGCAATTGCATATAATAATATAGCCGAAGTGATAAATGCATTAAATCACATTAAAATAATCTATTTAAATCACTCACTGCATCATAAAACATCTCAAAGAAAGAATGAAGTAAATAGCCATAACATCAAATCAAAGTATCCAGAATCCAATAAGTCCATTATATTATCATAAACAAAGTATATGTCCAAATAAAAAATAGCCAGATATCATCATAAAGAATCATGTCACATCAATAAGCATCACCATGTAAATATGATCAAACTGAACAACATAGCATCTAACATCTATTATACTGGTAAATCAAAATATAGTATCTGACCATTAGGTCATCTTGAATGTCCTCAAACATGAGTATCAAAGTATCTTTCAAAAAAAAACATAACAAGGTACAAAATGTAAACAAAGGAGGCACTACATGAATATGATCTATATCAGATAGGTATGCAGGAATACAACCTAAGCATCAAAGACATGTGAGTCAAGATGACTAATGCAGTTAGATTCCCTAAGTTTTCTACAGCAAGATTACACCTATATCAAGCCATAAATGCCTGGATAACCCTCAAGTGTGGTCTTGCAAACAAAAATGAGGATGATATATTATAGGCCCAAAGTGTTAAGTAGGACAAGAACCAAGGCTCTCAATGCCTTAGACCAACAAAGTACACTTGGAAGTAGAAAACAAGTAAAACATGCCCCATCCCCCCAGTTTTCTAATCTAGGACATCCTCAAAAGACTATTAGGGAGGGAACACTAAAAAAAAAAATCATCATAAACAACACACAAAGAAGATAAAGTTCATCATAGCTCAACAAGTTTAATGTTTAAGTGTGTGTGTGATATCACATGGCTATTTTGTTGAGACTCAAATTTGATAGTGAGAAATGTCGTAACATCATAGATTATACATAAGGTATCCAAAAAGTATTGAGAAACACTTGATGTCAAGGGAGGCAGTGTTGAGAAACACTATTTTTCATGAGTTACCAAAGAAACCCTATTGCATAAGAAGAACCTAATGAGCTAAGTAGTTGTGCCCCTAAGACGAGGACAAGAGACAATTCCAATCTAGGAAATGTAGTTGTGGAATGAATAAACATCAAGTGAGACTGAAAGGCATAGATGCAAGGGTCTCAAGTAGTGCCTATTTCCAGGTTTTTCACCACTTGACAAATTTTTTAGAACTTTTTCAATTTTTTTGTATTTTTTGATTCTTTTGGCAATACATCAAAGTGTTTATTGCTAGATTTTCACTAAGATGATCATTTTTTCAAGATATTTTTTATTCTTAGAAATTTTTAGGATCAATAAATATATATAGATAGATGAGCTATGAACCTTAAGAATAGAATTTCTTTAGATGTAGAATTTTGATAGACTTAGCAAGTTGTTCCCCTTTAGAAGTAGAAAGCTAATTTAGACATCGATCCAAATGCTACCATGATAATGTAAGGAGCTAATCAATTAGGCTCAAATTTCCCTTTATGTTCCCTATTTTGCTGATATTTTGGGTTTTCTCAAAGCACAAGTTCACCCACTTGGAACTCACAGGGATTGACCTTTTTGTTGTAGGTAGTAGACATCCATTTTTGATAAGCCCTCATGTGATCAAATGCAACCTTGTGGTGCTCACTGAGGGTTTCTATCTCTTGTATTCTCATAGCCCTATGATCTTTGTCAGTGACTCATAGTGAGGGAATATCAACTTCTAAGGGTAAGACAACCTCAGAACTGTAGTCTAACAAAAAGGGTGTAGCCCCTATAGGAGTATGTATGGTGGTCCTATAAGCCCATAGTGCCGAATTGATCTATAGGTGCCAATCTTTACCTAATTTGTGAGCCATTTTGTGTAGGATTTTGAGCAATGTCCTATTAGAGGCCTCAACTTGGCCATTCCCTTGCGGATAGTATATTGGGGAGCAATGTTGTTTAATCTTGAATTTCTTACATAATTGTTTTAGGTCCTTACTCTTGAACTATCCTCCATTATCCATAACAATGGAGGATGGAATTCCATAGAGACAAATAATGTGGTTGAGAATAAATAAGGCAACATACTTGCCTATAGTAGTAATCAAAGGTACAACCTCAACCCATTTTGTAAAATATTTCATTGCTATAATGATAAACTTGTGGCCACTAGATGAACATAGATGAATCTTCCCTACCAAATCAAAGGCCCACTGTTGAAAAAGTCCAATATGTAATAGAAGGTATAAAATCAAATCCAAGAACATGAATCAAGTTAGCATGTAGCTAAAATTTCATACAAGAATTAGCATATCTAATAGCGTCAACTTGCATGGTTGGCCAATAGTAGCCTGCCCTAAGTAGTTTCCAAGAGAGTGCAAGGCCATTAGAGTATGCTCCACAAATGTCATCATGAACTTTGGCTAATGCCTTTTTGAACTCTTCTAGTTCTAGAAACCTAAGAAGAATTTCATCTAGACCCTTCCTATACAAGTCATTAGAGACTAGGGTGTAGTGTGATGCATTGTGAAGGAGTTGGTATTTTTGGTTTCATGTGAGATCTTCAAGAATGATTTGATCACGTAGGTAGGAGAAAATGGTGGAGTAACATGAGGAGTCATGATTGAAAATAGTGTAGATCACATGATTATTAGAGGAATCATAAGCGAGGTGACATAATTATTCCACTAGGAACTCAAAATGTGATTCATGTTCTTGTAACTAAAGAATAGATTCTAGGGTGGTAATAGCATTTTTAGCCTTATTTTCTACTGTACAAATTTGTTGAAATGTCACAAATGTGAAATAGTTTGATAAGGTATCAATAAATTTCTTCTAGGGTACCAACTTGTCACCCTTGGTTTGATAATCATTATTTACTTGGTTTATGACAAGCTAAGAATATCCATAGATATGTAGCTCTGTGATCCTCCATTCTAAAGCCATTTTAATCTTGTTTGTTAAGGCCTCATACTTTGCTATATTATTATTGCAAGGAAACACGAGGTTTTAGGACATAGGGATTGCGTAACCATGAGGTGTGATAAAAAAAATGCTTGCCCCAACCCTATTCTAGGTGTGAAAACCATCAAAGGACATCTTCTAGGATCTTTCAGTGATATACATGATGGAAGCATTAGGAAATTCAACCTATATAGGAGCTGTATCTTGCAATGGAAAATCAACAGGCTGATCAACTATAGCTTTCCACATGATAGCTTTGCATTTGTCATACTAAATGTCAAATTTGGAGAGAATATTCATCCATTTACCCAGATGTCCACTAAGTGTAGCTTTACTCAATAGATATTTGAGGTGATCAATCTTTGCAACGAGATGGACTATGTGAGCCAACATGTAGTGTTTAAGCTTTTGGGAGGAAAATACCACTACAAAAGAAGCCATCTCAATGTTGTTGTAGTTCATCTCATAAGCCACCAAAGTGTGACTGATGTAGTAAATGGAGGATTATTTTCTAGTCTCATCACTTTGTGCTATTAGTGCTCCTAGAGAAGACTATGTAGCTAATATGTATAGTATCAAAGGTTTTCTCGAAATGGGTGGCATCAATGGGTGACCCCACAATACTGGGTGCCACTTTTGTGGCACGAACAAAATAAAAAATGGATGAAAATTTCCAATTTCTATTTTTCAATTGTTCATGCCAATATTAAGGAAAAATTTGCTTGAACATTTCCTCCATTTATGTTTGTGCGAACATAAATAAATATAAATAGGCATGTTCGTGTGAACATAAGTGTTATAAATATTTGTACAAACATACAAAAGTTATATTTTCATTGTAAAATTGCCATTTTTTGAAAACATATGTTCGCGTGAACATATAAAATAGGTTCGTGTGAACACTGCGTTTGTGCAAACATATGTTTTTTTAAAAACTTTTTTATTTTCTTAAAAAATAGAAAAAAATGGTGTTTTGACCATCAAAATTGGGATCAAATGGTCTCCTACTATAGATCAATAAATGTCCAATTGTGCTTCTTGCTGGGCCCATTTTTCGTTGCACCAAAAGCCATGACTGTTAGTGAACATGGAACACCACATAATTAACCACCTATGGGCAGGGGAGCGCGTCGCATCACCCAACAATCTCCCCCTCGACACGCAGATTTGAACCCATGACCAAGCCAAAACCAGGCTCTGATACCAATTGTTGGGCCCATTTGCCGTTGCACCAAAAGCCATGACTGTTAGTGAACATGGAACACCACATAATTAACCACCTATGGGCAGGGGAGCGCGTCGCATCACCCAACACTTCTTGGAGAAAGCTTTCCAATGACTATAATTTAAATTGATATTATATTCATTAAGAATTTCAAAAATGAGTTTAACTCTTTATAGGTTTATTAATGATTGAACATCAATATAATTTGACACTTTAGGAAAAATTGTGGATTAGGTCAATTTTTTTTGAAAAATATCTAGGAAATAGGTTACTAAGATAACTTTCTATTAAAAAAAAATTTGATTTATGATAAATTGAGTTCAAGTTATCCATGTTGAAATGAACGTATGTTTGGATTACAATTGATGTCACTTCAAAACTTTATAAACTATACAATATTCAACCAAATTGAATCAAACCAAATGCATCCTCTAAATATTGATGTTACAAATCCAACACCGAAAGAATTACCTCATTATCATTTCTAGAAAGAAATCATGCTTGTCAAAATGACTATCACTCTTTAAAAATATTGATTTTTCATATGTACCACTTTTCAGGGGAGAAGAAAAATTTAACTTAAATAATTTTAAAAAATAAAAATTAAAAAATACGGTTACAAAGTAGGAACAGAGTACTATAAATCACTAGTTTACATCATCTTCAAATTATTCATAGTTTTAGAGATATAGTCACTTGAATATGAGGTTTATTTCAAAAAAAATGATTTTAGTGTCAAAATTGGTGAAAAAGTGAAACCCATTATTGTGGGATCACCCCATTGATATTGGAGGTTTAGCAAAATACCTTTTGATTTGATCTAAGCTTTATTGATGGTCTTCGTTCTAGATACATGTTGAGCCTTTGTGTAAGTTCTTATTGAAAGATTGAGCTTTATCAACCAACTGAGATATAAACCTCCTAATGGATTGTAGACATCCCTAAAGATTTCTTAATTGATTGATATTCCTATTAAGAGGCATTTCCATGATGGCTTGCACCTTTTTTGGATTGACATCAATGCCTTTTTCTAATATGATATAGCCTAACAATTTTCCTAATGTGCACCAAAGACAAACTTTTTGGGATCTAGCCTAAGCTGAAATTGTTCCATGCAATCCAATATCAAATTAAGGTTATCAAGACGTGTATCTCTTTTTAAATTTTTTTCCAATTTTTCATCAACATAATCTTCCATAGTTTAGTGCATCATGTCATGGAAGATGGTGGTCATGGCTCATTGATAGGTAGCTCCTACATTTTTTAGCCCAAATGGCATGATATTCCAACAAAAGGTACCCCATGCACATGTAAAGGCCATTTTTTCCTTATCTCTAGAGGAAAATTTGATTTGATTCTATCTTGAGAAGCCATCCATTAAAGAATACATTTGAAAGCCTACAATCATGTCCACTATCATATCTATGTTAGGCAATGGAAAATCATCCTTTGGGAATGCTTTATTTAAGTCTCTAAAATAGGTGCACACTCAAATGGACTTATACTATTTGGACACATGTACAATATTGAAGATCCACTCTACATAATCAATAGCTCTGATGAAGTTTTCATTTAGGAAATTTTTCAGTTCTGTCTTAACCAAGAGAGCCACATGTGGATTCATTTTTCTCAACTTCTTCTTAACAGGCTTGACACCAGGAGAAATAGAAAATTGATACATAATTTGATCAGTGTCTAGGCCAGGCATATTTGAGAAGGTCCATGCAAAGTTGATCTTTTTGTCTTGAAAGAACTTAGTGAAGTTCTCCTTTTGTTCAATCAATAGAGATTGAGCCACATGAATGATTTTGGGAGATTCTTCTATACCCAAGTTAATAGGCTATGTGGGTTTCATATGAATCTATGATATATCTTGAAAATATCTTAGTAGACTACCAAGTACCTCATCTTCAAGTTCCTTAAGGGGTTTTCACCCTTAGATACCTATTTTTTTACTTTTTTTGGGTTTATATACTGCCATAAAAAGGTTTTTTTTTCCATCGACTCACATAATTTTTGTTTCTCTTTTGATTTTATTAATGATGTACATGATATCTATTTTTATCATGTTAACCACAGGTTTTATAGTGGAAGATATCATAGGTTCAATGGCATTGAGGTAGCAAGCAATCTAATAGTCATTCTGAAAAGATGATAGTTTAGGTCTTTGGTGTTGAGAAGACCAATCTATGAGATCAGGGTGGATTAATGAGAGAGACATGGAGACTTCAAGGTTTTTGATATGTAAGGATTTCACCTTTGGTGACATGAGAGGTTGAACCTATAGTGAAAGTTCCAAAGAGTCTTGATCAGGAATAAGCCTAGATGGATCAATGTGATCCACTAAAGCAGTTGCAAATTAAACTCGTCAAATCCTAGACTAGACTCTTAATATATGTTTGGTTGGGTATCATAGACATGGATGACATTCACCCCTAATACACAAGATGCATCTAAGATACATTCAAATTTATATTCACCATAATCTATACTTTGGTTCCTAGCAATTAAGTGAACAATGTTCTCTTGTATTCATCCTGTATTTGGATTTTCATGATTAGATTCATTAGGTTCATGTTGTCTAGAGGTTGAAGCCTCAAAATCATTAGAGGTAACCATATTTTATTCTCCCCAAATTAGTGAAGTGGGAGACATGAAATCCTCTTCTTTTAGAGTAGGAGCAACAAAAGGTGGGTTATCATCTTCTAATTCACTAAACATGGGAGCTCTTCTATTGAGCTTTGGTAGGTCATCTTCTAGCCCAAAGCCTAGGATAATAGTATCTCTTTTTTTTCAACCCTTAGTATGACTTAAGGGTTATATGAGATATTTCTTATCACCAATTAAGGACCCTTGGCCATGATAGCCCATGTTTTTTAGAATTTTTTATCACTTTCCATAATGCTTAGGTGAGATGGGAGTTGATGTAGAGATCTCCATAAAACAAGAAAAAATGATGTGGTTTAGCCTTGAACTACATCAAACACCGAAAAATGGATTCAAGAGAGGTCTCTACACCTTTGAAACAAAGTTACACAAAAACATAGCCTAGGCACCCAAAAGAGCACCATTATGTCTTAAGCACAAAAATTCCCAAATACTAGGTTTATGCTTGAAATGGGAACCTATGAGTTTATAGGGGAGTGGAAAGGCTCCAAAATACTAATCCAACTCAAACTATTGGGTTTGGTCTACCTATCTTGTTCCTAAGGATCATAGATAGCAAAATTGCCTTTGAAGCCTAATTACTAGGTTTTGTGAAGGAAACACAAAATTGATGATTGACCGGGTTAGACTACCAACTGGGAAACATGTAGGGATCTATAAGATATTATTATCCACTTTTTTATTGGTTTCATCCATCCACCAAATGCATATATCACTTCAACACCTACTATCCTTAACCAAACACATAGAGATGTTTGGCCTAGGTCTTGCTAGAAAAATTAGAAGCCTTGCTTTCCATATCCCATCCTTTAGGGACCATATTGTACAACCTCCTAACTTTCATAATACCAAGTGGCATGGAATTCACATAGTGGGAATGTAAGTTAAGGCATTATTCCTAAAACTAGTCACTAAATGGAGGGTTTTGGTGCACTCAAGGAATAAATTATGATAAGTTTAATTATAGAGCACTTCAAACCCTCAAACCAATTGTATTCTTCTACTAAGATGCTTAGGATTTAAATTTAATAACTTATTCACATATACCAATCCATACCAATCTATACATTATGGGAATACATCATGTTACAAGAAGAATGAGATCTTTTATTGATTCAAACTGCAAAACTACATATTCTATGTGTATTTCTTCCACCCATCTGAAAGGGCTATTTTAAGACTTTTCCCAACTAATCCAATTGATTTTAAAAGGTTATGACTATTGGGAGTGATAAGGTGAAATTTTGTTAAATGTAATGAAAAACTATTAGCCTTATCAAGAAGCTAGTATTAGCCTAGCCTACTTGGTCATTGGAGACAACTCCCCTATATATGCTAAGAATTTTAGTGTTAACCAAGTTTGGAGCTAGTGTCAACTGAGTTGGGTTAGTTAACAAAGGAAAGTTAGCATAAACTCTACACCAATAATTCTCAAGCACTTCCAAGCTCCCAAACCATGCCGAGTTGGGTTGATTAACAAATGATTCCTAGTGTTAGCCAAGTACACAACTTTAGAAACCTAAGAAAACACCTATCTTACCCTAGGACTAAGACATGCCTAGTGACCATAGTAAAAAACCAATGGCTTATAAAACACCAATGGTGACTAGGCCTCACAAGTAGACTTGATTTATTAGATAACTATCTCTACCTATTACAAATATCTCTTATGCAAAAATGCCCTTGAGTAGAACTCATGTAGAGTTGAAATGATAGATGCTATCCAAAATGGAGGGTTAGGTGCTCCTACACTATACTCCCTTTCTTGAAAAACTCAAGTCCCACTTGAGGATAGTTGTTGAATAGAGGAGCCATGCTTGGCAATGCATTCTTAACTCATCCATGTAGCATCTTTGTGTGGAAGACCCTTCCACTTGAAAAAGTTGTTTGTATAGATCTTCTTTCTTGTCTTCTTGACCACCTTAAAATCCAAAATATTTTCCAAATAAAGTGGTTGGCTAGGTGGTAGATCCATGATCTATTCTACATGTTCATTAGAATCTTGAATTACATCATTAGTACCTGCATCACCTTTGAAAAGGGTGAGATACAAAACATTAAAGATAAGAGAAATTGATATGTTAGGAGGCAATAAAATTTTAGATGCATTCTCTCCAATTTTGTGCAATATATGATAGGGTCTGATCTTCCTCATCTATAATTTTTTGTGTCCCTTTGGCACTCTTTCTTTGCTCAAATAAGCCAATACTTGATCTCCTTCTTTGAGTGAAACATGTCTCTTTTTCTTGTCAGCTTGCTACTTGTATCTTGTAGTCTTCTAAATCATAGAATTTTTGACTTGATCATGAAATTTTTTGATCCATGATAAGAATTATTCACCTTGTGCACTAGTTTTGAACTCACTTGGTAAGTCTCTTAGTTCCATGACTCCTCTAGCATAGAATCCATAGTTTACTTGGAATGGTGTCTTCCCTGTTGACCTATTGACTGAGTCATTGAAGGAAAATTTAGCTTGAGGGAGGATCACATCCCATGTCTACTCATGTTGGTTTGTCAAACACTTAAAAGGTTTCCTAATGATGTGTTAACTACTTCATTTTGCCCATCTATTTGTGGATGGTAGGTAGAACTAAAGGAAATATTTGTGCCCAACTTTTTCCATAAGATCCTCCAAAAGTGACCTTGGGATTTCACATCTCAATTTGGGATAATGGATTTTGGTAATCTGTGAATCTTGACTACTTCTTTGAAAAACAAGTTAGCAATATGTGAAGCATCATTAAAGCTCTTACAAGGAAAAAAATGAGCCATTTTACTGAATCTATCTATAATAACAAAAATGCTATGAAAACCTTGTGTTGTCCTTGGAAGAACTAAGACAAAATCTATGGTCACACTATCCCATGGCTTGGTTGGAAGAGGTAAGGGTTGGTAACGACCTTGATTTTTCCTTAATCCCTTTGCTCATTGGCATATTATACACACTACAAAAGTTGGGGTCAAATTGCGATAGCGGTGAATTTGTGGTCATTTTCATGTTTTTTTCTTTGCAATTTTCCTCGATGTCATTGTAATACCAACATCTGAACCATAATTATGGTGCCCTCATGAGCATAAAAATGAGAGAACATGATAATAATTTTCCATTTGTTTTGATTTTGGAGAGCTACATGTGAAAGAGGTGGAGAGCTTTGAACGAGGGTGGAGAGATGTGAAAATTGTCATGGCCCTTGTCATCAGTGCATTTGGTTGTTGTGCCCTTGTGATTTCTACATTTCATTTTCATACCTTTGCTCTGTGATTTCATTATCATGTTGTGCCCTTTCTCTATGATTTCATTGTCATTCCATGCCCTTGCTCTACAATTTCATTATCATGTTGTGCCCTTGAGATCTATGTACCCTTGCTCTGTGATTTTTTTCAAGGGGAAGAAGAGGTACATTTGTAAATGTTTTAATTCTTTTCCTTGTAAATATGTTTGTCTTTATATTTCCTTCTAAACATGTATCTCTTTATATATTCAAAGAGATATTTTTCAAGGTGATTATTATATATATGATCCAACTACATACATATTCTAGAATCCAAATAATAAAACAATAAAAATCACTCAATCTATGCTAAGTGACTTACCTCAAGATCCTCAACAAAAATAATGTAGACCATGAAAAATGGGCTGAGTTTGAAAGAAATTTTACAAAAACATATCATAGTAGATATTTTTAGAAAGAAACAAGCCATAACCAGTTAAATGGGTCTAGTTGTTGATTAGTTGGGTTAATATATAGATATATTTAATTGGGTTATGGTTTGTGCAAGGGAATGAGCCTCATGATTATGCATATTGAGAATAGATTGAGGAAGATTGTTGAAGAAGGAGACTGTTGAGAACAGATTGATACAAGTATGATTAATATGTTTCAATCATTGTTTTGTCATTGATGTCAAATCTGATATTTGCTAGTAAGACAACTTCTTATATGATTTAAGTACTATCACTTATTTGATTGATGGAAAGGATTTGATCAAAAGATGCAACAATAACACCTAGAGAAAAGGTTGAGTTATGATATAAAAAGGGAATACAAGAATCAACTAAGATAGTGATAACATGATGTATTGATAATCTACTTAAGGTTACAAAGGCTATTTACACTAAGAAAGTTCAAAAGAACATGTTAAACAAATTTTGTCTGTGAAGCTTGATCGAGTGGATAGTAGGTGCTAAGAAAAGTTAGTACAAGCCAAGCAAAAAATTAGTTGGAGCCATGTAAAAGTCTATTCTAGTATATGCCAAGAAAAACAATGGATGCCAAGTAAAGTTTAGTTGTTGCCAAGCACCATTAAACTTTAGTTCATGCTGAGTGATTTTACAAATGATGCCAAGCAACATAGTATGTGTCGAGCATCAGAAGCAAGTTAATACCAAGTGGTTGCATTATTTGAAAGATCATGATGTTTGATGGATCTGAGCTGACAAGTCTATTTTTTTGGATTATGTGAACTAGGTGGAAGATAAGATTGATGAGCTAGTGGCATAGAATTGAAGGAAAACTATTTTGAGGCAAATTCAAAGAGGATTGAAGGAGAAGTTTCTAGAAGTGATATGAAACATGGGGTAGGTTCATTGTATCCTAACTAATCTATCCTAACCCTAAATTGGATGATGGAGAATGAGTGTCATAAGATCTTAATTTCCTATTTATAGGGATGGCTATTCAGAAACAAAGTTTTTCATGTGCGAGAACCTAAGGAAGATAAGGATTGAGGGGTTTTTCTTCATTAAGTGAGTTAAGAGAAGAGTTTGCATTGCCATGTTAAGCAAGAAGGCTTAAGGGTATGAATTCTTGAAGGGTCAACAAGCTATTAGAGCTGAAATGTGTGAAGGCCAAGCAGAATGGAGGACTAAAATAGAGATATATAATCTACAAAAGGAGTTGTAAGTTGTTATCAGATCAAGCATTAATATTACTCTCTAATGATTGCATTAGTCTAGGGTAAATCCTTTGGATTAAGGTTGACCTAACAGTCAATTGTAAATCCTTTAACTAGGTGACATTCCAAGTGAATGGTCTAAAGTCCTCTAATGAGTCTTACTCTTAATAGTGTCATTGAAATCCTTTAAAAGAGTCACATTTAACAATGTGTATTGTAACCTTTAACAGGGTTGGTCTTTCATAGGGAATCACTTTAGAAGAGTAAAAAAGAGTAGTATGTTACTGATGGTTTTTCCCAAATTGAGTTTCCACATAAATCATTGTGTCAAATGTGTTACCAAATTTGGTATGTTTCATGTTTACATTTGTGAAAATTGATTTGACAGTAACCTACAAGTTTTAAGTTATTGCATAATCTTATGGATGCATACATGATGATAAATGTTTTATGGGTTCACTAAGTTGTGAAAAGTTTTATTTATACATCGAAACCTTAGATAACTAATTCACCCCCCTCTTAGTTATTCTAAAAGTATTCCAGCAATTGGTATCCAAGCTATTTTCTTAAGAGGACTAGTTTGAAGGTACTAGAAGCACAAAGATCCATATGTCAAAAAGAGAAGTACTAAAGCTTAATAGAGATAACTTTCCTATATGACAAAGTTTGATAAAGCTACACCTTGGAGGGCTTGGAGATCATGCACAATCTACCATTACTAAAGAGCATGTTGATCCTATTGGAGCTACAACTGTCGAGGATATGAAAAAGGAGAAAGAACATAATCAGACAACGTTGGAGATTGCCTCTACCCTAAGTTATGCTGAATTTGATGATATCAAAAGTCTTAATAGTGTAAGAAAATGTGGGATGCCTTAACCACCATCTATTGAGGAGACAATAATGTTCTAAGAGCCAAAGCTGAAAGTCTCAGAGGTAAGTTGATGATATGAAAATGATAGAAGGTGAAAATATTGCTCAATATATTGCAAGGATAAAAGAAGTTGTTAATGCAATAAGGGGAACTACTGGTAAAATAGATGATGATATTGTACTAAAAAAAGTTTTAATAAAATTGCTACCTATATATGCTATTAGAGTTTTGCAATTCAAGAACTAAGATGTATACCGGGGAATAATCTATCACTTGAATGTCTGGTAGGTAGGCTCACTACTTTTGAGCTATCTAACTTCGATAATTACAAACCTAAAATATTGAATTTGGTTTCAAAGAAAAGGTGTCATTGAAGGAATCTGATGAGAAGAAAAAGAAGAAAAAGAAAAAGTATGTGTCTAGTAATAGTGATATAGATGAGGAGGATGTAAAACAACTTGAAGCACTATTGCCAAGAAGATTCCATAGGGGTAAAGGCAAGTTCAAAGGTAAATTACCTATCATTTTTTTCAATTGCAATGAGGTTGGTCATATTGCTACTAGATGTCGAGAGAAGAAGAAATACAAAGGTGGTGACAAGTACAAAAGTAGGAGAGATGAAGACAATAAGGGCTACAAAGACAAAGACAAAAAGTCATGCTACATTGCTGAAGATGAAACAAAAGATGAATCTAATGAACATGATGATGAAGTGGTGTATGTTGCAATGAAGGATGAATCCGTTGAAGATGAGGCAACTCCACTTGTGAATTGTGTGAACAAGAATGACAAATGGATCATTGATAGTGGGTGTTCACATCACATGACTAGAGATAAAAGTAAGTTCATTGCCTTGAATTGTTATGGTGGAAATAGTGTAAGATTTGATAATGATACACCATGTTTAATAAAAGGAAAAGGTTCTATCAAAATCACAAATAAGATTTTATGTGACAATGCTTACTATGTTGAAGGACTTAGCTATAATTTGTTGAGTGTATCACAATTGAATAATTTAGGATGTAAGGTTGAGTTTGAAAATAAAATTGGTAAGGTATATGACACAAATAGAAAATTGATTGGAAAGGGTAATTAGACTAGGAGTAACCTATTCTACCTTGACATAGAGGATGCTACTTGTCTAGTTGTAAAATTTGATGATGTGTGGCTATGAAACAAAAGGTAATGTCATGTTAATTTTGATAACTTGGTTAGTATCAATAACATGAGAAAAGTTAGAGGTTTGCCTAAGCTAAAGAAACCTAATAATATAATGTGCAAACAATGTCAGTTAGGCAAAATGAAAAAGTCAAGTTTTAAGAGTAAAGTTCATACCTCTAAAGAAATATTAGAGATTGTTCATACTAACTTGTGTGGACCAATTGAAGTAAAAATATACAAAGGAGATAAGTACATTATATTTTTTGTTGATGATTATTCTAGAATGATGACAGTAATATTTCTAAAATAGAAATCTGATGCTTTCCAAATGTTTATGTGGTACTTAGCAAGAGTTGAGAAGGAAACAGGTAAAAGTCTAAAATGTTTGAGATCTAATAGAGGAGGACAATTTACATCACATGAGTTCAAGATGTTCTGTAATGACATAGGAATCAAAAGATAGACATCTACCCCTAGAACCCCTCCACAAAATGGAATTGTTGAAAGGAGGAGCAGATCTATAATGGACTGTGCTAGAACACTCATGATAGAGAAAATTTTTGCTTTGAAATACTAGAGAGAAGCTGTAACTATAGCTATCTATACCTTGAACCATGTACAAGTCAAGAAAGGTACTCATTCAATACATTTTGAACTATGGTATGGATACTCACCCAATGTAAAATATTTTAAGGTATTTGGAAGCAAATACTATATTCTCAAAGACTTCAGAAATGGTAAAATAGATGCAAAAATTCAAGAAGGTATATTCTTAAGATATTCCACTAGAAGTAAAGCTTATAAGTGTTTAAATACTAACACTAACAAAGTTTTGGAAAGTGCAAATGTAAATTTTGTTGAATGTACAAAAGTATATGAGGCTGAACCTATGAAAGAATCAGAAGAATAAATATCATTTCTATACTTTTATGAAGATATGCCTACTAAAGAAGATGCAACAAATCAAGCTACAAACCACAACAAGTTTTAGTAACTACCGAGTCATGTACTATGAATGCCGAGTTGCATTCAAGAACTAAGCTACATTCAAATGCCAAGTTACAAAATGAAGTTGAAGCACATTCTAATTCTAAGATTAGTAGAGATGTTGAGCTACCTAAAAGAGATGTACATAGTGACTCTAAAGTTGAAAGACCAAATGAGGAAACTAGAGCTAAACCAAGATTGTCAAAATATGTCAATACATATCATTGAGTTACACAAATCATTGGAGATAAATATGCTAGACCAATGAAAAGAAATAGATTGAGAAATGATACATGTTTTTTGAGCATAAAAGAACCCAAATCAGTGAGATATGCCTTAGAAGATGTGGACTGGAGTAAAGCCATGGAAGAAGAGATTGAAAAAATTGAGAAAAAAAAAGGACTCTAGTTCCTAGACTAGAATAAAAAGTGTGATTGGCACCAAATGGGTATATACAAATAAGTGAAGTCACAAGGAACAAGGCATGATTAGTTTGCAAAAGATATGCACAAGAAGAAGGAATTGACTATGGAGATACATTTTCTCCTATTGCTAGATTGGAAGGAGCAAGAATTTAATTGCTTATTTTTCATACAAAGCTTTCAAAGTTTATCAAATAGATGTTAAATTTGCATTTCTGAATGACATATTAGAGGAAGAAGTTTACACAAAATAGCTAGAAGGATTTGTTGATGTTAACAATAAGGACATGGTATGTAGATGACAAAAAGATCTATATGTTTTGAAACAAGCACCCAAAGCATGGTATGAGAGACTTCATAATTATCTTGTGAAGATTGAATTTGAAAGAAATGATGATAACAAAAATATATACATGAAGACAAAAAAAAGAAAAGGTATTTTGTTATCTGAAATTTTTGTTGATGATATCATATTTGGAGGTCAAGATGCTTTATGTAAGGCTTTTGCAAATGAAATGAAGCAAGAATTTGAGATGTCTATGTTTGGAGAGATCAAGTTCTTTGTCAGTTTGGAAGTATATTAGATGAAATATGGTATATACATCACTTAGTCAAAATATGTCAAGAAAATAATGAAAACTTTTGGATTAGAGGATTCCAAACCAATAAGTACACCTATGGTGATAGATACAAATTGTCAAAGAATGGTGATTCAACTGAGGTGAATCAAACATTATATAGGCCTATGATTGGAAAATTACAATACGTAGTACACAACAGACTTGACATTGCATTATATATAGGTATAATTGTAATATTATTTGCTAATCCTAGGGAGAGTCATTTGATGGTTGTAAAGAGAATAATGAGATATTTGAAAGGAACAGAGAAGTATGGTCTATACTATAAGAAAAATGAGAAATTTGAATTAAGATCCTATACTGATGTTGATTGGGTTGGAAACATTGATGATGGAAAGAGCACCAGTGGAGGAGCATTTTTCTTAAGCAAGAGATCAATTACATGGACTAGCAAGAAACAAAATTGTACTTCACAATCTACTACTAAAGTTGATTATGCTACTGCTATAAATTGTACAAATATTATATGGATCAAATAGCTTCTCAAAGGTATGAAGGAAGAGATCACAGAACTAGAGATACTTTATTATGATAATACAAGTGCTATAAAAATATCAAAGAATCCTATGATGCACATAAAGACTAAGTGCATTGCAATCAAGTATCATTACTTGAGAGAATTAGTCCAAGATAAAGAGGTGAAGATGGAATATGTTAACAAAAAGAAAAAATTGTTGATATCTTCACAAAAGCATTACCTAAGGATGCTCATGAGTATCTAAGAGATAAACTAGGGGTGATACCCCTATCAAAGGCTATCTAAGTAACAAAAGGAGTGCCCTACATCAAACAAGCTAATTTTCATATGTTACAAATTGATGCAGTGGATCTTACTTCAGGAACTACCAAAAGTAATCAAAGAGATGATACTACAAATCAATCACAAGTAAGGTGATAAAGGGAGAAACTGAAGAAGTTCATATCTACATATTAAGATGACAAGTCTTTGGTATTGTTGTCAAAGAGGGACATAATTGCTAATAAAGGAAAATACACAAAAGAGGGAGATAGTTACTGATTAGGAGAACAAAGGAGGAAAAATCCTAACATCTATCTAGTAAGAGGGAGATACAAGAAGTAATTCACATGGAGTTATAAGGATGATACAAAAGAGTTTGTAACCTATTGAGATGATAAAAGTAAGATAAAAGTTACTAATAGAGGGAGAGATTTCAATACAAGGAATTATTTTCTTTTTGAGATTTTGTTGGTCTTACTATTTTAACCTAGTCAGTTTGGTTGATTAGTTTGGTTTTCCATCAATTTCAAAGAGAGAGATTGTTGAGAATAGATTGAGGAAGATTGTTGAAGAAGGAGATTGTTGAGAATAGGTTGATATAAGTATGATTAATTTGTTTCAATCATATTTTTGTCACTGATGTTAAACCTGCTATTTGTTCGTAAGAAAACTTCTTATATGATTTAAGTACTATCACTTATTTGATTGATGAAGAGGACTTCATCAAAAGATGTAACAATAGCACCTAGAGGAAAGGTTGAGTTATGATATACAAAGGGAATACAAGAATCAACTAAAATAGTGATAACATGATGTATTGATAATCTACTTAAGGTTACAAAGGTTGGTTACACTAAGAGAGTTTAGAAGAACAAATTAAAAAAAGTTTGTCTACCAAGATTGACCGAGTGAATAGTAGCTGCCGAGTAAAGTTAGGACAAGCCAAGCAGAAAATTAGTTGGAGCCAAGTAAAAGTCTATTCTAGTGTATGCCAAGCAAAAAAGTGGATGCCAAGTAAAGTTTAGTTGATGCTAAGCACCAGTAAAATTTAGTTCATTTCGAGTGATTTTATAAAAGATGTCAAGCAAAGAAATATGTGCCAAGCATAAGAAGCAAGTTAATGTCGAGTGGCTGCATTTGAAAGATTTTGAATTCAACGGATCTAAGTTGACAAGTTTTTTTTCTTAGATTGTGTGAACCATGTGGAAGATAAGATTGATGGGCTGATGGCACAAAATTTAAGGTAAATTTTTTTGAGGTGAATTCAAAGAGGATTGAAGAAGTTTCTAGAAGTGATATGAAATATGGGGTAGATTCATTGTATCCTACCTAATCTATTCTAGCCCTAAATTGGATGATGGAGAATGAGTAGAAAAAGATCTTAATTTCCTATTTATAGGGATGGATGGTTAGAAGCAAGGGTTGTCATGTTCGAGAACCTAAGGAAGACAAGGAGTTAGGGGTTTTGCTTCATCAAGTGACCTAAGAGAAGAGTTTGCATTGGCATGTTAAGTGAGAAGGCTTAAGGATATGAGTGCTTGAAGGGTGAACAAGCTATTAGAGCTGAAATGTGTAAGGAAAGTAGAACGGAGGATTAAAATAGAGATCTATAATATGAAAATAGAGTTGTAAGTAGTTATCCAATCAAGCCTTACTATTATTCTCTAATAATTGTATCAGTCTAGGATAAATCCTTTGGATTACGATTGACCTAACAGTCATTTGTAAATCCTTTAACTGGGTGACATTCCAAGTGAATGGTCTAAAGTCCTCTAACAAGGCTCACTCCTAATACGGTGATTGAAATCCTTTGATAGGGTCAAATTAACAGTGTGTATTGTAACCTTTAATAGGGTTGGCCTTTTACAAGGCATCACTTTAGAAGAGTGAAAAAGAGTAGCATGTTACTGGTGGTTTTTCTCAAATTGGATTTCCACGTAAATCATTGTGTCAAATGTGTTACTGAATCTATTACGTTTCATGTTTACATTTCTACAAATTGATTTGATACTAACCTACAAGTTTTAAGTTATTGCATAGTCTTATAGATGGATGCATGATGATAAATGTTTTATGGGTTCACTAAGCTGTGAATAGTTTTATTTATACATCTCAACCTTGGATAACTAATTCATCCCCCACCCCCCCTCTCAATTATTCTAAAAGTATTCCAAAAATAAATATGTTCTTGGTGCATTTCATTCCTATGATATATCTTTAAATTTCATTGCCACACCCTTGCTCTACAATTTTTTGTGATTTGATTTCCATGCCCTTATGACCTTTGTGTTTTGTTGTCATGCCCTTACTTTGTAGTTTTGTTTCCATGCCTTTTCTTTGCAATTTTTTTTCTATGTTGTGCCCTTGTTGCGCTATTTCATTGCCATGTTGTGCCCTTGCTCTACAATTTTGTTGCCATGCCCTAGCTCTGTGATTTTCTTCAAGGGTATGTAAATGTTGGTTACTTTTCCTTCTAAATAGGTATCTCTTTATATCTCATTTTAAACATTTATATTTCAAGATATTTTTTAAGGTGCTTATTAAATCTTAGCTACACAACAAATTTTTTTATCCAGTTGCATACATATTCTAGAATCCAAATAGTAAAAAAAAAAACTCACTCAACCCGTGCTAAGTGATTTGCCTCAAGATCCTTCACAAAAATAATGTAGACCAAGAAAAATGGACAGAGTTTGCAATAAATTTTACAAAAACATATCATAGAAGATATTTTTAGAAAGAAACTAACCATAACTAGTTAAATGGATCTAGTTTCTGATTAGTTGGGTTGATTACAAATTCTTGTAGTATTGTCACCATATTAGGTACAATAAAATGAACAATTAGCTATTCCCAGCTAGGAGGATCAAATATAATTTTCCAAGGTGATAAAATTTCATATGCAAGGAATTGAAGAATTTCAGTGAAGAGTTGAGTGTACGGATTTGAAGAGCAAGTTCTGCTTTTGTGTAAATGCCATAATCATGAGGCTCATTCCCTTGCAGAAGCCTCTACTACAATGATATTACCTCTAAACCATGTAAAGGATGTTGAAGTGGCTCCCAACCTTGAAACACTCTTATAAGAATTTGATACTTGGGATCATTGTAGGGAGACTATGCTAGTACTTGAAACACTCTTATAAGCATTTGATATTTGGATTGTAAATTCTCAAAGACACTTGCAAGTGATTCCAATGTCATAGTAATTACTACAACACTTTTATGGATTTTATCTAGTGGCTCCTATAATATCTTCTATGTTGTCTAGCCATTGTTTCTGCCGTGTAGTCTCTTTCTAAAGGCACTCCTTCTCATTCTCTTTCTAAAGACACTCCTTTTCTCTCATGCCTTAAATTTTGATTATAAAACTTATGAATATTTGCCTATATCTTATCTAAAATCAAATTCACAGTGTTTTGTAACTTTGGCATAGGTGTTTGATGATTGATAGATTTTATTTCATCATTCAAGTTTTCAAGATTGGTCAAAACCCTCACTTGTGGACCTCTCATGTCAAGCACTTTTTGTACTATTTCAACACCATGTTCTTGCTTCTGAGATAACTATTCTTCAAATTCATTTTCTTGTAAAACATTAATTTTGTTGAACAATTGTAAACTCTTAAAAAGTGCATTATTGTTTTTATGTATGTATGTATGTATATATGTATGTATGCATATATATGTATGTATGTATGTATATATATAGATAGATCTTATGGATTATGGATTATAAACAAAAAAGAAAAGAAAAAATGACATTAATCATTCTCCATTTATTTTGATTGATTGTGGAGAGCTGCGTGTGAAAGAGGGTGGAAAGCTTTGAACAAGGGTGGAGAGTTCTGAACATTGGTGGAGATCAATGGAGATCTAAGATTTTGTTTTCATTCCCTTGTGATCTCTATACCCTTGCTTTGAAATTTTCTTGAAGGGGAGAAGAGGTACCTATGTAAATATTCTTTTCTTTTCCTTCTAAACATGTATCTCTTATTCATATATAATAGCTTTGGTTAGATTCAAGGATAACTAATTATGATGATTGTATGCATATGTGCATGTACATATGTAAATTAGTTCACTATGTGAGTTGCTTACATGAATACATACACAATTGTATAGTACTTATTATAAATTAATTTAATCATTCATGTCTTGAATTCACACAAGAAATTATCCTTGCATTTAATTAAATTTATTCGTACCCAATTAAGTAGACATAAATCTGTACTTAGAGATTATATTATCTCTTGGTAATTGAGTAAAGATCTCGTGCATAATATTGTCCACCTAATGATCATATGCATTCACATTAAGTCATAATAGGATCAAGTAGATGAGCCATTTATGTTACTTCATACTTGTTTTATTGAACATTTTGTTTAACATAATTAGGAATACTATAATTATACAACTACAACTAGTAATCTTGTTTATTTTTTGTAATCATATACATTTAAGACTATTATTTTTCTTAAAATTAGACTGTATATTTTTTATCACTAAAACAAAAATATAGATCTCTAATAGTTATCTTGTTTGATTTCAAGATCTTCATTTTTAAAGTGAAGAGTTTCCACTACTGGACAATGCAATAGCCACAATATGGAGCCACATAGCTCATGGAGTTTTTCACCAAATTATATTTTTATTATATATTTGTCCTTCAAAAATACTATAGGTGAATGTTCTTCTGATTTTACATATATTTAATGATTTGTCACTTGTCATAAGAGGTAATTCTCTATTATGAGATAGAGACATCTATCATAATGATGGAGATGCCAATTTTGATCATCCTTCTTTCAAAGCTGATTCCCTTATCAAATTAATGAAACTACTAACAACTGACACCCTAATTTTCTACAAATTGCTTGATTAGTCATTCACACAAATTAATCATCCCAAATCCATAAACAACATCTAATCTTCTATAAGCATCTCTCCTCTAAAGACCCAATAAATGGAGCCATTATCATCATGAGTAGACTCACTCTCCTCAGAAAAATTCAATTAAAACTATTCATACAAAAATAAATATGCAAAAATCTATACTTACAAATTATATCATCTCTTGGTGATTGAGTAAAGATCAAATACAATTTTCCAAAGTGATAAAATTGCATATGCAAATGTGTTGCCATTATTTGAGTCCCCTATATTTTTCAAACTTCTAGGATTAGGGTTAAGTTAATGTGATGTCATGTCTGTATTTATATTTCCCTTAAGGAACTTCCCCTCTCATATATCCCTTTGTGTGTGCCTAGGTGGGTATTCAAAATAAGTCCAATGCATTTGTTCGTATTAGGTGATTACAAAAAAGAGGGTAAGTTCATGTATCTCCTAGATGAGAGGGAAGTTTTTTTGAAACCCTAATGCTTTGATCAAGTGTTCATGGTGAAGAAAAGATGCATTTGGAAAGAAGATCACACTTATAATCAGAGCAAAAGGCAATAGAGAACATCGATATCAAGGTGAGAGGACATGATATAGATCATGGAAACAAGTTAGAAGGAAGATCATTCAAATCTGATACAGAAGAAGAACTAAAAATATCCAGCAATAGCAAACACCCTAGTCAAAGGTGGCAAGAATGAAAGACGGAAATCAAATTGATGGCACATAATGCATCAAAATTTCCACATCGTTGTTTGAAAGGCCAGCTAGAAGTAGATGATTGAATGAGTTAGGTGATTGAAGAAAGGAATATCTTGTTATTTTGATAAAGTAAAATTTACAAAAGAAACAAAAGTTAAAGATCACTTTATCACAACTTAGTTTTGGCCTAAAGAAATTCAAGTTGTGATTGTGTGAAGAGTTGAACATAGTAGTTAAGATCTAAGGCTATCACATTTTCTCAAGGAGTTAAATTTAACCTAGAATTAAGGCAATGAAGGTGTGAGAGACCATGATACTTAAGTCAAAAAATTATCACATGTTTGTAGGCTAGATGGCATTGAAAATAATTCAAGTTGTGAAGCAAGGATGAATGAGAAAACAATTAAGATAAGAGTTATTCACAGTTTCACACAGTTAAGCCAAGAGTAATAATTCTAAGTTGCAAGACTATGAAGAGCATCTGACTGTCAAAGAAAATGAAAATTGCATCATCATAAGGTTTTAGTGGAAGTTAATTTATTTGGTTGTGAGGTTGTGATAAATGCTTGAATATATAGATAGTTATTTTGTTAGGTTAGTCTAGATAACAAGTTGAAAGATAAAAGGGTTGCAAAGCTATGAGATGGTCAAAATTTAAAGGTTTTGCTACTTCACAAGGTGTTTACCCACAATTAGTTTTAATGTTATGAAGGCATGATTGTGGTTAAGTGTACAGTCATCGCAACATTGCACAGTTAAAAGGGGAGTTAAAATCTTGAGTGATGAAGTTGAGCACAAGGAGATTGTTAACCTCAGATGAGAAATTGTGGCATCACAAAGAGTTAAAGTCAATCTCTTGTTAGAGTAGTGAGGATGTGAAATTCTTTGATCATACATTTCACAAGGTTTGACTGTGGGTTAAAATATTAAGTTGTGAGCTTTCGAGATGTATTCAAAATAGTTGAGCACATCATCACATGGGTTAAAAGTATCATATGAATGATAGTTGTGAAGAAGCGACAAGGTAAAGGTGAAAGGATTTCTATGTTTAAATCATGATAGTTGATCAAGATCAACAACTAGAATTAAAAATTTCTATGAATAATACAATGTGAAATACAAATTTTTGTACTAAGCTGACTATTATGATCAGAGAGGAATATGAACCATTTTGAAGGTTTCTAATCACTTTTTCTTTCTTTCTCTGATGTATTGAATTGTAACTAATGACTATTGTATTTTTGAGTGATTCAAGTACTTTGTTAATGTATTTGATGATTTTAACTAGCTGAGAACCCTAAGTGGGGGCCTATATATGTAATTTTCCAAGTTAATGGAACTATCAACAATTTTATGCAACTTCTCCCCCTGTGTTTCTAGATACTATGTGAAAATTGAGAGGTTGTATTAAATGAAGGATTTGATTGATATATACAACTAGGTCTTGTGTGATCTTAATTCTATTTAGATCAACATTTCTAATGTTCTATTTATTTTCTCCTCCAACTGAGCTAACCATGCACAGTAAAATAGTCTCTATGGGATTGTAAGATAGATGTATTTGAAGCTAGTGATATCTTACTAGATTCAATTTTAGTAGAGGGTTATTAGTAGGAATAATATGCATTTAGACCAGAGCAGGAGTAGTATTAAAGGGCTTTAAGGTAACTTGTGATATCTATTAAACTAGATGTTATAGGTTTCCCAAATCTATTTTTGATTGAGGTGTTTTTAGTTAAGAGAATCCTAGTTGATCCTCTTCTGCTCTTAGGTTAAGAGCATACCCCGATTCCAATGATCTATTAAAGATAAAATTCATTTCATATCTTGCATATAAGGGAGCTATACCTTATAATTTAGAGGGTAGTGATATAACACATACACTGACCCATTTTTTGGTGACATCCTTTTGCATCTAGAGTTAAGGTAAAGCCAAGTTAGCAAGAGGGACAAACAGTTAACCAACAATTTTTGGTGACTCTACTAGGGATTAGATTGGAACTCTAGTGCTTGGTTTCTCATTCTCAAAAATCTAAATGTGTCTTCCCTAGGATGAAAATGGGTGACTTTATATGAAGGACCTGTTTCCTTTGGCCTAAGAAGGTCCAGTGTAACTCAATGGCCATGCCAAATTCAAAGACTAAGAGAAGCAAAAGGCCTAAGCCCTCTCTCCAAGAACTCAATGAAACTATTGATAAGTTGTTATGAGATCTTGTGCTTCTATATAAAGAAAGAATCTCTCATGCCATCCAAAAGAATATCAACATTGAATATGATCATATTTCTGCATCCCAATGGAAATGTGTGTGCTATAGATTCTACAAACTGAAAGACATGCAAAGAGAGGAGCTGAGGTTGAAGATAGAAAGTTTGAAGCTCATTCCTACTCTTGAAGAACTTCATGCCACAAATGACAAGGTGCTTCATGAGCTTTTTGACCAGTATAGAGAGAGCATCTCCTATGAAGCCCAAGAAAACATCAACAAAGAAGATGATCATATGTCAAAGATGTTTTAGAACCACATCTGTTCTGATTTTTGAAGACTTAAGGACATATAAGGAAGTGAAAGAAGGAGTTTGAAAAAAGTATAGATAGTTAAACATGAAAAAACCTTGGTAAGGTTAGCTAACTCCATTCCTTATGGTTTTAAAATGTCTAAAGAGTAGGTGAACACTCCTAATGTGAACACTAAGGAGAGGCCAAGGCTTAATCCTACTCTTGAAGAACTCCATACAACTAAGGATAACATCTTTCAAAAGATCTTGTTGAATCTTACAGAGAAATTCAACATAGAAGATGACCCCAAATAAAAGAAGATATGGGGCCACCTTTGCAACTGATTCCACAAGTTGAAGGATCGACAAAAGGACAAGAGAAAGGAGCTAAAGATAAAGATGACATCTACACCTGATCATAAAACCCCTATGGTAATGTTACCTTATTCTAGTTCTCATATTATTGTAGTCTTTGGTAGACAAGAGGCTACTCCTGGTGCTATAGATCAAGGCAAAAAAAAATCCATCAAAACTCTCTAAAGAAGAATCTTCTGATGATCTTCTAACCAGAGCATTTCATGTGTGATCTACCAATAGCTACAAATCTAACTCTAGTTGAAGAAAGAAGAAATTAGGTTCAGTCCAAAGAATGGTTGTATTAGGATAAGGAGGAACTTCATGAACCCACTAGTAAGACTCTTATCCTTGATAAAGATGCAATTGAAGAAAAGATTCCTAAGATCAACTATCAGTCTATAGAAGAATCAATTCCATTGGTAGACTCAAATTTTTTGTATAGTGAGTAAGAGGAGATTGTCTATGGGTTCCTATCACCCCTCCAAATGGATAAACCCTCTCAAGATAACCCAACTATGGAACTAAAACTTGAAGAAAGGTCATTGGCTTAAGAGTCCTACTGTGCATTCAGATTATGCAAGTAGTGATAATACACTGAAAGAGGGAAGTAATGAAATTGACTTATTTTTTCAAAGAAATGAGGTGATTAACCATCGAGTAGAAGATTCCATGGTGACGGTGACATCTTCCTACACTCAGGATCATGAGGAAAGTTCAATCTAGTGAAATAATGAGCTCACTTCCTTAGAAGAAGTGCATGTCTTTCCTCCCCTCCTTGGCATGACACAAGATCATCAGATAGATAACATGGAAGGGGAAGATAAAAATAATTAGATATATGATGAAGCATGGATGTTTGGACTAGAGTGGGCACTCAAATGTTTCCTACATATCATGAGCCTAATAAAAATTGCCCATGTTGTTTGGAGTCACATCACAAATCTATAAGTAGCTGCGAAGGAAGGGATCATACTTCTCCCAAATAGTAAGTGGATTCACTTGAGTATCTTTTACTACTAGTTTCATAAGGTGAGATTCATCTCACCTATGTAAATATGTTAGGTTAGGTGTGTGTTTATTTTAGTTGATCTTCCTTTCTTTCCTACTTTGTTTGTTTCTTTCCTTGTGTTTGACTACCCTACTTCCCCACCACCAAAATGCATAACATCTCCCTGTGCTACTTTAGAATCTATAATCCAATGGACTAAGACACTAATATTTTATATTTGGTATACTCTATAATAAAGGAGACAGGTAGTCTATTGTTGTGTGTGTGTGTTTCTATCAAGTCCTTTACAAAACTAGAGATTCTAGGTTCTTTCCTAGGCATTAACATGCCTAGTTCCCCAATCAAAGCCAATTGTTGCCATAATTTCAGTCCCCTATATTTTTCAAACTTTTAGGATTAGGGTTGAGTCAATATGATGTCATTTCTATGTCTATATTTCCCTTAAGGAACATCCACTCTCATCTATCCCTTTATGTGCACCTAGGTGGAAATTCAAAATAAATTTAATGTATTCATTCATATTAGGTGATTAGGAAAGGGAGGGTAAGTCCATGCATCTCCTAGATGAGAGGGAATTTATTCTAAAACCCTAAAGCTTTAATAATGTGTTCATGGCAAAGACAAGATGCATTCAAAAAGAAGATCACACTTATATTTAGAGCAAAAGCTAGTAGAGAATATACATATCAAGGCCAAAGGATATGATGTAGATCATTGAAACAAGTTAGAAGTAAGAGCATTTGAATTTGATACAAAAGAAGAACTCAAAATATCCAACAATGGTGAACACCTTGGTCAAAGGTGGCAAGAATGAAATATGAAAATCAAATCAATGATGTAGAAAGCATTAGAATCTTCACATCATTGGTTGAAAGGTTAGCTTGAAGTCGATGATCAAATGAGTTAGGTGATCGAAGGAAGTAGTATCTTTTTTTTTGATAAAGTGAAATTTACCAAAGTAGTGAAAGCTAAAGATTTATTAATTGTGACTTAGCTATGACCTAAAGAAATTAAAGTTTCAATGGTGCAAAGAGCCAGCTACAATAGTTAAGAACTAAGGCTATCAAATCTAATTTGGAATTAATGTAGCAAAGGTGCAAGAGATCACAACAATTAAGTCAAATAGTTATTGCATGTTCATAGGCTAGATGGCATTGAAAATAATTCAAATTGTGAAGCAGTGATGAATGAGAAAGCAATCAAGATAAGAGTTGTTTGTATTTTTTCATGGTTAAGACAGAAGTAATGATTTTGAGTTGCAAGATTGCAAAGAGCATTTGACTATCAAAGGAAAGAGAAATTTTATTGTCGCAAGGTTTTAGTGGTAGTTAAATTATTTGGTTGCGAGGTTATGATAAAGTCTTGAATCAATATATAGTTTTTTTTTAGGTCTCTATAGTTAATAAGTTGAAAGCTAAAAGGGCTACAAAGCTACAAGATGGTCAAAATTAAAGGTTTCACCACTTTGCAAGGTGTTCACCCATAGTTAGTTTTAATGCTGTGAAGGCATGATTGTGATTAAGTGTGTAGTCATTGCAACATTGCATAGTTAAAAGGGGAGTTAAAATCATGAATTGTGAAGTTTTACACAAGGAGATTGTTAACCTTAGATGAGAAATCATGACATCACAAAGAGTTAAAGTCAATGTTTGGTTAGAGTAGTGAGGTTGCAAAATGATTTGACCACATGTTTCAAAAGGTTTGACTATGCATTAAAATCTTAAGTTGTGATTTTGTGAGATCTACTCAGAATGGTTGAGTGTATCATTACATGGTTAAAAGTATCATATGAATGACAATTGTGAAGAAGCAAATAGGTAAAGATGAAAGGATTTTTATGTTTAAATTGTGGTCATTGATTCAAGATCGACAACTAAAATTCAAACTTGTTGTGACTATTAGGATATGAAATACAAATTTTGGTGCTAAGGTGACTATTACAGATTAGAGAGGAATACAAACCATTTTGAGGGTTTCTAATCATTTCTTCTTTATTTCTTTGATGTATTGAATTGTAACTGATGATTGTTAGATTTCTAAGTGATTCAAGTTCTCTATGAATGTAAATGATGATTATAACTATCCAAGAATCCTAAGAGGGGGCCTATATATGTAATTTTCCAAGTTAATGGAAGGATCATAAATTTTATGCAACTTATCCCCCTGTATTTATAGATACTGAGTGAGAATCTAGGGTTGTATGAAAGGGAGGACTTGATTGATATCTACAACTAGGTCTTGTGTGATCTTAATTCCATCTGAGATCAGTATTTCTAATGTTTTATTTATTCCTCCAGCTAAGGTAACCATGCATAGTAAATTAATCTCTATGGGATTGTAGCACATATGTATTTGAAGCTAGTGATATCTTACTAGATTCCATTTTAGTGGAGGGTTATTAGTTAAGGTAGATTCCATTTCATCTTTCATGGACATCTTTGTTCTCTCCCTAGATTACATTTCACTAGGACTAATCTACATTTTGATTATAATAGGAGTAGTATTAGAAGGGATTTAAGGTAACTTGTGATATCCATTCCATTGAGTGTTATAGATTGTCTAAATCTATTTCTACTTGGGGTGTTTGTAGTTATAAACATCCTAGTTTATCCTCTTCTACTCTCAGGTGAAGAGCATACCCCCATCCAAATGATCTATTAAAGACAAAATTCATTACATATCTTGCATATAAGGGAGCTATACCTTATAATTTAGAGGGTAGTGATATAACAAATACACTAATACATTTATTAGTAACATACGTTTTGGGTGTCTAGATTCAAGGTAAAGAAAAGTTAGCAAGAGGGACAAATTTTTAACCAATAGTATGTACGTACGTATGTATCTCTACATCTTGTTGCCATGCCCTTGTGATCTCTGTATATGTATGTTTGTATATATGTATATACATATATACATATGTATATATATGTATGTATGTCTATATACATACATACACACACATATGTGTGTGTATTGTGTATATATACACATATATACATAAAGAGAAGCTTATCTAATCACCTGATGGGAGAAATATAAAGAGATATAATATAGAAGGAAAATAAAAGAACATTTACATAGGTACCTCTTCTCCCCTTGAAGAAAATCATAGAGCAAGCACTACTACATTTGGGCCAGAACACCACAAATTACACCGCCATTGAAAATTACCATCATAATTTGACCCCAAATGTTGTAGTGCTACAAAAGGAACAAAGATTACAAGGGTATGACATAGAAAAAAAATTCTAGAGCAAGGAAATGAAAATCACAAGGGCACAACAATGAAATGAAAAGATTAAAAGGGCATGCCAACGAAATCCTAGATCTCCACTAATCTCCACAAAGGGCATGACAATAAAATGGAGAGATCATAAGGGAATGACAATGAAATACAACAATCATGAGGGCATGCCAATGAAATCTCCACCAATGTTTAGAGCTCTCCACCCTCATTCAAAGCTCTCTACCCTCTTTCACACACAACTCTCCACAATGAAAACAAATGGGGAATGATCTATGTCATGTTTTCCTTTTTTTTATTTATATATAAAATCAACTTCACATTGTGTTGTAACTATTCCATAGGTGTTTGATCCTTGATAGCTTTTATTTCAACATTTCATCATACAATTTTTTAAGTTTCCTCTTCATTATATAGTCCTTTCCACCCTAAAAACTACTTTGTTACTTCATTAAAATCAAGACTTAAAACAAAGCCAATGATAAAACAAAGCCCATATTCAAGAATCTGAATAATAAAAGAATAAAAATAACTCAACCCATGCTAACTCACTTAGCTCAAGATCCTGCACAAAATTAATGTAGACAAGGAAAAATGGGCAAGAAATTTTAGAAAAATAAAATCATAGTAGATATTTTTAGAAAGAAACAAGCCATTACCTAGTTAAATTGGTCTAGTTGTTGATTAGTTGCGTTGATTACAAACTCTTGTAGAACTATCATCATATTAGGTACAATAAAACAAACAATCAATTGTTCCCAGCTAGTAGGATCAAATATAGTTTTCCAAGGTGATAAAATTGCATATGCAAATGTATGTATAAATGTATGTGTATATATGTATGTATGGATATGTATGTATGTACATATAGAGAGATCTTGTGGATTGTGGAGATGAGTGGAGATCTAGGATTTTGTTATCATGTCCTTATGATCATTGCATTTTATCGCCATGCCCTTGTGATCATTGCATTTCATTGCCATGCCCTTGTGATATCTACATCTCATTTCTATGCCCTTGCGATCTCTATATATGTATATATATGTGTATATGTATGTAGGTATGTATGTATATAAACAAAGAGATATTGGCATAGCAAAAAATAATAAAACTCACTCAATAGGTAGCATGACCATGGGTATTGTCACAAAATTTTACACATAAATATATAAGGAGTGAGTTAGGACATATATAGGTTAACCTTACATTAACTATAAACTATAACATAAAGGTTGCCTTGAGGTATTACAATATTGTAATTATAGAAAACCATCTAGTTCGCTTGCGTGGGTGTATGATAGTGAAGAGATTTATTAGGTGAGTAAAGCTCACCAGTGGTTATAGGAATAAAAATACATCAAAAAAATTAGAAAGTAGAACTATATATTCATTAGAGTGAGTAGTTCAAGGGTCTTGATCTTGTAGATATAGGTATGTAGGCAACCTGGTAGGCTGAGTATGCCTCCATTGTGTAGATGCCTTGGACATAGTTGGGTAGCACTTAACCATGTATGCATGCATGTATGTAACTATTCTCTACTTAATAGTGCCATCCACATGGGGGGTTGCAGTTGAGCTTTCACCTTTTGTAATACTTTATTTCCATTATTTGCACTCTCTAAATCAAAGGTATTAAAATTCATCACTTGTAACTATAATTTTCAAATAGTACAAACCACGATAGTTTCTTATAATTCTATTGTTCTCTTTATACATTTGTAAAATTGAAGTTCAAAAATTAATTGCATTTATGTACATCTTTTTCAAGTTTGATATGTCTCTTTTTCCTGACTCACAATCCAACAATAATTTTTGAAAACACATACTAACTAGTTTGAGATTGTGCCAAAAGAGCTAAAAACATGATTGGTGCATGATAGTCATCTTACACCCTTTTTGGCATGATTATTCTTACATTTAATATTTTTGGTGAGAAAAAAATTTCAAACTAATAAGTTAGATGATTTAAAATTAAATCATAATTGGTTGAGGCATGTTTAAATACCTTATTTCACATATTATTGAATGTTATATATTTATGTGCTACTATTAATGAATGTTAAAGGATGAACTAATGTTAGATGTTAGCTTTGGACATTATGAGATTATTTTATGGATGCTCATAATTTTTTTTACTTCATGTGATAATGAATGAATTTTATATTTTATTAACGAATGAATGTGAGATCCATCTCTTCTTAGGTACTCTTTCTAGGTTGTTGTACTAGTTCTTAAGCCTAAAATAGGTCAATCATGATTTGTAATACAAACTTGGGTGCTTAACTTAATGAATGCACATACCAAGTGAAAGACCTTGTGTGATGAAGGATTATATGATTTTCTACATATTTCACCACATAGTAGTGCATTGTAGGTTCACATGCATTCTTAAGCAGACATTTATGAGAACTAGGTGTGTGAAGGCTCCATGAAAAAACATGTAGAGGAAAAAAAGGTCATGATGAACATTTTTGATGACATGTTTGCCAAGAGCATACATAAGTTCCTTAAGGTGACTTTGCATTATTAAATTTTCATGTTTTCCAACACCACTACTCTTCCTTCATATCTTGTACAAATACTAAATATTGCCTCCAACATTGCAACCACATGATAAATGGGAATAGAACATGCTTAAGCCATAACATAGTTAAACTGATGTAGTTTCTGATTAGCTGTATTGATTACAAATTCCTATAGAACTATCATCAGATTAGGTACAATAAAATGAATAATCTATTATTTCCAGCTAATAGAATCAAATACAATTTTCTAAGGTGATAAAATTGCATATGCAGATGCATCACTTGAATTCGAGGCATGGAGTACATTCCCCAATTTATAATGAATGGTTGGATATAAAGGCTCCATACACTAGCCCAATAATGGAAGCCAAGGATGTAACCATGCATGTATTGACATGCTCTCCTTGTGAGGATCCCAAGTATCTACTGCTGCTATTAATTTGGTCTAGTTTCTGATTAGCTAGGTTGATTACAAATTCCTAAAGAACTGTCATCAAATTAGGTACAATAAAATAAAAAATCAACTATTCCCAACTAGCAGGATGAGATACTATTTTCCAAGGTGATAAAATTGCATATGCAGATGCATTACTTAAATGTCAGACATGAAGCACATTCCCCAATTTATAACAAATGGTTGGGTTTAAAGGCTCCATACATTGGCCCAACAATGGAAGCCAAGGATGTGACCATGCCATAACCTAGTCAAATATACATGTATATACAAGCTATAACCCAATTAAATGGGTCTAGTTGTTGATTGCCTGGGTTGATTACAACTTCTTGTAGAATTATCATTATATTAGGTACAATAAAAGGAACAATCAACATTATTTTTGTGTAAGATCTTAAGCTAAGTCACTTAGCATGGGTTGAATGAGTTTTATTATTTTATTATTTAGATTATGGAATATGTATGTAGCTGGATCAAATTTTCTATTGTTCTAAGATGTAATAAGCACCTTAAAAAAGATCTCTCTACATACATACATACATACATACATACATGTATATGTATGTATGTATATATGTATGTATGTATGTATATGCATGTATATATATATGTATGTATGTTTGTATGTATGTATGTGTAATACCCATAAATTGGCATATTGGTATGCTAAACAAATTTTGGTCTATCAATCTAATGGAAAGTCCTATTGTACAAGGAAATTTTGATTTCGATAATCTCTACTTGAGCTAAGTGTCAAATGTATAAAATAATTAATCTGCATTAATCGCATACTTTATTTAATTCCTAAATATTGACTTGAATTAGCTAAATTAAACCTATTAATTGAGTTGAATTTAATTATAAGTCTTCATACTTTAATTAAATTGAATTCACCCCTTTAGCTAATATACATGAGGAATTAAGTATATTTGATTTAATTAATGCACCTTGATTCTAATTATTAAATTTAATTATTCAATTAATTAAATTATCAATTATGTGGTCATAGTTAACCTTTTAAATCAAATATCTTTTATTATATTCTCTCTTCAATTCAGAATTGGAAACACTGAGTGGACTGGAATCAGAAAAGGAATTAGATTAGTTAACTACTTATTACACTCAAAAGTGATCAATTAACTTCCTTTTCATAAGGAAATTTTCTATTACAACTAAATCTCATCTTCAATCTCAACCATTGATTCAATTTGATCTTGACTGTTGATCAAATTCTTGGATTCTATATAAGAAACCTTCAACTCATCATTTTGGGGGATGGACATGAAAAGTATCAAATCAATGCCAATTTATTTACTCAAGCATTTTTGCATTCACAATGTCGTTGATTTTACATTGCTTTCTCATATAGATTACAATGCATCCATTTAGATTAATTTGTTTGTCTTATTCTTAGATTAATGTGCTCATCATTTAGCTTAACCTTGCATTCATCTAGATTAAATCCTTCATAGTAGGTGGTCTAGTTGCTGATCTCTCAATTTTAAGAGTGGACAACAAAATCCATCTAGTTAGAAGGCAACATATCAATTTGTTGGGTCATACTGAATGGAAAATCCATGTTCATTTTGGGATGTTTCTAGCATGTAGAGATCATGCTAAAGTGTGTGTACATTTAGAGAACCATAATCAACACATACATTTCTAATGCAGGGCAAAAAAATCAAATTTTTAACCTCAACTTTTGATCATTTTTACTTCAATTTTCTAATATTCTGACATTTCTGTCCATATGATTTAGAAAATTCATGCGCAATAAGATTAATCCCCATGGGAAGAAATAAAATCCTTGCCTATAGTTCTATACTTTCTCATGCAAAAAAGTGTATCCTTGCATGCAAGAAGCCAGTTTCTTACATGGTACATAGCTTATTCTCACACGGGACTATGTAGAAGCTCATAGAAAACTCAACACTAGAAAAAGTAAATTGCAAATTTTAAATGCAATTTTTCATAATGTTGATTGATCTGACACTTATTTCTGAAGCATTTTCTTTTAAATTTCTAATTTTTGAAACAACTTAATAGTTGTGTGAAGATCATTTGTCGAAGATATCTTATCATGAACATGCAAAAAATACTAATGGTTTGATTGCAAGTCATTTAGTCAAAGATTCACTAGTCAAAAAATGTATTCAAATCCACTCAAACAATGTGTCTTTTTATTGCTTTCTTACACACATAGTTTAATAGGGCTTGTGAACTTCATAGGGATCTAGATAAAGGAATAAAGGAGTATGCTTTTTACTACATTGAAGTGATGCCCAAGAGTAAATCAAAAACCTAGATGCCTTTGGAAGATGGTACCTAAGGTAGGCAAGACAGTTAGTAGTTCTCTCAACAAAAAAAAATTATGAAGAGATTTTGACCTCCTTTTAGGAAAATCAAAATCTTGGAAAAAGATGCATTGGGATTGATAGAATAACTTGGTGATGAACATGTTCTATGTGTTTGGGTAAGGCGACAAGGTAGAGGAGTATGCTCTTTTCCCTTTGCAAAAATTAGTAACTTTGACCCTTGAATCTAAGCTATAGTCTAAGTCAACCTTTAGAGGGCCTGTTGGAGTGATCTAACCTCTGAGAATGACCCAATTGAGTACACACCTTTCACCAGTGATTCCAACTCACTATAATAAAGAACATTTGTAGAGTGAAAGACTCCAAAGCCATGCTAATTTCCTCTTCATCATTTTGATATTGCATATCAAGAAGAGGATTTGTCTGTTGCATTGGGTAGTGCCATCCCCAGGCTTGCTAATCAAGTATGTTCACTTATAGATGCTGGTGTAGGCTTTTATCCTCAAATTCATTCATGCAGCCACCAAGGGTTAAGGTGAATGGAAGCCAAGTAATTTTTTTTAGACAGTTGCTACCCAGTTCACCTCTGAAAGGGGGCACAATCTTTGTGCAAGGATGGGGAAGAAGCTCTCTTGTAGATACTCACCATAGGCATGTACCTAGATGATGGAAGGTGGTATATGCCCTTGACCCTTGCCATAAGGGTTCTCATTGAGTGTATATGTTATTGAGTCCTTGGAATAGACCAAAAATAGGGTGCCTTCTAGAAGGGTGACACAACTATGTGAGGTGAATGCATGCACATAAGTTGTGAGGAAAATGT
Source organism: Cupressus sempervirens (assembly GCA_028749045.1). Classification (NCBI taxonomy): domain Eukaryota; kingdom Viridiplantae; phylum Streptophyta; class Pinopsida; order Cupressales; family Cupressaceae; genus Cupressus; species Cupressus sempervirens. The sequence continues at coordinate 684,791,111 of CM053790.1, forward strand.
TTTGCTTCCTCTACCATTTTGGTTTTAGGGATAAAAAGTATCCTTTTTGATATAAACTATCCAAGTCATCAAAATAATAAAAGGTCAAGAATCCCCCATCCTTCAAAGTTGCTTTGTCTTTAGTTGGATTGTTTATGACTACTGCTTGCATCCCTTGTCTGAAAAACAACTAGTCACTTACAGACCAACATGATGTCTAAAATCTGAAAATGATGTCCATATCTACATGAAACTTGCTAATAATATAAGTCCTCTATTCAAAAACTACCAAAATCATCCAAAATCTCTTCAAGTACTCTCCAAACCTACTAGTTTTGTCCTTTTCTCGCCTATAGTTCTACAAACTTTCACATTAGAAAACTGTCAGTTTGTGTTTCCTCGTGTGGTTCTCTATATTTTCTCACACCATAAGCTATGAATTCTAGTGAAAAATAATACCAAAACAATGAATGTTTGAGTCAAAACTTGTCTTTATTCTCAGCTTGTCCTTTCCTCACATGTCCTTGTCCAAATTCTTGCACAAGAAAACAAGTTTAAAACTACTGTTCTGAATTCTCTCTTGGTTCATTGTACTTCCTTGTGTGGCTCTATGTGAGTCTTCACATGAGTATTTTTCATAAAATTGTCAAAATTTCTCTACCAGAGGTGTTTTCTCACCTAGTTGTATGTATTGCCTTTCCTAGAAGTAATTTTCTCATGCGAGTCTCTCCAAATTTGTCCAAAAATAGTGAGCTATTATGAACTCCCTCATAAAAAATTGATCCAAATCTGATCCATGTCTAAAAAAATTTAGTCATTTCTCTATCTGCAACAATGCCAAACTCTAATTTCTTACTTAGTTGATCTCTTGTGATTTGTGCATGAACTAGTCTCCTTACTTGGTTGTTCTATTCTATTCTCTTGTGTTCATTATACCTTGCATCATGATAGTAAAAATTTTTGGTTATTCTAGCCATTTCTAAAACTATTCATACCTAGATATACAACACACTTAATCATCTTCAAGACAACATTCTATTGTGATCCTTGTTTAAACTTTGTTTTAAGTCATTGTCCATGACAGTTTCCACAAGGAGTGGAAACTTGTTTGCTCCCTATAAACCACGATGTGATAGGGCTAAAGGTAGAAATTGTGGTAGAGGTCACTCCCAAGTTTACACATAGTTTGAATCTAGTGAAGGATCTTCATGATCTCTTTCACCTATTGGTCCACCTAGACCTCAAAGAACATTTTCTATAAACTATAAGAAAACAAGGAATCCATTATATCAAGAGAATCCTGAAATTGATAGAACACCTACATCTTTTAACAAAACAACTAAATTCTTTTTCAAAATTCCTTTCCAAATGACATATACTGAAACCTTCTACACTCTAAAATGGTTGATCAAGATCAAGAAACAAGAGACAATAGTAGGAGACAATATAATCAAGACTACCTAAGAAACTAAAGATTGAAAGAGCCTTAAAACTATCCAAATGAGTATGAGGATATTGAAGAGATACCCCTTGAAGACATATAAGAATTTCACAAGGATAAAAAGTTTCAAAAAGTGATGGAGATTTTTCTCAATGAGGAGAAAGAGAAATATTTTGTCAAGCTTGCTCAAGAAGGAGCAAAAATGCCTCAACATTTCAAAGTTGAAATAATTGTCACACAAGAAGAAGAAACTAAAACATCCAAGTTACAAAAACAACATCAGCCCATGCAAGAACAATTGGCCCAAATGATGCATTGCAAGGATAAACCAACAAAAATATACACTTTAGACACCATTTTTCCATTTGCTTTCAACAAGGGTTTGGACATGCCTCCTTTTCTGAGAGGAGTTGGGCTACCCAAACATGACAAATAGTTTAGAACATCTGATCCATAAGATCATTTCAGGGAATTTGGTTCTTTGTCTATAAAATTCATGCACAATCAGATGTATCTTATGCATTTATTCCCATGGAGTCTAGGTGGTCAAGCCATGGAATGGTTTTCAAGGTTACCTACTTGTAATAAAACATTTGATGAGATTGCTAATATGTTTATTTAGCAATACTCACACAACATACAAAATCCAGTCAACACACGTAATCTATGTAACCTCAAACAAAAAGTTGGAGAATGTTTCCTCACATTTCATCAAAGGTGGTGATAATTGTATACCAAATATTCACAAAAAATTCCTAAAAAAAAAAAACTTGATATCTTCATGGATAATATTTTTCCTAATTTTGGGTATAAAGTACAACTTCAAGGTCCATGGACCTTTGAAGATATGATTACACAAGCTATCTAGATAGAGGATTTCATGGTCAAAAAGGGTGAAATAACCCTTCAAAAGGACATTAAGCAAGGGCCTACCTCTAGTAAGGACAAATCCAAGCATGTAAACAAGAATTGAGAGGTAGTAAATGATGGAGTAGTTGATAGCATCACTCCCAAACCTGCTAAAATGACTTCCAATCTCACATAAAATATCAAAGCATGTAGTACTACTGAAAAATATCCTCCCAATAACAAGACATCTAGGAAAAAAACAAAGAACTCATCTTGGGTTACACAAAAAAAAAGAGAGTTGAAACCCCTTGGTGAATCTCTAGATGTGGTCTATAAGACCTTCCTTCAAAATAAGATCATTATTCAATTTTGATAATTCTCATCCTTATGATCCACAACCACAACTGACATGGTGGAATGAGAGTACAATTTGTGAATACCACTAGAACAAGGGTAAAAAAAACAAGCAATTATATCAACCTACATCATAAATTTCAAGACTTAATTTACAATGGTGAAATCATTGTGGATGGACAAAATAAGAATTCAAACCACAAGGCTTTTAAGGAGCCATTTCCACACTAAGAGAAAGGAGATAACTCTAAATAGAAAACCAATAACAAGGTCAATTACACATACACCTATGATGATGATGTGATCAACATGATTGAACCTACGGATTTTGAAAATTGTGATATTATCATGATTAAAGGAAAACATGACAATACAAAACCAAAAACACCATTTGTCTTAAGATGTGCTACATCTCTTACAACTGATCAAGAATAGTCACAATCTTGTGCCAACACCTTTACACATTCTCATGCCAAGATAGTACTTAAAGCCCTTGCGCCTTCTGCTCCTGAGGTAGATCAACACAAAGATGTACATATTGCTGGTCCATCCAACAAAGGTATAAAAACTGTAACATCTTCAGTGGTTACCAACTATAGTATCCTTGACCAATTGTAATAGACAAATGTTGGGTGATGCGACATGCTCCCCTGCCCACAGGTGGTTAATTATGTGGTGTTCCATGTTCACTAATAGTCATGGCTTTTGGTGCAACGGCAAATGGGCCCTACAATTGGTATTAGAGCCTGGTTTTGGCTTGGTCATGGGTTCAAATCTCCCCGGTGCCTTCCCGACCCGCGTAAGCACCTAGTATGCGCGTCGAGGGGGAGATTTTTGGGTGATGCAACGCGCTCCCCTGCCCACAAGTGGTTAATTATGTGGTGTTCCATGTTCACTAATAGTCATGGCTTTTGGTGCAACAACAAATGGGCTCTACAACAAATACTCAAATAACAATCTTTGAATTACTTAAAATCTCACCTAGGTAGATTGTTGATAAATCCCTTAATGAGGAAAGTGTACCACAAGATCTTGATCTTGATAGGTTTCAATCTATGATAGGTCACTTGACCTCATCTCACTATTTTTCCTTTACTAAAGAGGATGATAATTCATTGAGTCATCCCCATAATCAACTATTACACATCAAAGTTATGATACATCAAAAAAGTGTCACAAAGTAACCATCAAAGCATATGATGAAGTTGAGCATAAATCCTTAGGTCTTGTTGTGTTGCCACTTTGAGTTGGTCCTCCATTAGCATACAATATCTTTTTAGGGAGACCATGTATACATGAAATGCAAGTTGTGCCTTTAATGTACTATCAATGCATCAAGTTTCTATTCCAAGGCTTTGAATTTACTGTCCTGCTAATACTAGTCACACCTGTAACATGCTAAAATATATTGAAAGCTTTGTACCTACTAATAGGGAATCTATGGATCATCATGAAAATAAGCTAAAAGAAATGGAGAAGTCACTCAAGTTAAATGAAACTGGGATGAGCAAGTATCACATAGAACCTATTCTATCTTTGAAATCTCTTCTTGAGTCTCCCTATCATTATGGGAGACCATCTAAAGAGAAGAGATCTTTTGTGCTATCACCTCAGACTAAGTTCAATGATACCTTTTTCAAAGCTAATATACCTCTAAAAGATGAAGATGAAGACATATCCATCACTGCATGGATATATAGAGAGGAAAATCTAGATGATCCCATAGAATAGCCTCATGAGATTACTTTTGAAAAGTATGGTCCAGGTCTTAAGCTCATGAAATGTTTTAGTTATAAAGGAAATGGTCCGATTGGACATAACCACAATGGCTTGATTGATCCTATCCAAGCAATATCTAGAAGGTCTTAGAATACAATAGGTCTAGGTTTTAAGAAGATCCCCCTTCATCTGGGGATTAATAAATTCATGCCAAAATCTGAAAGTTCATCTAAATGTGAGTCACAAACTGAGTCAAATAATCATGAGGAAAAGTCTAATGATGAAGATACTTTTCCTTATCTATTTCCTTTCGATCTTGCTAAATTCTTTGCAGAACCAAATGACTTTATACCACGTATTAGCATTGCAAATGTTGATAGTGATTCTTTTAAATAAATTAATGATACTCCCTATATTCAATAGGAAAAAGGAGAGTCTAGTCATACTATAGTTGTTGAATTACTTTGTAAATATCAAGATGATATTGAAAGTGGAGAATGGGTTCCCATCACTACTGGGGAATTCTATAGTCTAACTCCATGTAGCATAGATACTTGAGAGTACAAATTTGATTATCTCTTAGAGGCAACTATAGGCAAGGATGTAGATCAAGTTCACATATATGAAAATCATCTTGAAATAAGTAAACAATCTAGGGTTTGGTAAAAGAGTATCATCCTACTAGTACCAACAAATCTTCAATTAATGTCATTAGAACTCAAAGACATTTGAACACACCTTTGGGAAAAATCATTTTAGGTCTCAAATTACTTGTCCAAGTATTTGATGACTATACCATGAATGCCATTAAACCCAATACATCTATCTCACTCACCTATCCCAAGCTCATAGATTAGAATTCCAATACATCTAATGAAGTCCCTACATTCTAAAATGACTATGCTCTTGCCTACTACTTAAACACTATCCCTCCACTAGTGAATAGAGTGTTTGTATGGCTGAAGATGACATCAAATATCTTAGTTAGACAATTAAAAGAAAAATAAATAGAAGATTCGATGGTGAAAACCACATTGTGGTAGTATCAGAATACAAAATAATAAAAATAAAAGATGTATCCAAAGCTAAAAAACTCTCTAAGGTGCCTAAGGATGAAATATTTGATGCACTTCCTAGTCATTTTTAGGAGAGATCATTAGTGTTGATAGAGCCAACATAGCCATTCAACATGGGAATCGAGGAACAACCCCATATGATACAAATTGTACAATCTTTATCTGTAGAAGAAAAAGAGGAGTTTATTGCCTTCTTTCAAGAAAAAAAGATTAATTTTGCATTGACCTACTCAAACATTCTAGGCTTAGATCCTGACCTCATAATGCATCATTTATCTATCGCACCAGGAGTAAAACTGATCAAACAAAAGCTTAGGAAAATGAATCCTCATGTGGAATTACTTGTTAATGCTAAATTAGAAAAGCTTCTAAAAGCTAGTTTCATCCATACCATAAATAATGTTGAATGGATCTCAAACATTGTTCAAGTCTCCAAACATGAAAAATCTATCCAAGTTTGTACAGATTTTTGAGATCTAAACTTAGCATGTCCAAAGGATGATTTTCTACTTCCCAACATTGATATGATAGTAGGATATGACATGTACACTCTCATGGATGGTTTTCCTGGTTATAATCAGATTGAAATTACACCAGAAGACCAGGAGAAAATTGCTTTCACTTGCGCACGGGGTACCTTTTGTTGGAATGTGATGCAATTTGGTTTGAAAAATGTTGGTGCCATGTATCAAAGGGTAGTTACAACAATCTTCTATGATATTTTGCATAAGATGATGGAGGACTATGCCAATGACACCTTGGTCAAGAGTATAAACCACAACACTCATCTTTAAGATTTGGGACCAATCCTAGATCAAATGAAGAAGTTTAGTCTTAGACTAAACCCCAAGAAATGTGCATTTGGTGTAGCTTTTGGAAGGTTTCTTGGCTATATTTTCTCTATAAAATGAATTGAGGTTGACCTAGAAAAAGTTCAAGAAATTATGGAAATGCCTCGACTCCATAATATTAGTCAAATGAGGGGGTTGCAAGGAAGACGTCAATCCATTAATATATTTATTTCACATTTGGCCAATAGGTCATAGAATTTTACTAAGACTCTACATAAAGGTGTGAAATATAATTGGAACAAAGATTGTGATCATATTTTAATGCTAATAAAAAAATATCTTGCTAATTCACTGATCTTGATGCTTCCTATTTATGGGAAGCCTCTCATTTTGTACATATTAGTAAGAGAGTCATCTCTTGGTATCTTGCTAGCTTAGGAGGAATGATAACAAGGAACAAGCTATCTATTATCTCATTTGCATGTTGATTTCTTATGAAATGAACCATAACATTGCTAAGAAAGCTTGCTTGGAAATCATCTTTGCTTCTCAAAAGTTGAGACACTACATGCTTGCTAACACTATGTGAATGATTGCCAAAATTGATGCACTAAAGTACTAACTTAGCAAGGAAGGTCTAACAGGGAGGTTAGCCAAATGGGTCATGATACTAAGTGAGTTTGATATTACATATGTTGAAAGAAAGGCTATCAAAGGATAGAATTTTTTTGATCAATTAGCAAAAGCACCTATGCAGAATCTTCTCCCACTAAATATTGAATTCCCTAATGAATCTATTTTAATGATAACACATCAAACTTGGGTGATTTTCTTTGATGATTCCTTCACACAACAAGGATCTAGTGCTAGGATCTTATTCATAACACCACAAAAGTATACATTTCCTAAGGTGTGAAAGATTTTATTTCCTTCTACAAACAATATTGTAGAATATGAAGCCCTAATTAATGACATGAAGATTGTAGTTGAATGGAGAGTAGATTAATTGAATATCCTTGGCAATTCATAGCTCATAATCAATTAGGTCAATGATGTGTATCAGATGAAGGATAAGAAGTTGATACCTTATAAAAGAATGGTGAATGATTTAACAAAATGCTTTTCTCATGTCAATTTTCAAAAAAATCCTTAGGTAGACAACAAGGTGGCTAATGCAATGGCTACTCTTGCTTCCATGCTATAGATGCCTAAGTATGATTTTTAACACAAATTCTTGATGGAGATGTTACTCTACCCTGCTTATAATTCACCTGAATCTTGAATGATTTGTTCTATTGTAGGATATAATTTTTCCTACTACCACCATATTTATTCTCAACTACATGACCAAATAATTTTGGACAATCTAGCCTAGAATGAAAAATTTCACCTTATTGATAGTGCATTACAATATGTCACTATTGCTGATGACTTGTTTAGTGATGGAACACTCCTTAGGTGTCTAGAAATAGTTGAGTCTAAATGTACATTAATCAATGTACATGAAGGCATTTTTAGATCTCACTCTAATGGATTCACACTAGCTTGTAAACTTATCAGAGCTAGTTACTATTGGCCAAATATGGAGCAAGAGAAAATTAAATACACCAAGTCTTGTAAACAATGAAAAATCTATGGAAATTTGATTCATGCTCTAGCCAAGGAGCTAATTCTATCTATCATGCTTTGGCCATTTTAATAATTGACCTTTGATCTAGTGGGTCAGATTCATTCATCTTTTTCAAATGGACACAAGTTCATTATCATAGCTATAGACTACTTCACTAAATGGGTGGAATCAGTCTCTCTTATTGTGGCAAATGGAAAAACTATATTTCTTAACTACATCATATGTAGGTAAGGTGTACCATCGTCCATCATTATTGACAATGGGGGATAGTTTAAAAACAAGGATCTTAAAGTGTTGTGCTCAAAGTTTAGAATGAAGCAACATTTGTCTTCTATTTATTACCCCTAGGGTAATGGCCAAGCGGAGGCATCCAAAAAAGCTATCCTTAAGATCTTACATTGCATAATCAAAAAAATTTAGAAGGGACTAACACCTAAATATTAATATGGCTTTATGGGCTTACAAAACAAGCATCAAAACTCCAATAGACAATGCCCTTTGCTTTGGTATATAGAGAAAATGTTGCACTTCCTATTGAGATCGAGATCCCTACTTTGAATTTTTTTATGAAAGGCCTCATTACTGATGATGATTATAGAATATCTCAGCTTCAAGAGCTAGAATTTTTAGATGAACATTGAAAAATGGTGTGTGATGATCTTTGAGCTTATCAAAAGTGGATGCCTAAAAGATACAATAAGAAAGTCAAGCCACATGACTTCTAAGTGGCTGACCTCATTCTAAAGGAAAAACCTAAGAATCAACAACAATAGATATATAAGGGGAAGTTTAAACCCAAATGGCTTGGTCCATACATAGGAAGTTTGAACCCAAATGGCTTGGTGCATACATAGTTACTACATTATTTGGATCTGGTGCTTATCAACTTTCAAAAATTGAGGGAGAATTGCTCAAAGAGCTAATCAACACTCTTCATCTAAAGTAGTTCTACAACTGACATGCTTTCAAAAGCTCTTTATACTTACTTAAAAGTCCAAAAAAAAATTATCTTGGGGAAACCTAGCAATAGGTACCTTGGTAGTACCAAAAAAAGTGAAAAAAATAAAAAAATAAAAAATAAAAAAATTAAAAAAAGAACAAGAACAAATTTTTTTTTAAAAAAAAGTGCCATTGATGAAAACCTGGCATACATGCACCATGGAGTACCTCTTGTTTCAAATGCTACATCTTGCAGTGCATCTTCTGTCTCTTGTATAATTGCTTTCCTACTTTAGTTTGTTTCTTTCACTGATGCATCAATAGATTGAACTTTGTCATTATCTTGGGGGGAACACCTTATAGTGTCATAGAACATCTCTTAAGCTTTAGTTTTTAGTTGTTCTAACCATGTCTATCTAATTTTTCTCACTTTACCATAGAGATTCCTCTCTAGGAAGAGCTCTTTCATGGTATTCACCAATTGTTCTAACTACATCCATCTACTGTCACTTAGTTTTCTACTAAAGGTTCTTCTCAATGAAGATTTCTCTCAAATGTTAGTCACCAATTGTCCTAATTGTGCCTATGTACTATCATCCTCATATTAAATAAATTTCTTTCACATATGTTCTAAACATTGATGCTTGACATCAATCCTATAACATTGACACTAAAATGGAAACATTGATACTGATTTGTGAATTGCTGAGCTTTTCTTTGTTTATTTTTCTTTTGCATTATCATTTCCCTTTAAGAAACTCGAGGATGTCTCTTTTGACTAGAGAAGTGAGGACTGGGGGGCATGATTTTTTCTTTTCTTTCTATTTGATGGTTTAGTTCTAATGATCTGAAGCATATCTATAAAAGGGGTTCCACTATAAGAGCCTCCTTCTTGTATTGGATGGCCATGTGTACCTCAACACATTTTATATGGATACTTTAGTGAAGTTGGTTCTTTTTGTTCCTTGTTTGAGTGAATTCTTTATGCTATAGTAAATATTGACACTCATCCTACTAAGTGAACATATGGGTCACTGCGAGTATACTTATCACAATCTATCTTAGGTTATGAATGGAAGGGTCATTGTAGATAGAATCTTTATTGAATACTTATCATAAGAAGGATCTCTTATGTATCTGGTGTGTTTTCATGCAAGAAACATTTTGGTCATCTTAGCATTTATGCTATGATTCTTATGTTAGCTTGCTACATTAAAAGGGATAAGTGTTCTGGTGATTCTGGCTTCTTGTGCCTTAATGCTTACATTTAATCCCAACAAAACTAAGACACGTCATATTCATATTCTTATGATTTAAATGTTAGTGTGAATTGTATGATATTCATGGGTCCAGCTAAACACTTAGTGATGATAATTTTATGAGTTCACTAACTAGGCCTAGGGTTGCATCTAGCATAAGGTTGCATTCCATACTCCACTTTCATAAGTGCACAATTTGATCACTACTTTACTTGCATCTTTCAACATGGGAGGTTTTTAGTTTCTTCAGTGTATCACATTTATTGATGACTGCACAAGCATTCAACTCCTTGGTTCATACTCTTGACTTTCATGGGATACCAATCATTAACAAAAATCTTAAAATCTGCATGAGATGTTAGCTCATTCACATTTTTCATTTCATACACATATTTTCATATTCAATATTCATCTCATCTACACTACATTCGTACATTATACCGATTTGCATTCAATCAATCATATCAATAACATCTCATGTATGAAAAGCTATAAGAAAAAAAGTGACACATGAAAAGGTACTCAAATCAAAAGATTATATCTATAAATCTCTCCAATGGAGTCAAGTGTAAAATGATACAAAATCTTTTGCTACTTGAGCACTGTCATCTCACAATGATACAAAATGGTGTTGGCACACCAATTGATACATAACCAAAACAAAATTAGAAGAGAGAAAGCTAACTATTTCCTTCTCCCTCATTGTTAGGTGGAGGAGGAGGAGGAGGAGGAGGAGGAGGAAAATCTTCTCTCATGTGCCGACATGATGTACATCATCTATTTCTCTAGCATACTCTAAAAATATAGGTATCTTCTCTAAAACCTTAGGAACTACCACGATATATCTTGCATAATAATAGACTAGTCTAGCACCCTATAGTCAAGCCTCATCTGAATACTACTCTAACTACTCACACAACTCATGGATATCTCACTCTTTATCACCTAATCACATATTGTGAATTGTCAGCTGAATCTGCATCTCATTTAGTTGTTTATGTGCTAGTCTCAATCTCTCTCTAGCTCTCCTAAAAGCATCTTGTGTCTATGGCTCTTTTCTTTGTGGATTTGGAAAAGGCTAGTCCTACATCTCCTCATTTCCCATGTCCTTATATGGCTATTATGGAGGCTATTCATCCACCCAATACCTCTATGCATCACCACCAATGGCACTCAAGGTACCCATCTCACCTCAAGGATGTACATGTCTTGTTCCACTCCCACCAACATTTGGAACTGATCTCATCTAACAAGGAGGGATTTGCACCTATGTCATCCATGGTCTCAGACCCTACTACTATGGCCACTATGGCTACTACTATGGCTATTGTTGTGGTTCTTGTACTAGTTGTATGGGCACTACCATTCCCATGGGATTTGTAAACTGAGGGAAGGGATGACTTGCAAAATTCTCCCTATATGTTAGAGCCATTTCCCCTTCTATAACTATCAACATTTAATCCTAACACACCATGGTGATGGAGCATATTTCAATCATCGATCTCTCAATATCCAATTTGATAGACCACCGCTTCCTCACCTTTGAGGTGAAGTGGATGTAGGTGCAATACTCTTGGGATATGTCTTGTGGCTAATCATACTAGCACCATAGAGATGTCAAGGAAATCTCTCAAGCACCTAGATCAAGTGACCAATTAGTGGTTGAGAGGCAAACATATATACAAGCTCCACTCACTCATCATCCAATGCATTTGTCTCCCTCCATAGCCACTATACTATTGCTTCTAGATCATCAAGCTGACCTCACCACTACTTGGTCTTACCAAGAGCTATCTGGGTCATTGGTCCTTAGTATCTATATATTTATGGCTCATGATCCTACCTCATGTTAGTACAAATCAACCTCATAATGGGAAAGTGCTCCCATGGCCATACCTATAGAATATAGACTCTTGCTACCATGTTCTTCTCATGATACACAACCTCATGCATCTCATGATACATGTGGGTAAGCATGCATTGACCCCATCCAAAATGTGTTGGCTCCACCAACATCCTTTGTAGAATTTTTCCCCATTCACACTCAAGCCCATGCTAACCTCTATTGGGCATCAAAAAGAAGCTAAAGAAAATACCAAGTACTACCACAAATCTGTGGGTAGGACCATATATTTGTACTAACTCCTCCTATGTGATAGCTCTAATTGTAATGATATCCTCTTTAAATATGGCTCTCAATGCCAAGGTACCCACCCATGGCTTGTGGAAAGGTATCCATAGAATCCTATAGATATCCTTTGGTGTGATGGTCATCTCTCCCAAGGGCAAGTGAAAAGTGTTTGTCTCCAAATAGAAATGCTCAATAAGTGCTGTCAGTAATCCATGATTCACCCACAAATCAAGGATATCCAAAATATGTAGGAGGCCAAGGGAATTAATATGCACAATCTCTATGGAATCTAACTAGAAAATCAATGCCTCAATGGGGGGATAGTGAGATTTGAATGAGATGTTTGGAAAGCTAACCTGCAAACACAAAAACAAAAGTAATATGATCAGTGTCTACTATGTGAAACATCATACTATTCCTAAATGTGCTATAACATGATAGTATACATACAACACCGACTAACAAAAATGTGAAAGGATGGCTAAAAAAATCAAGTTTTTGTAAAATTCAACATAAAACAACACCATAATTTCACGTGAGATTTTACATTCTCATACAATTTTTCACTTTTTCATGTGAAGCTATAACTTCCTTGTGTGAGACACCCCACTGAACCAAGTGAAGAAATTCAGCCATGCGAAGAAACTTAACAATACAAGCAAACAAAAAACTAGACTTAGCGTCTCTCATGCAAGAGATGGGTACTTCCCACATGAGGAAACCCTACACACAAAGTGAGAGAGTACCCTAGTGGTACTTCTTTGTGTGAGCTTACCTATAGGCTTGTGCAAAAAATTGGGTTTTTGCACAAGACTCAAAAATAGAAAAAATCCAAATGCTTCAAAAAAATGCAAAATTTGACCAAAATATGTAAAATTTTCAATGACAACAAGGATATTCAACTACTCACAAGAGGTTCATAGTTCGTCGATCAACTATGTTGCCTCAAAAAGTCAAATAAGTGAGAATACACTAGGACCACCATGATTTCTCCTCAGAGCTCTTTTCTCCACAAAAGACAAACTACACAAATGAATTGAAAATGACCATTTAGGCCCTTATATAGGTTTTGACCTAATTTTTCAAAGTTCTTTGTTTGACATGAAAAGTTCCCCATTAGCTAAGTTGGTTGCTCTCAACTAATTTTTGGGATTGAATTTGAATTTTGACACACTTAAATAACTCAAATTCACACTTTAAATTTTTGGGACTAATGTGGTCAAGTGCTTGCACAATCCATTTTATTGACACTTTGCAAATCTTGGAATATTTTCAAATCACACATTTCTTCAAATTTTCCAACTTTTTTGAAAAAGTCAACTCTGGTAAACTTTGGTGTGTCATCTTTCAATTTTTCTCCCAAGGGGGTAGGACCATTACATCATTGAATCTTTGAAAAGTAGTTTCATCTTAATATAAACATTATGTACTAATCACTAGGGGCATGTTATCACTCAGGCATCTTTGTTTCCCACAATTTGGCATCGTATGTCATCTATCTCATCTTTTGATCAACTAATCATACTTAAAATAGTTGATATCATAGTTCGATGGATAGGTATTGAGGCATTCTAAGCCTGACTCCTAAGGATCAAACCTCGTTCTAGGTACGAGTCTATGACTCATGATTAGGTTTTTTTAATCTTTTATGGACCAGTATTTAGGTGTTCTATCTAGAATCTGGAGGATTAAGCTCCATTCTGGAGATAATTCTAAATTCTTGTTTAGAATTAATCTTCATTTTGGAGATAATTCTAAACTCTCACTTTCAATAACTATTTAATGGGTAGTTATCTATTGGAAATATATATGATTGGATAAATTTCTTAGAGGGGAGGGGTGAATTAGTAACTAATAAAAGTTAATCTTTATTTACCAATTAATCCTTCATGTGTAACCTAGTCTAATTGCATGCATGAAAAAATTGAAACCATTAAAACATTCATAACACTTTGACACACAATATGGTGACCCAAAAACCTTCCAAATAGAAAGTAAAATTGGGGTGGGGATGATACCCACAAGCTTTAGTACTATATTCTAAAATTGGCCTGTTAAGGCTTACAATGATCACTTCTAATGATCTGCCCTATTAGGAGCAATAAGGACTGCTAGGTCCACCTTGTGAAAAGTTTTACAAACATACAATGAAGTATGCAATCGGTAAAGAGATTTACAAAAGACTATTATGTCTACCTTGTGAAAGGATTTAACTATTCAACCTATTAGGATGAACCACTGATTGATCTCTGATCTGCAACTTGATTTGCTAAATGAGATTACTTTGAGTGTAATGATCACCTTATTGTAATAGATAAATCTTTGCTGCTCCTTATACTACTTGTAGCCTTAAACTTCACACTTCTTCTCTTCTCTACTTTTTACATACTTTCATGCATTCCTTTGGATGTGATACAATAAATGACATATATACAAATCCAATTTACAAATCAACAAAGTTAACTACAATATAAGTTTACACAAAATACACAAAGTCGGTCCAACTACAAAAACTTGGGTTCTAAAGACTAGCTTGGTGAGGTTTTGATACTTGGCATCCACTATCGATGCTCAACATCATCATGCATTCAGTAGATGTAGAAGCTTGGTCCATACTGATCACTTCCAAGTAATCTGAACTTGGTCTACACTAGTAACTTAGTGAATACTATGAAACTTGACATATAAACTGAATCACTTGATTCACACTACATAGCTCAATCAATATTATCACTTCAAGCTTAGTACAAATTGAATCAATTGACTCACACTGCATAGCTCAGTCAATGTTATCACCATAAGCTCAGTATAAACTTAATCACTTGGTTAATACTGATTGGCTTAGTCAACACTGGATTCACGTCACTAAAGATACAAACTCAGTGAGCACTGCACAAGTTAGTTTGCATTGAGGAACTTAATAAACACTAAGAAGCCCAGTTTACACTAATAATCACAATCCTGGTAGAAACTACTTGGTACAAAATGAATATTGATTCTTGAACTTAGTAGCGAGTATAGAACTTAGTAAAGCCTTAAATGCTTGGTTAACACTGTTTAACTATATAATAAGCTTGGTAGTAACTTATTATCTGAATAAGTGTGTGTCACTAATATACAAACTTGACTATAATGTTAACAATTTCCCCCTTTGGCATTAGAGACAAAAACACTTATCAATGAAAAATTAACTCTCAAGAAGTTTCAAAACAATCTTTATTCTCTATTATGTGTCTTCAACTTAGTAAAGTATTCTATTTTTGAGATTTTTCAAAATTGCTCTTGTAAGAGATATTTATTTAAATACATGTATAAAATATGATACTGCTCCACCATACATATATGTTCAATATTATATACATCTTCTCATCTTCTCCCCTTTATACAATATACTTTACATGTTATATACATTTACATCTTCTCCCCTTAACATATGTTATATGTATCTTCTCCCCCTTTTTGACATCAATGCCAAAGGTGTATTCTATATAGTAATACCAAAAATGTGATAAGAAATTAGAATGTACCTTTAGAATCAGTGCCATTTTCTTGTCCTAATTTTCTTACCAAACCTTGCTTGTGTGCAATGCAATCTAAACTTCTACTGATAATTCTATCACATGATTAGCAATGGAGAAGTTATTCTCATGGATGAGGGTTTTAGCATGTGTAATATGTTGTTGTAATGCATCCATGTTTGGGAGAATCATTCCTTGTATGTCTACTAGTGTAGCTCTTATCCTAGCTTCTTCTCTTAGCAATTCTGTCTGCATATCAGTTATAAATTTGGTCTTTGTATAGTGGGTAGAGCTATAACTCGGGTCAAGTTGCAAATATTGTCCACTTGCCTTTAGATTTTCATCAATCTTTGAAAGTTTGTCTTTGATTTCCTTGGTGAAAATTGATGTGTCATAGAGTTTACCGAATAAAGAAGTTACATTTTTGCAAGAGGTCTCTAATGAGCCTAGAATAGTAGACAAATCTATTTGATGTATTGCAATATTTTGTGCTATTAGCTCCAAAAATTTGTTCTCAAATTTCTTCTCATATCTTTGCAACAATTTCTCTTGTCCATTCAAATATTTGTTCAATTTATGGACTACTTCTGCTAACTAAGCCAAAATTGGTTGAGAAGTATCAACCCCTATGTTGAGTACCTCTACAAAAATATTCTTTGCATCTTCAAGCATTTGGAATTATTTCTTTCTTTCCTCTCTAAGCCTCTATTTCTTAGCTTTCTTTTGTAGAAGCTCTCCAACAATGTGCATTTGATTAGGATTAAGATTGGAGATATCCCAATTCAGGATCACTATCTCCTCATCAAGACCAATTTCTTCTTCCTTATCTTTGCCTTTGCTCAAATTTTTTTTACTTAGTTGAGGCTTGGTCTCAACTATCCTTATACTTATTATTTGCATGCTTGGAATAGAAAAAATGGTAGAAATAGTGGGATTGGTAGTAAAAGTAGATATAACACTTTTTGAAGAAGTACCTTATGTAACCAAAATTTATGGAGGAGGAAGTACTAAATACTTAGTAGATGAAATGTTGGACACTTCTATCCATGAAGTTCTGAGCTGAACAGGTGCAAATATTGATTGAATGCTTAAACTTTCAATGTTTGACACAACCAATTCTATAGTAGCTTTCTCTAAGCTTGATGTATTCAATTCTTTGCTCAGAGAATGAGGAAGTGAGGCTATGACCACTGCTACAATCTTCTTAGGGTTAGTTTACACAATGTTTTGAACCTCAGGGAGATCTTCCTTAAGTAGCTTCCTATTCCTATTCCTCATCATCTATATTGTTATAATGTGTTAGCTCTTCATCATTAATTTCCTCTTCCTTGTCATGTTCACCATCATCTTCATCCTCGCCATTGACATCAACAAAAAAATCACTCTGTTTGTGAAGATTATAAATGTTTTTCCATGTGTTGGTGGCATTCCTCACCACATGTTCAATGTCATTTATCAATATCAGATAAGTGTTAAATCCAAAAGTAAGCTTTTCTTCATTCTTCTTGATGGATTCTTTTATTTCTTTATCATTCAAGCTCAACATGAGTTTCCTTAGGGTTTACTCATAAATATCTTTAATAGCTTGGCTTGCATGCTCCCATCTTGGTTTGATTTTCTCCTCTAGTTCATTGGGAATTTGTTGCACAAGTTGATCTAGAGAATATTTTCATTTATCTAGCTTTGAAACAATCATGTCTTCAACTTGTTGCTTCTCCTCTATAGTTTTGGTTTCATACTTTAGTGATCTAAAAAATTTTATGCGAGCTCTCGAATCAATTTATTTTAATCTTTCCTAAAAGGTGGGTGGAGGCTTTTTAAAAATTATATCCTCTGCTTCTTCACCCATCTTCAATTTCTTTCTAGATGTTCTCCTTGTAAATACTGTAGTACATGTCTTTCTAGGTTTGGTTATAATAACTTCACCTTTCTTCTTTACATACTCTTCTTCTTTTGACTTCTCTTCATCTTCTACATCATCTTCCTCTATGTCATCTCCTTTGATTTTAGTCAATAGGAGAGTAGAGCTAGTTTTCAATTTTGCTATTCTTTTCTTGCCTTTGTTTACTACTTGAGAGAGTTTATTTTCAAGTTCCATTCTTTCTTTTTCTTACTCATGAGTGCCAAAGTATGCAACTTTTGGATCAACTGGCTCATTTAATAATTCTTCAATGGAATCCTTGGTTTTGTCAATGTTAACCTCGTAACTTAGAGGCTTGACCCATACAATTCTTGGTCTAACTGCTTATATATACACTTTATCACAATCAACCATGAAAAAAATACCACCTTTGTAGTCTTCAACAAGTTCCTTAGGGATTCTAATTTTTTTATTCATCTTGTCCTTAAATGCATCAAAATAGTCCATAATACTAACATAGTTGTCTTCCATTTCAGATATATACCCATTGATTTAATAGAGAATAGGTACATCTTTCCTCCATAGAACTATACCTTTTGATGGGAATAACTTTTGCACAGAGAAAAATAGACAAGTTAAGAGTGAACCGAACTTACAAGGATTATTCTTTGAAGTTTGGATGCTCTTCATATTTTTGTTGAACTAATTCAACATCAACTCAGCAAGGTCAAAGGACATATTGTTCTTGATCACTTTGAATGCTAGATCCACTACCTAACATGATACACTATTTAGACAACTAGTGTTGAAATCTAATTGAAAAGATCATTATTGAGAAAGGGAGATTGTTAATGAAGAAAGTTTTCAATCATTATTTTTCCATTGATGTCAAACTTGCTATTTGTTGGAATGACAATTTCTTATAAGATCTAAGTACTATCACTTAGTTGATTGATGAAGAGGATTTAATCAACAAGATGTAACAACATCACCTAGAGGAAAGGTCGAGTTATGATAATGTAATAAAGTAAAAGGATCAGTTAAGCCAATGACAAGATGATGTATTAATAATCTACTTGAAGGTACAGAGGTTGGCTACACTTAGAAACTTTAGAAGA
This sequence comes from Cupressus sempervirens, assembly GCA_028749045.1. NCBI lineage: Eukaryota > Viridiplantae > Streptophyta > Pinopsida > Cupressales > Cupressaceae > Cupressus > Cupressus sempervirens. The sequence continues at coordinate 684,809,776 of CM053790.1, forward strand.
ACAAGTTAAACAAAACTATCTGCAAAGCTTGACTAAATTCATTAGTAGGTACCAAGCAAAGTAGTTCATGCTGAAAAGAAAAATCAATAGGAGTTGAGTAAAAGAAAAATCTAGTGTATGTTGAGTGAAATAGTTGATGCTGAACAAGTTCAAGTGCCAATGTGGAGTAACATAGTAAGTGTTGAGCATTAGAAGATCAATAGTGTTGAGCTGTTGCATAATTTGAAAAGTGAAAGATTTTCCAAATTTGAGCCGATAAGTTTGTTATCTTGAATCTTGTGAACTAGGTGGAAGATAAGGATGATGATCTAGTGGTACAAAATTTGAGGTTAACTATTTTTAGGCGATTACAAGTGGATTCTACATGAAGTTTCTAGAAGAAACAAGATAAAGGGTAGATACATTGTATCTGACCTAATCCATTTTCTAAGTGAGGGAAATTAGAGTGGGAAAAGAATTCTAAATTCTTACTTAAGGAATTATTGGTCATGAAGAAAAGTAAGTGGTTGGCAAGAGAATGTGCTGAAGTGTGTAGAGGAGAAAAAAATAGAGAAGTTCAAGAGGACCTAAGGGAGAACAGAGTATAGAGACTCTACTTTATTAAGTGACCACTAGAGTGATTTCATTGGCACAATGATCAAGAAGACTCATGGACATAGAAGCTTGAGTAGTGAACAAGTTGTCAGAGCTGTAGAGACTAAAAGACAAGTGGAATTGTAAATTGAATTGAGATCTAAAATTTGAAAATGAAGTTGTAAGTCATATCAGATCAAAATCCCTTATTGTTACTCTCTAACAATTGTATAAGTCAGGGAAAAATCATATGGACTTAGGTTGTCTTAACAATCATTGTATAAATCCTTTACTAGGGTGGCATTCCAAGTGAATGTTCTAAATTCCTTTAACCAGGCTCACTTCTAATAGGGTGATTGAAATCCTTTAATCAGGTCACACTTAATATTGTGTGCTGTAACCTTTAACAGGGTTGGCTTTTCACAAGATATCACTTTAGAAGAGTGAGAAAGAAGTAGCATGTTATTGGTAGTTTTTCCCAAATTCGGTTTCCATGTAAATCACTGTGTTATGTGTTGATCTTTCATGACTTATGGTTGCATGTTGATTTATTAGTAATTTGCTAGTTATTTTGTTTAGTTTGGATGTATGAATTGTTTAATGGGCTCACTATGCTTAGTGAAAAAGTTTTATTGGGACATCTGGACCTTGAATAACTGATTACCCCCCTTCTCAGTTATTCTAAAAGAATTTCTAACAATTGGTATTAGAGCCATCTGCTGATTTAGTTTGAAGGTACTAGAAGCAAAAAGATCAAGATGTCTAAGAGAGAAGTTCCCAAGCTCAACAAAGACAACTTCGCTTCATGGAAAAGTCTAATGAAGCTACATCTTGGATCAATAGGTGATCATGCATAGACCTCAATCATAGTGGAACATGTTGATCTAGTTGGTGTGCCTATTGCTGAAGATATGAAGAAAAGGAAGGAGCACAACCAGGTAATGTTGGAAATTACCTCTAACTTCAACTATGCAAAATTTGATGCCATCAAAGGATGTGACACTGCATTCAAGATGAGAGAATCCCTATCAACTATCTATGGAGGATATAAAAATGTCCAAAGAGACAAGTCAGAAAGCCTCAGAAGAAAGTTTGAGAACATGAGAATGGAGGAAGGTGAGAACATTGCTCAATATGCCTCCGAAATAAAAGAAGTTGTAAGTACAATTAGAAGTTTTTCTGGTCATTTAGATGATGAAACTATTCTTAGTAAAGTCTTAAGAACCTTTCTACCTATCTATGCTATTAGAGTCTTAGCTATTCAAGAACTAAGGTGCAAAGTAGGAAACAAACTATGTCTTGAAGGATTAGTAGGAAGACTTACTACATTTGAATTATCCAACTTTAATAACTACAAACCTGAGAGTCTTGAATCTACTTTTAAGGCTAAGCTATTGTTAAAGACTCCAAAGAAGTGAAACCAAACAAGAAGAAAAGAAAGATAAAATATGCATCTAGTGACAACAATGATGAAGAAGATGTTGAACAACTGGAAGCATTGCTGGCTAGAAGATTTCATAGAGGAAAAGGTAAATTCAAAGGTAAGCTACCTATCATTTGTTTCAATAACAATGAAGTTGGTCATGTTGTAGCAAGATGTACACAAAATAAGAACTAAAAAGAAGGAAACAAGTACAAAGACAAAGGAAATAAGTGCTACATTGTTGAAGAAGATAATTTAGATGAACATGATGATGAGGTAGTCTATGTTGCTATGAAGGATGAGTCAGATGAAGATGAAGCAACAACATTGGTAACCTATGTGAACAAGAATGAAAAATGGATCATAGACAGTGGATGCTCACATCACATGATAGGAGAAAAAAGTAAGTTTGTTAACTTAACCTAGTATGATGGAAATAGTTTTAGATTTGGAAATGATGCTCCATGTCTAATAAGGAAAAGGTTCCATTAAGCTTACAAAGAAGATTTCATGTAATAATGCATATTATGTTGAAGGCTTGAACTACAATCTATTGAGTGTGTCACAGTTAAGCAATATAGGTTGCAAAGTAGAATTTGAAAATAAAACTACCAAGATCTATGACACTAATGGAAATCTGATAGGAAAAGGAGACCAAACTAGAAGTAATCTATTTTACCTAGATATGGAGGATGCTGCCTATCTTACTGTAAGATTTAATGATGTGTGGCTATGGCATAAAAGGCTATGTCATGTCAACTTTGACAATCTGATCAGCATCAACAATGTGAAAAAAGTTAGAGGTTTTCCTAAACTGAAAAAACCTGATAATGCAATGTGCAAACAATGTTAGCTAGGCAAGATGACAAAGTCAAGTTTTAAAAGTAAAGCTTATACCTCAAAGAAATACTTGAAATTGTTCATACTGACTTATGTGATTCAATAGAAGTACCAAGTTAAAAAAGAGATAGATATGTAATGTTGTTTGTTGATGATTACTCTAGGATGATGAATGTCATATTTTTAAAGCAAAAATCTAATGCCTTTCAAATGTTTAAGTGCTATCTAGCTAGGGTTGAGAAAGAAACAAGAAAGAGTCTAAATGTCTAAGATCAAATAGAGGAGGAGAGTTCATATCAAAAGAATTTTAGATGTTTTGTAATGATAAAGGAATCAAGAGATAGACTTTAGCACCAAGAACCCTCTATAGAATGAAATTGCTAAGACAAGACATAGATCAGTGGTGGATTGTGCTAGAACACTAATGATGGAGAAAAATGTTGCTCTAAATACTAGAGAGAAGCTGTAAGCACAACTGTCTACACCTTGAATCGAGTACAAATCAAGAAAGGTACAAATGCAACACCTTTTGAATTATGGTATGGTTACTCACCCAATGTGAAACATTTCAAAGTATTTGGTAGTAAATGCTATATTCTTAAGGATACTAGAAATGAAAAATTTGATGCAAAAAGTGATGAAGGTATATTCCTTAGTTATTCCACAAGAAGTAAAGCATATATGTGTTTAAATACTAACACTAATACAATTGTGGAAAGTACAAATGTAAGTTTTGATGAATACAAAAAATTCCATGATGATGAACCCATCAAAAGAATAGAGGAATACAAATCATTTGTATACTTCTATGAGGGAATGATTGCTAAAGAAGAAGTTACCAATCAAATTGGGAATAAAAAACAAGTTTCACTAACTATGAGTCACAAATAGTAAATGATGATTTTCATTTAGATGTCAAGTTTTAGAATGAAGAAAATGCTCATTTTGATTTCAATGTTAGCACACATGAAATAGATGTTGAGTTACTTGAAAGAGATATACATAGTGACTCTGAAACTAAAAGACCAAATGTGGAAGCAAGGAATGAACCAAGATTATCAAAGAATGTCAAAAGACATCACCCTGCTGAAAAAATAATTGGAAATAAGGATGCCAAACCAATGACAAGAAATAGATTTAGTGAATCATGTTTTTTGAATCAGACAGAACCTATAATAGTGAGAGATGCACTAGAAAATGATGATTGGTACAAGGCCATGGAAGAAGAGATTGAATAGATAGAAAAAAACAAAACTTGGTGCCTAGTTCCAAGACCAATTGATAAAAATGTGATTGGAACTAAATGGGTGTTTAGGAAAAAACTAGATGAGAATGGTGTAATCACAAGGAACAAAGCAAGACTATTTTGCAAAAGATATGCTCAAGAAGAAGGACTAGATTATGGGGAAACATTTTTCCCTATTGCAAGAACATTACTTGCATATCTTGCCTAAAAAGGATACAAAATCTACTAGATGGATGTTAAGTTTACTTTTCTGAATGGTATATTGGAAGAGGAAGTCTACATAGAACAACCAAAAGGATTTTTGGATGACAACAACAAGGATATGGTGTGTAAATTGCATAAAGCACACTATGGGTTGAAACAAGTGCCAAAAGCATGGTATGAGAGGCTTCACAAATATCTTCTGAAGATTGGATTTGAGAGAATTGATGATAACATAAATCTATACATCAAGATAGAAAGAGGTAAGGATATACTATTATCATAAATCTTTGTTGATGACATAATATTTGGAGGTAAAGATGCTCTATGCAAGGATTTTTCCAATCAGATGAAGCATGAGTTTGAGATGTCAATGTTTGGTGAAATCAAGTTCTTTGTTGGCCTACAAGTCTATCAACTAAAGCAAGGCATATTTGTTACCCAGTGAAAGTACATCAAGGAGATACTAAAAGCTTATGGACTGAAAGACTCAAAACCTGTGAGTGCACCTATGATAATAGGACATAAGTTATCAAATAATGATGAATTAGTTGAAGTGAATTAGACACTATATAGGTTAATGATTGGTAAGTTACAATATGTTGTGCATAGTAGACCTAATATAACATTATCTGTTGGTATAGTTGCAATTTTTTTGTAAATCCAAGAGAAAATCATCTTATGGCAGTAAAGAGAATCATGAGGTACCTGAAAGGAACAAATGAATTTGGCCTATACTATAAGAGGAATGAAAAATTTGAGTTAAGAGCCTACACTAATTCAAATTAGATATAAAATATAGATGATAGAAAAAGCACCAGTGGAGGAGCAATCTTTTTAGGCAAAAGACTAGTTACTTGCACTAGTAAAAAACAAAGTTGTACCTTACAATCCAAAGCTGAAGCAGAATATGTTGCTGCTACCATCAACTGCACCAATATTGTATGGATTAAGTATCTACTCAAAGGTATGAAGGAAGAAATAACTAAACCTATGATACTCTATTGTGATAATAAAAGTGCCATCAACATATCAAAGAATCATGTGATGTACACCAAGACAAAGCATATAGCAATCAAGTATCATTATGTAAGAGAGCTAGTTGAAGACAAACAAGTGAAGATGGAATATGTTAATTCTAAGGAACAAATTGCTAACATCTTCACAAAACCATTACCTAAAGATGCATTTGAATATCTTAGAGGTAAGTTAGGGGTGATACCCCTATCCAAGGCTATATAAGCAACAAAAAGACTGCCTTGCATCAAATAGGTTGATTATTGAAATAGTATAAATTGATGTAGAGGATACTTACTTTAGGATTTTTCCTAAAGTAATCAAAGTGCTGAAATTCCAAAATAGTCACAAGCAAGGTGACAAAGGGAGAAATTAGAAGTTACTACAAATGCTAGACATTTGCATGATTAATATGTTGAGATAATATGTCTTTGGCATTGTTGTCAAAGAGGGAGAAATAGCAAAAACTAATCAAATCTACAAGATCAAATAGATGGAGAACTCTTGAGGGAGAAATAGAAAAAAGAGAGGAAGAAGCAACTAAGAGGGAGAAGATCAAGAACTTAGAGGGGATAAGCTAAAACAAATTCAGGATAAAGATCTATCTTGTAAAAGAGAGTAATAAGGTAAGATAAGAAGTTGATAGTAAGAATGCTGAAAAAAAGAACATGATTTTCTTTTTGGCATTCGACCTTACTATTTTAACCTAGTTAATTTTTAGGTAACTTGGTTGATTAGTTTCGTTTGCCATCAATGCGAAAGAGGGAGATTGTTGAAATCTAATTTAAAAGATCATTATTGAGAAAGGGATATTTTTGGTGAAGAATGTTTTCAATGATTAATTTTCTGTTGATGTCAAACTTTCTATTTTTTGGAATGACAATTGCTTATAAGATCCAAGTAATATCACTTAGTTGATTGATGAAGAGGATTTAATCAACAAGATGTAACAATAGCACCTAGATGAAAGGTTGAGTTATGATAATGTAATGAAGTACAAGGATGAGTTAAGACAATGATAAGATGATGTATTGATAATCTACTTGAAGGTATAGAGGTTGGCTACACTTAGAAACTTTAGAAGAATAAGTTAAACAAAACTGTCTACAAAGCTTGACTAAATTCATTAGTGGGTGCTAAGAAAAGTTAGTTCATGTTGAGTAGAAAAATTAATAGGAGCCGAGTAAAAGAAAAATCTAGTGTGTGTCGAGTGACATAATTGGTTCTTAAAAAGTTGAGGTGCCAAGCTAGACAAAATGTAATAGGTGTTGAGCATCATTAAAACTTATTTGATGTTGAGTGAATTCACAATTGGTGCCAAGTAACACAGTAAGTGCCAAGCATTAGAAGATCAATAGTGTCGAGCTGCTACATTATTTGAAAAGTTAAAGATTCACCAAATCTGAGTTGATAAGTATGTTATCTTGAATTTTTTGAACCAAGTGGAAGATAAGGATGATGAGCTGGTGGTACAAAATTTGAGGTTAACTATTTTTATGCAATTACAAGTGGATTCTACATGAAGTTTCTAGAAGAAACAAGATAAAGGGTAGATACATTGTATCTAACCTAATCCATTTTCAAAGTGATGGAAATTAGAGTAGGAAAATAATTCTAAATTCCTACCTAAGGAATTACTAGTCATGAAGCAAAGTAAGTGGTTGGCAAGAGAATGTGTTGAAGTGTGTAGAGGAGTGAAAAATAGAGAAGGTCAAGTAGACCTAAGGGAGAACAGAGTATAGAGACTTTGATTCATCAAGTGACCACAAGAGTGACTGCATTCACACAACAAGAAAGGAGACTCATGGAGATAGAAGCTTAAGGAGTAAACAAGCTGTCAGAGCTACAAAGATTGAAAGCCAAGCAAAATTTTTAATTGAATTGAGATCTAAAATATACAAGTGAAGTTGTAAGTCATATCAGATCAAAATCCCTTATTGTTACTCTCTAAAAATTGTATCAATCAGGGAAAAATCCTACGGACATAGGTTGTTTTAGCAACCATTGTATAAATCCTTCGATAGGGTGGCATTCCAAGTGAATGTTCTAAAGTCTTTTAACCATGCTTACTTCTAATAGGGTGATTGAAATCCCTTAATATATGTGCTGTAAACTTTAATAGGATTGACCTTTCACAGGGCATTACTTTAGAAGAGTGAGAAATAAATAACATGTTACTAGTGTTTTTTTCCAAATTGGGTTTCCACATAAATCACTGTTTATGTGTTGATCTTTCATGACTTATTGTTGCATGTTGATTTATCAGTAACTTTCTAGTTAGATTGTTTAGCTTGGATGTATGAATTGTTTGATGGGCTCACTATGCTTAGTGAAATTTTTTTATTGGGACATCTAGACCTTTAATAACTGGGTCACCCCCCCTCTCATTTATTCTAAAAGCATTTCTAACAACTAGAGCTATATATCTTATGTGCAATCACATGTATACCAACCTTCAAGTCCATATCAGTTACACAAGTGATCTTCATACCCCTTCCATCCCACTCAGTAAGGGTTTTCTCCTCCAGTTCCACTTGACTTAGGATTTTGGTGGTTTTCAACTTGGCTAGCATTGAAAACCTTGTAATCTAATGGATCATTTTCTTCGATATCAGAATAGGTTGCTCTAACCATAATTGCCCATTATGCACATGGCTAAGGATAAATCTTATCCACTTAATCTAAAAATATTGGGGCATGTGAGGAATGTGAGTCAAACCCTTAGCTTCATAATGTTGATGCTACAATTTTAATATGCTATTCAAACACAATTTCTCCAATGACTCATCCATTTCAAGAGTTCCTATGTATTGGATAGAACATCAAAAGTTGGAATGAATATTGTTAATCAATAGTACCTTTTGAGATTGTGCTCTAGTTGAATCTAGGGTTTTTGCAACTACTAGACTAAGCTTGAAATCTGGTGCTTTTCATTGCATGCCTTGAACCAAAATTTATGATCCTTTCTTTTTCTTGCTACTAGTGGATGCCATCACTTGGTAGGGTTTGCAAAGACATGAAAATCTTCAATAGTAATTCACACAGATTTCTCAGATGTACACAAATAGATCTTCACAAATAGCTCTTGAAAATTCACAGTGAAAAATGACTTTGATTTCACCCTTTTATCAAATTTTTCTTTTCAATTGCCATAAATGCTTGGTATAATTTCTTTTTTGATGAGAGACTATTTTTAACTCAGCTTGCATTAAATTCTTGGTAGGAACATTCATGATTCAGTGTCTCCATGAAACTTAGTAACTCCTGACCTTTCTCAATAGGGTCAGTAACCTAACCTCACTCAATAAAGACTAAAATTTATTCAAATGCATAGTGATCCCTTTGCATCTTAAATGCTGATATGGATCTTTCTTTTCTACTGACTAGAACTAATGTAAGATGTCTGCTTTAGAATCCTAGTTCTAGTTTTCTTTGTGGGAGATCAAGTGGAAATGCTTGAGTCACCCAATTCTTGAGTGACATGTGCTTCATTACTCAGATTTGCATTCTAAGAAGATTTTGGAATCCATTTTTGTCTCATTTTCTTTCTAATGTTATCAACCTTGGCTTTCTTTTCATCTTCAATTCTTCTAGTGTTCATACAATTCTTGGCAAGATGACCAAAGATTGTACAAATAAAACATCTTCTAGTGGTGTCTCTTGTCCTCATGTAACGTTTTACACAATTCATTACAATGTATCCAAATTCTGCATAGTAATGACATTAGCACCAAGTGCTATAGTCCCAACCAAATATAGCTTGTATAATCTATTATGCTAGATTCAATATCTTAGTTTTTCTCTCTGAAGATTTGTGCCCATGCTTCTTGCACTTGTGACATTTGCCTTCAAATTTAGGTTTCTCCTTACATTCATTAGCTGTATGACCATGCTAATTGCAATTATAACATTTTCCATTGAATTTATCTTTCCAATTCCTCCAAATTTTTTTTGATGTATGACCTAACTTACCATAGTGACTGCAAGTAGGTCTTTGATTCTTTTCAGCTCTTTGCTTGGATTATTCACCTTCTTTTGTATATCCAATTCTTGCTTTGCCTTTCTGTCTATTTTGGCTTTTCTTATTCAACTGATTCATGTCTACTTGAGATTTCATAATCCTTTCATTGGTTTTCCTTTCACTATTTAGATCATTCTACAATCTTTCATTCTTTAATCTTAGATTCATGATTTGTTCATCTGCATTGGTAAGTTGATCAATGAAGTTTGTCTATTGAAGAGGTAGATACTAAATTTCATTATTATTTCCTTCTAACTCCTCTTTTACTTTTTTTTTCCCCTCTTCCATGACTTCACACAATCTTACTGACTGAATTTCTTGTTCTCTTTTTAGCTTTCTAACTTATTCTTGAAGTTTACCATTCTTTTCTAATAGTTCTTTGATTGCTTCATTGGCTTCATTTGAATTGTTTTTTGAATGGATGTCTTCAATTCTTTCTTCAATGTAGAGTTGGTCATTCATTTGAATTGTAAGATTTTTTTTTCTTTTCAAGGACTAAGAGAGTTTCTCCTTTGCTTTCTTGAGTTTCCCAATAGTCAATTCCAAATCCAACTTTTCATTGTCAATAGCCTTATCAAGTTTGAATACCTCTATTGCCTCTAATCTTTGCTCAAGTTGTTAAAATTTTCTCTGAGAACAACAATGCTCTGATACCAATTGTTGAAAATATATATGATAAGCTAAGTTACTAAGAAAGCTAAGTTACTAAGAAAGCAGGTGTGAATTAGTAACTAATAAAGCTTAATTTTTATTTACCAATTATTCCTTCATGTGTATTCTGATCTAATTGCATGCATGAAAAAACTAAAACAATTAAAATATTCATAACACTTTGACACACAATATGGTGACCAAAAAACCTTCCAAATAGAAAGTAAAATTGGGGTGAGGATGATACCCACAAGCTTTAGTACTACACTATAAAGTTGGCCTGCTAAGGCTTACAATGATCACTTCTGATGATCTACCCTATTAGGAGCAATAAGGACTACTAGGTCCACCTTGTGAAAGGATTTAAAAACATACAATGAAGTACACACCTAGTAAAGAGATTTAGAAAAGACTTTTAAGTCTGCCTTATGAAAGGATTTAACTATTCCACCTATTAGGATAAACTAGTGGTTGATCTTTGATCTACAACTTGATTGGTTGAATGAGATTCCTTTGAGTGTAATGATCACCTTGCTATAATAGATAAATCTTTGCTGCTCCTTACAGTGCTTGTAGCCTTAAATATCACACTTATTCTCTTCTCTACTTGTTACATACTTTCATGCATACCTTTGGATGTGATACAATATATTATGTATATAGAAATTCAATTTACAAATCAACAAAGTTAGCTACAATACAAGTTTTACACAAAATACACAAAATTGACCCAACTGTAGAAACTTGGGTTCTAATGACTAGCTCAGTAAGGTTTTGATACTTGGTATCCACTATCAATGCTTGACATTGTCATGCATTCGGTATATGTAGAAGCTCAGTCCATACTTATCACTTCCAAGTAGTGTGAACTTGGTCTGCACTGGTGACTCAATAAATACTGTGAAACTTGGCATATTAACTGAATCACTTGATTCACATTGCATAGGTTGGTCAATGTTATTGCTACAACCTCAGTATAAACTGAATCACTTGATTCACACTGCATATCTTGCTAAATGTTATCACTATGAGCTTGGTATAAACTAAATCATTTTTTTGACACTAAGTGGCTCGGTCAACACTAGATTCACATTATTGAAGATACAAACTTGGTAAGCATTGCACAACTCGATTTGCACTGAGGAACTTGGTAAACACTAAGAATCTCAATTTACATTAATAATTACCATCCTAGTAGAAACTACTTGATGCAAACTAAATATTGTTCCTTGAAATTGGTAGCAACTATAGAACTCAGTAAAGCTTGAAATGCTTGGTTAATATTATTAAACTGTACAATAAGCTCGGTAGATACTTATTATCTAAATAAGTGTGTGTCACTAATAAAAAAACTTGACTGTAATGTAAATAGTATCAGGGTAATCTAACCCTAATTATTGAGGATTAAGCCTTGTTCTAGGGATAATTCTATGAATCATGATTAATCTTATGATCTTCTAATACATAGGTATCAGGGTAATCTATCTTTGATTCCTGAGAATTGAGTCTCATTCTAGGAACAATTATGTGAAGTTGATAATCATTGTTCTTTCATATTGGTATCTAGGTGTTCTATCTGGATTTCCTAAGGCTGAGATTTCTTATGAAGATAACCTTAAAAAGCTCATCAATTGGTATTTGTGTCATTAATCTCAAAACCAATCTCACTTCTTGGTCTATATTCTCAAACTTTTGATTTCTTTGAATCAACGTGCTACTTGCACATTCATTCAAAGAGGGGCAAATGTAATACTCCTAAATTGGCACATTGGTATGCTGAACAAATTTTGGTCTATCAATCTTACCTAAAGTCCTGTTGTACTAGAAAATTTAGATTTCAATAATCTCTACTTGACCTAAGTGTCAAATGCAGAAAATCATTTTTTTGCATTAATCACATATTTTATTTAATTCCTAAATATTGACTTGAATTAGCCAAATCAAACCTATTAATTTATTTTAATTTAATTATACGTTTTTGTACTTTAATTAAATTGAATTCACCCCTTTAGATAATATACATGAGGAATTAAATATATTTGATTTAATTAATACACCCTGATTCTAATTATTGAATTTATTATATTATTCAATTATAGGGTCATATTTAACCTTTTAAATCAAATATCTTCTATTATATTCTCTCTTTAGTTTAGAATTGGAAACACTAAGTGGACTGAAATTAGAAAAGGAATTAGATCAGTTAACTCCTTATTACACTCAGAAGTGATCAGTTAACTTCCTTTTTCATAAGGGAATTTTCTAGTCTGATTGAATCTCATATTCAATCTCAACCGTTCATTTAGTTTGATCTTGAGTGTTGATCAAATTCTTGGATTCTATATAAGAAACCTTTAAATCCTCATTTTGGGGAATGCACATGAAAAGTATCAAATTAATGCCAATTTGTTTACTCAAGCATTTTTGCATTCATAGTTTCATTTCTTTCACATTTCTTTCTCATATAGATTACAATGCATCCATTTAGATTAATTTTCTTATATTATTATTAGATTAGTATGCTCATCATTTAGCTTAATCTTGTATTGATCTAGATTAAGTCCTTCATACAAGGTTGTCTAGTTTCTGATCTCTCCATTCTGAAAGTGGATAGAAAAATCTATCTAGTTAGAAGAAACAGATTAATTTGTTGGATCATACCAAATAGACAATCACATGTTCATTCCAGGATGTTTCTAGCATGTAAGGATCATGGTGAAGTGTGTGGTTGATGAGGACATTCTAGGTACTTTAAAAATTGATCCTTTCTTAAATATTTTAGATGTTAATGCAGAATTTAGATGTGTTGGGGGGGGGGAGGGGGGAGGGAGAGGGGACAAATGAGCTTCCACCTTTAGTGGTTGTCCTTGATTAGTAGAGAATATTAAACTATTCTTGAAACCAAGTGAAGCTCAACAATAACCTATGATTGTATGACAACTAATTGTGTGAATCTCTTGGTACTAGGAAATGTAGAAGGACACCATAGTTTAACATGAAATGTCAAATCATATGTATACAAGATCAGGCAGAGCTAAAAAATACAATAGGTTTACATTTTTTTTAGATGTATTTAATTAGGTATTTTAAGTTATAGACCATCATGAACATTGTTCATGATGATGTTCTATAATTTTAAAAAGTTAATAGACCTATTAAATAAATGCAATCATGTTGTATTTTATCAGCTACACTTGCTATCCATGCATTTGAAAGTAACTGCATGTGCATTCTTGATTGAGAGTCGCAAAATCTTATTTTTGATGTAATGAAAAAATGACATGCACCAAAAGATGGGAAAATGATGTAACTTTTGCAGGTCTATAACCTTTTTTTATACTTTAAATATTGACCTTTTCTTAAATATTTTAGATGTTAATGGAAAATTTACATGTAGGAGAGGGGGGGGGTGGTGCTGGTGGGGACAAATGAGCTTCCACCTTCATGTGGTTGGCCCTATTTTGTAGATAATATTAAAATGTTCTTGAAACCTATAGTGGTTTCACAACACACACACCTATTTCATTTTCTCCTTCATCCCTTAGTGAGTGCACCTCTACACCCTTTGAGGTGTGCCATCTTTATGTCTAGGCATACACTTAACACCTTAAGTTTAAAGGTGTGCACCTTTGCTCTCTAAGACTTGAATGCGCATGTGCACACCATTGTTGACACTCAAATTATTTTACACAAGGTTAGGGTGTGCACCTTATTTTTTGTGGTTTCATAATAGACGCCTCATTTCTAGAGAAATGGGGACCCCCTAGTAGAATTTTTTTCATTTTCTTAGACCTCTAGTTTGTGGTTTGAGTCTTTTTAGTATTTTATTTGGTGTTTAAGTCTAGCTTGACCCTATGGCTAAAAAACCTAGTTGTCAAAAACTAAATATTTTTCAAAAACTAAATATTTTAAGTGTAAAGGTGATTAAATAAGGGAAAGGTGTGCACTAGTGCACCTAGTGCACATGTGCACCTTCCAAAGGTGCTCACGTGTCCTAGGTCCCTTAGTGCTGGAGCACTTGCCTTTGGAAGTGCACACCTACACACATGCATAGGTGCACACCCCCAAAGGGTGCACTCCATCCTGGGGCTATTAAAGCTTAGGATCCCCTCTTCTCCCTATTTCATTTTCTCCTTCATTCCTAGGTGAGAACACCTCCACACCCTTTGAGATGTGCCATTTTCCTTCCTATGCATACAATTAACACCTTAAGTTTAAAGGTGCACACCTTACACACCTATCCATGGTGCGCAAGGTACACGTCTTTACTCTCTAAAACTTAAACAAGCCTAAAAATCTTTAGCTAAGTGGAAGGTGCACATATGCACACCTATCCAAGGTGCGCATATGTGCACCATTCAAAGAACTAAACAAAGAACTCTTTAACAATGGTACACACATGTGCACCCTATCCATAGATTGTTAACACTCAAATTCTTTTGCACAAGGTTAGGGTGCACACATGTGCACCCTTAGTCTTTTAGAAATGACTTAGTCCCTAAGTGCACCTAGCACACCCTAAAGGTTCACAATGTGCACTAAAAAATGCCTATTAGAGCATTAATAGGGTTTTTGAATGTTTTTGTGTTTTTGGGTTGCACTTTTTAGTGACTAGGGTTTGATTAGGATTTAAATTTTAATATTCTAGAGTAATGTTCTTGAGTTTTGTATAGATAAAATGGCTTCCTCCTCATCCTCACTCACAACAAATATTGCTCCAAAATTGGTGGACTTTAAGTTTCAAGGTGTCCAACTAAAATCACATTTTTAAGATGTGCATTTAGAAATTTGGGACACTGAGTTAGGTGATATTGATTAGAATACATTATTAGTACTTTGTAACAAGCCAAATGAGAGATCCCCCATGATTTTTGCACTTATGAGATTAGGATTGGTAAATGTGGCTTCACATATATTAGTAAAATCTTCAAAGTTGGTTATGTCCTTAATAGAGAATTATGTATCAGAAGAGAGAGTGGTGAGAAACACAATAGGAGAGGTCATCCTAGATATAAGGCCAAAGAAAATTGAGAAAGTATTCCATATTCCAAGGGAAAATCAATATATTAGATTGACTTATCATCAAGTAGAAAGGTGATATAGCGATAATATACAGGAAGCTACAAAGATTTTTCAATCATCTTATTTGATTGGTAGGGCACCTGTGGGATGAAAAGCTAGAAAAGTTGACATGACTAGAGGGTATAAGAAGGATGATATCAAATATTCCATTGTGCTTTTGAGTAGGATTATGGGTCTACCAGTAGTAGGGAACTTGAAAATTTGGATGGTACATTTCCTTGAGACTATTAGAATGGCTAAAATGCTAATTGATTGGGCCATAATACTTAGTGAGAATCTAGATGAACTAGTGGAAATTAAAACTAACCCCAGATTCTATATGACTTCATATTTGGTATATTTGTTAGCAGCAAGGACTATGAACTTCCTAGGGTTTTTTAAGAGGGGAAGCATGCAAGATGTTGATGCCTAGTGTAGTGCCTCTCCCATTTGACTTCTGGAAGTCATCCTGATGGATGTAACCATGTTGATCTTTAATTATCAAAGGATCATGATTGTGACCATTAGTGGTCTACACCATTGAGGTGATTGGATTTATGTTTCTGTATTAGTTGCTTTGATTATGCTTATGGCTGATTTATGAGATTATCATGTGATTTATGGTTCACTAAGGTTTGTGCCAGTGGTTACCAAGATTGATGTGGTATCATGATGTTATTTTTTGATTATCCTAAGATGTGTGTAGATATTGCACTGTGTACTATTACCATGCTACACTAGACTAGGTTTCTATAGTAGTGGTTAGTCATGCTTATGACTATGTTCACTTATGTGTTTTAAGTGCCTTTTATTTTTCTTAAACAACCATTATTAATTGCTTAAATAATTAGAAAAATATTGTCCATGTTTGATTCATTGGTTTTGTGTTGTGGATATTGACCTTGTTATGTTTTAATCTGAGAGATATTTGTTACTTATGTTATGTTTTACTTTTGAGATGACCTGAGGGTCAAATGTCATACCTTGATTCAATATCATAGATAATATACTACTATAGTATTTAGTTTATCATATTTGCATGATAATTCCATTTTGAGATGATAATATATTTTGTGATGATATCTAGTTATCTAGTATTTGGACATATCTTGATTATGTTATGTGATGAATTTAATGCTATGATTATTTACTTCACTCCTGCATTTTTATGCTTTATGTGAACATAAGTGACATAAATGAATTATTTCAATATAATTAAATAAATGGATAAATTAGGTGATTTAATACATTTATTGCTTCATCTATGTTGTTATATGCAATTGTACTTGATCGTGTTGTTTAGTGTGCATGATTTATATCCCTAGCAGTGGCACATGGGGTTAGTGATTTAGCTATTCATATTTTACCAATGTCATTAGTCAACGTATCCTTATTTTAATTGTTTAATTAATCCTTTTGGTGATTATTAAATATGAACTCATTGCATTATGTGATTAGACCAGTGAGCATGTCTGTACATTTAGAGGTTCACATTGTTGTGAAGGTTGTTAAGGAAATTCTATGATTTTGAGTTTTTAGGCTTTATTTTATTTTATTTTAAATTTCTATCAGCTTGCCCATAGATGAATTCCTATTTCTAGGAATAGCCTTTTTTTTCTTGGTCGATTTAGGGTTTAACTAGGCTGGCTAGTTAATTACCCTAATAAATTATTCGCTCAAAAAATAAATAAGTATCCAAAAAGGAATTTAATTCCTCACTTCTCACTTTTGAATTAGAATGTTTGAGAGTAAAACCCAACATCCTCTTCATGAGAATTTACTATTTTGTTCATTGTGGGAGCTATGAGGATGGAATCATTGTGAGGTCAGGCTCATTGGATCCAGCTCAAGGAGAGCTTGGATTGCCACAATATTCAGGCACTTCTACAGGATTTTTATTTTATGGCTCAGATTTCCATTTTGCCCTTATGGCTATGAGATAGGGCTTTCCAATTTGATTGTTCTTGCTTTGTTTTGGCTTCTATTTTTGGTAGCCATTTGTTAGGAGGCTGAGAACTAGTGTTCCCCTCCATTTATGTTTGCTAGTTCTGCCCGATTGGTAGGGTATGAACATTTTTCCTATTTTTGGGATGAGGGTTTGGGGTTTTGTGTCATTATGCTAGCTATTTTTGCATACAATGTTTGAATCCAAATTTTATTGGATTTTTGGGGTTTTAGTGGCCAAATACCAAATGGGTTTTAATTTCAAAGTTTTCAAATGTTTGGAGGTTTTACCTCAGTTTCCATGCCACCCTATTTTCTCGAGTTTTCTTGGCATGAGTTTGGTCATGGACCTAGATCATCCATTTGGATGTTAGTCTAACCATTATTTCACTTTTATTTTTGCATTGGGATGCATGTCACATTCATATTCCTGGTGTCATGTTTGGTGGAGTGATTTGACCTAGTGTTATGGTTGTTTTTGGACCCTTATTTTGGTTTCCTGGACACTAGGTTTCATGTAGAATCCATAATCTTGGATTGAGTCCGGTTGAGGGAGTTCATGATGTTTGTTCTTGTTTCATCTTGGATTTGTGTAGAATCCATACTCCTAAATTGAGACTAGATGATTAATTTCATGATGTATGGTTTTATTATTTCTTCGGATTTGTGTAGAATCTGTCCTCCTAAGTTTATTTTTGGTGTAGTGATATTTTTCTTATGTTCTCATCCAGTTCTTGTGCAATGATCTTTATGATGGTGGTGTGCCACATGAGTATGTGTGCATACATTTATCAAGTGACTTACAAGGCCCAATCTTCCATGGTACTTCTAGAAATTATGATCATTGGGGTTGGATTGGGAATTTGTATGCCTATAGGTACTCATCGTTGGATGAGCATAGAGTAGGGTAGCATATGGAGGGGGCTTCTATCTCAAAAATTGATGATCATGATGCTATAGCTTTGTAGAGGGAGTTTTAAGTAAGTGATAACTAAATAAAATGTGTGGGTGGTGATAAAAATTAAGATAATAAAATGTGTGAGCACCCGGTTAAGTTTGATGACACAATGTATTAGCACCCGATTAAGTTTGAGGACACAATGTGTGAGCACTAGTTTAAGTTTGAGGATACATGATCTAAGCTTGAAATTTTTGATGCCAAGTGACTCTTCATGATGTTAGCCCCTACTTAGTAGCCCATTGAATGTCTGACTAGGACTTGTAGTTTATGCGATGTCTATGTTCTTGGTTTCAGTCATCATACTATTTGGCATGTGTGTTAGCCATGGACATTGTTCTTTGTGTGTTTTTATGGATTAGATCATTATCTCCATCAACATGGTTGGAGTGGATCTATGGGTGCCATGTGTTTGGGAGGTGTAGCTACCCATACTGCTACTAGGGACTAATGTACAGAGATAGTCTTTTGTCCTAGTGCGACCATTGTTGGATGTTTTCACTTGATACTTTGGGTTCCAAAGTATCGTTTCTTGTGATTTATGCTTTCATTGGAATGCTTGGATATCATGTTTAGATGATGCTAGTTTACTTTATGCATTCCTATATTATGATGTTTAACATATGATTAGATGATGTGAATTGTTTCATTGGTGCATCTATTGCTGATTAGGTTAGCATGTTAGATTTTCTCATAAGATAACACTGATGATCTAGTTAGTAGTTTGGGATGTTATGCACGGGGGATGGCTAGGATCCATGATTGTCTTATGATGCTACTAATAGTTGGGAGGAACCATGTACTTAGTTTGGTTGTTTAGTTATGTGATTTTCTTTTTATACATTGTGATGTTACTTTTGTACACTATGATGTTGCTTTTAGTATGTCCTTTTTAGTACTATGGCTTAAATGGATAGATGTTCCTCTTTCTTGTTCATTGCATCTTGTCATTTATGCACTCAAGTGTTCATTCCATGATCTGTGTGGATTTGGTACTCCTCATTATAGAGGTTTTATTTCTAATTTTATCCCTTGTTTTTGCCCTTAGAGTAATTCTTTCTTTGTTTGGATCAACATTAGGTGATACTTCAAAGTATCACATGTCCAAAGGAGAAGAATCATGCAATACTAGAAAGTATCGCATGCCCTTGTAAACTCTATCATGTGAAACTATGTTGTATCACATGCCTCTTGGAGAAAGTTCATATGATAGTAGTAAAGTATTGTATGCCTTCTTGAGAATTATCTCCCAAACCTTGATTGTATCACATGCCTTCATTAGAAAGGTCGTATGATACTAGAAAGTATCATACTATGTTGATTCAAAGTATCACTTGAGTTTTGGAAAAACTTGTTTGGATAGACATCAAGCACTTTTTGGTTTGACTAGAAGTTTTTTAGAGGTGTTTTGGCTACCCTTTATAGTATTCTCGAATACCATGGAATTGGATTTTGAATTCAAGATGTTTGATTTGAATTTAGTTTTACATCTTCTATAGTTTGTCATTTTTGGTTTGGTTGTAGCATTTGGAGATTCATTGGTTGCTCGGGTTGTTGGTGAAGTCTTCTATTGTGATCTTTGTGATCCATGTATGATGTTGTCATGTGTATTCATATTTGTAAAAAAAATATCTTGGCTTGAATTGAATCCTTGTTCCAAGGATGTTTGAACAGGGCATTACACCTAGCTTTATGTGGTATACCCCTTGTTGGTGAAGAAAAATCTATCAGATCAGAGTAAAGAATATAGTATAGTGAATGATGCTTTCATTTTTGCAATCATCTAATTTTTTGAAAGTGATTATGCAAAAAGGATGCTATTAGAGGTAGCAAGAATTGTAGAAATAGGTGCCTACTACATTCGATACAAAGCATTTACCTACCTAAGGGTAGTGGGCACAACTATAAATCCAAAGAAGCTCCATAGGTATCCATGTGATAGACTCATTTAGTTGGAAATTTCATGACAACTCACATTTGCATATGATAGAGTGAGAAATAAACATAAGAAGACTTGAGTATGGCCCATCACCATAGGTCCATCTAAAGTCAAGCATAAATAAAATATCACAACTTTTGATTCAAAATGGGATCAGTATCCCTTGGAGGACTATAACTCCTCTTGTCCATGTTTTGATAATATTAGTAGAGCTCAATACTTGGCAGGAAAACAATTTAAACATGAATATGCCATAGAGGATCATTGGAAGAATGCAATAGATGACTATGATATCTAGATAAGGGATTATTATAGGATGACTCTTTATTTAGCAGGTAGTACCTTGAAAATAGAGGTCTCATTGAAGGTTGTTCATCAAGACATTGAAGAGGTCTTAGATCCCCTATATAATCAAGATAAGATATACGATTGACCAATCATGAATGCAAAAATTGATAGAGAAGAAAATGTAGATAACAATCACAGGGCAAGGCATATCATCCAATTGACCAAGGAATGGATTAAGAAGCCATTCATGTTGGACCTAGTTCTTTAAATAGTATTCTTACAAGCCATAGCTCATCTAGTAAAGGGAAGAGGAGTGAAAGTTACAATACCAACATTCAAACCCAATCTCCAATTACGCCAAAAATGGTCTATTACCATGATAGGGAAGTTTGATACTTCAAGGCATAGAAAGGAAAGAATAAAAGGAAAAGAGTTTCTCCTCAATGAGCTGAGCCTAAAGTTGAATGGACTCAAGCCTAGGAGACAATTCAAGCCCAAGAAGCTACTCAAGCTCAAGATAATCCAAAAGTGCTACCACTAGAAGAGGGATAGGGACTTGAAGAGGAAGCATGAGAGGTGTCCCCATATGTTCAAGAAGAAGAGGCCTCTCCATTATCTACTAAGATAAAAGCAAGTTTAAAACTCCAATCAAAAGGACTAGAAGACAAAAAGTGCAAAGCAAGGTTATTCCTATTCCTTTAGTCCCAGAAACCATTCCTGAAGAAGCTAAAGAGGAAAAATAAGATGGAGAGGATAACCTTCCCTTGAGTCAAATGACTTGTGTAGCCAGAGCTACCAAGGTATAATGAAGAAGGAGTTCCATCATAATGCTACCAACTATTCCTACACAACCTAATTAGGTTACAAGCTCAGAGGATGAGCTACAATAATGGAATTGATGAACAAGAGGACCAAGGGGCTGATGTCTTTAAATGCCAAATTTTGACTTTGTACCTATAGGGACTAAAATCATAGGCCACAAGATAAGGGATACACAAAAGAATCATCCTTTGGAAGAAGATAGGAGTGAATTGCAACCTTCTCCAAAAGGACCTCTAGGTGCCCCACCATCACCAAGTCAAGATTTATCTTTCTTGGATAAAGGTTTAGTCATTCTTCTCCCTCCTATTAATAAAGAGCAAGCACAAGATATGCAAGAAGTGGAGACACAAAAAAGACATGTCTATGAAGTATCAGAAGAGGGGAAAATATATGAAGAACCTCAACAAACTTCTCAAGATATAAATGTGAGGACTATGGATTCAATACACACAGGGATGCCTAATGTAGATTTCTCATAGAAAGAAAAGACTTTAGAGAGGAGTGATAAGGGAAAGGGTCTAGTAGAACAAACTCCCTCTTCATCTAAGCATAGATCTATGGTGGAAACTAATCCAAGATGGTTGAATAAAGAGGTGATAATTAGGCATAAAAAATAGTTGTATTGTAGTGAGGATGAGGGAATGAAAGAATTAGTTGAAGCCCTCAAGAAACCTAAGTTACCTAAGGGTGATGCATATACATTGGCCTTTATTATGAAGAACCAAAATGAGGAATTGTTTTTTGATATTGCTATCCCTCCTCTACATGCAAATATTGAAGATCTTACTCTAAGAGATTATTAGATTAAAGAGGTCTTGCTAGGAAAGCCAACTGTGGACACAACTAAATTGATGGTCACCACAAGAATTAAGTAAGTGTTTTACTACCTAGAACAAGATGAATCTAAATTGATAAAGCTATAGAAATAGAATGAGATTCTAAGAGGCTAATTGCATGAAGTGGTTGGTCCTTTGGACCTTGATCATCTCGAGAAAACTCTAGGTGCAACACTTGATAGGAGGGAGAATGTAGGTGTACAATTGGATCCATTTTTGAAGGTTTCTCAATAATGGCAAGAAATTTTTGAGGGAAAAGGTGTGCAAATAATATAGGGAAACCATTAATTATTACACCATATGTAAAATAGTGCAGATAAGCTAGTTGCTAAATTGAACCAAGATTTTGGATTGATGGATGAGGTACATACCTAAGGTAAAGACCTTCAAGTGTTATAGTCAATAAAGTGACAGAGATATCATATGCTCATGGATGTATATACGGGGGATGAATTCAATAAAATAGATGATTAGATCGAGAAGATTGCTACTAGTAATAAAGTAATGGATACATTACATGTGGATATTCATAAGCTCAAGGATCAAACCCAAGAGCAAATTTTGGAAGCTGTGAAGTATCATAGCGATGCTTGCCTTGACATTTTGGAAGATGATTCAAGCGATAAAATCTTGTCTTTGCAAATAGTTGTTGAATAGTTTCAAAATACCTTTGAAGAAGCTTTGACTAATGAAGACATTATACAAGCATATAAGATAGAGGAGACATTGCTAGAATTGGATGTAAAGGTGGAAGATTTTGCAGAAACTCGCATAAAAGTAGGTCACTACTAAAAAATAGTAAAGTATAAGTATGATGCTTTGGATTTTCCAAATGCAACCCAAGTGATGGATATCATAGAGAAATTCAAGAGAAAACATCTAGACATAGCTCTAGTACGAAGGGGAAGAAATCCTAGAACCTAGAATTTTAGTTTTGATACTTGGAAAATTTTTGCATTTTTTGAATCTGCCACTAAGGTATGCTTACCCAAAGGTGCATCAAAAGTTTTTGAAGAAGTCAGAGGTGCACCAATATTTAACTACTAGTTCCAAATTTAGAGCTTTCCATGCACCAGAAACACATTCTAAAGGGAATTTAATTCCTACAAACATCTAGAAAAGGTTGAGCTTCTATTTATGGCATCTCCAAAGATTCCTAAATCATTTGACAACTTCTTTCTTCTTATTTTCTCATGCTTTTTTATTTTTTATTTTTAAGACATGCAAAGGCTCATTCACCCATTAAATGAAATAAACAAGGGTGGATTCCTACTTAGCACCTCCTAGAGAGTTAGTTTGTATATATCTAGTTTAGTATTAGTGGTTTTAAGCATATATTTGAATGAAGGAATCTCTGACTCTCAACAAAAATTGAGGAGATGATTGCCTATAAATTGAAGAATTAAATTTGTATTTCAAGATGATATTTTGATGCAATAATATATGCTTTTGGTGCTCTCATTCTGAGTGTAGTTATTCTTGCTGGAGTGTGTTATTTTTTGTGGATTCTTGTTCATGATGATAATGGAGGTAATAGTTTTGCTATGTTGATTTGATTGTTCAAAATTTTATTTCTGGTGTTTTTTGTGTGTTGACAAATTTTGCTAATGTACAAAGTTGGAGAAGAGATCACCCATTTTGTTCCTACAGTATAGCTTCTCATCTCACATGAGCACACTTTCCATGCCTTTCAATTTTATGAGAAGTGAAACATCTTTTGGTTTTGCTAAGTTTCCATTGATAATTGTATTAGTGGATTCAAGGAAGTGTTGCTCCTACTTTCATTGGTTTCCTACCCAATCTTCTCATTGATTTAACTCGTAGATGTGTTGTTACCATGGTTTATGTCCATTAAGAATTTCTCTTTCATGCTATTTACTTTCATCTCTCCTTACCTTATCTTTTTTATTTGCTTTGCTAACCCTTGGTGAAATTAGGAATTCCTATAGTTGCACTGTTAGATTGCATTCACTCTAAAAAATAGAAAATATCCAAAAAAAAAACACATCTTTCCTTTTTGTGGTTAATTTTTAATTAACAAGTAGATTGATCATCTTATTCAAAATTGGTTCAAACAAGAAAATGCCTCTTTGTGAACAAATACATTTATCTTTAACTAAGAGGATTCCAGTAGGTTACAAGATCACATGAAACCTTGGAGTTGATCTGAGGTCATCTTTTCAAGAGAGGAGTTTGACAAGATTCCTACTATTAAGCATCATGAAAAATGATAGCTCAATAGAAGTGGTGCTATAAGGAGAGTCCTAACCATTTAGACTAGAAGAAAATAACAACTTGCAATTTCAAAATTTTACAAGTTTTCACAATTTCAAATTTTTTTTTGAATAATCACTATGCGCAAGGTGCACAATGTTCTAAGGTGTGCTATATTTTTGAGAAACTTTACTTCTATAGAGGTCCACTTTATCCATAGTTGATGCAAACTAAAAGATCCCAATCCAATGCCCCCATTTCAGCAAGCTTTAAGATCTTCAAATAGTGAATCAGAGTTCTTAGAACTCTCTCATTTTTTGTAAGCCTTGTAGTGACAAAGGATTTCCCAAATTTTCTCACTTCCATTCAATATTTCATCATATTCCTTAGTTATGCCTCCAAACCAACCACTCGTCATTCGACAAAATCCTCCATCAATGACCTTTCTTGCAAATGTTGTAGATTCACCAATCAACTTGTGAGGAGTACTTAATTATCTTCGTATGATTCCTGAGAAGTTTTTCCCAAGGTTCATCTATGGAGAGACAAGAAATTAAACTAGACATAAGTTGGTATAGGAAAAATTTTCATAGGAAGCCTTAGCTGTAAGACATTCCTCAAGTTGCTTCTACAAAATGCTAACTTTTGAAGAAAAAATTTCTCTAAGATTGGAGAATCTCCTTTCTTCTTTCTCTTTATTAGATTCCAAGTCTCTAATCATACCATGTATCTTCTCCACTTCTATTCCATAGCATTCAAGTGTTTCAAGTTCACTTAACTTACCTTTTATCTGACTCTCAAAGTCTGCAAGGTGCTTGTATAGCTATGCACATTGTCCATACAATCATTTCCCTTCATAAATATGCTTTCTCAATCCTTTTATGTTTCCATCAAGTGCCTTTAGATCATTGTGCACATTGGTGAACATTGTGTTAAATAGTGATGCATCATGTCTTACCTAAGCTTACACTGAAGCTACTTTTGCTAAAGTTGTGAACTCCTTATCAAAGGTTTTCACCAACTCCATGGCCTTCATTTGGAAATATAGAATAGCTATAGTTGTAGTAATTGTCTTTTTCATTTTGTTTGAGAATTTAATTAATGGCTTCTCCAAAGACTTTACTAATTTTTTCTTCTCAAACAACTTACTTAATGTGCTCATCAAGCTTTTCTAATCTTCATCATTTCATGTCACTACTACTACTATTAATGGATTGACTACTGATGCTGCAATAGATATAGTTGCTAGGGCTACATAAGGTATGTCAACCTCATGTTGGAACATTTCTTTTCCCATCATTGACTCCACATGTTTCAAATTGGGGAAGAATTTCAAGTCCTACATCAGAATCTTCCATTTTTGCTTGAGTTTAGAGTCTTCATTTGACTTCTTCCTTCTCTCTTCCTCTTCCTCCTCCTCTTTCTTTTCCTCCTCTACTTTATTCTTTTTCTTAGTCTCTTCTCTTTGTATCCATTCCTTTCTTATTGCCTCTATGTATTTCTTCTTTTCTTTTCCTTCATCATTAGAACTAGTGTATTCTATGATATTTCTAACAATAGTTTGGCCAAATGCTACAAAATGATTTTCTTTTGTATCTATACTTATGTGCATACTATCCACTTGCATGGATTAATTACCAATAATGATATGTGGTGGTGAGAGTTCATGTTGTGTCTCCTCTGCTTCTTCCTCATTATTGGAAGGTGTACCTAATTGTACATACATTGGAATCTCAAGTTTAGACTGTGCACTCACCTTAGGCATCGAGGTCATTTATTTCAGTATTTCCTTAGTTTCTTTCCTTATATCTTCATAATTACCTCCCATAAGAAGAATTGCTCTTCTTTTTTTCCTTAGTAAGGGCTCAATACCTTTCAAAATTCTATTTGATTTCTCTTTAGAATTAACAACACATAGTTTATTTGTCATTATGATTCTCATGTTCATATCTTCCTCTATTATTCTCCTTTTCCTATTTACAAGCCTATTATACAGATCCTTTGGTATCTTATTCTGTATATTCTCAAACCTTTTGTTCCTCAAAATTATGTTCCTTATAATCACATTTTCTAACTGTCATCTATCAATATTACTATCCAAATCATAATATTCATTCAACTGTATACAATTGTCACCATTAATAATTTTCATGTTAAATTTTCTACCTTTGGCTTCCATGCTATGTTTCTAGTTATAGTTCTTCCTTCTTTTGCATTCTAGACTACTAGTCTATCTTTTGTTTCATACTTTGATTCCTTAGAATCACTGACTTGCAATGTTTTTCTTATCTTTCCAGGTCCACTAGTGATCTTGTTGACCCTTTTCTTGGTTGGTAGTGCAAGTTCATGCTTCACCTTCACCAATCTCTCTAATTTCCTTTGGGCAATAGATGATTCAGCCTTTGGATGTCCTCTAGGCTGATCACTCCTTGTTCTTACTAGTTGCACAGGTGCAACTACTACATATGGTGTAATTGGTGCTTATGCACATGGTTGTTCTATTTTCACACCCTCTGAAGGTCCTACAACTATATTGGGAGTTGCTGCCAATACTTTATTCTATCCACCGGCCTTCATCTCCAATGCAATACCTTTTATTTCATCAAACTCTTTCCTAGTCATGCTTGATTCCTTGAGGATGGAATGTATCCCTTTTTCTTGCTTTCCTTTTCGTATAGTTTTGAATGAACTATTCTCATGTTTTCTTAATAAGTACCCCATCTAGAGCACTTTGTGTCCTTGTTAGATTCAAGAATAATCTACACATAACCTTCTATGAGCTTTATGCTCATCTCCTATCCCATAGGATCTATAAATTTTACTCTAGGAATTACTTCTTCCGTATAATTGTTGTTTGTTTCCACCATGATGCATAGCTCTTCATTGTATTTCTCTACCATAGAGGGAGGTATTTTATACCTTTTTTTCATCTCAAACAAGAAAATATTCATCATTCTATTGATGTCATCATCTCTAACATTTTTTTGGTTTTGACCTGTAGCATTGAGTCACCAATTTCATTGTGCACTCACTGCTATCCCAACCTATCAATCTAGAAAACTTCCTTGTAGGATAAAAGAATAAATGAGTCAATAAGGACTGAAATCTAAAAATTGTGTTCTTATTTTTCTTAATCTTGGAAATATTATCCAATAGATTCAATATGATAATCTCACACAAATTAACCTTTCTTGCTTGCATAGCCATTACATAAGTTGCATACAAAATTCTAGTTGGTACTAAGTTGACCCTTGATCCATGGTTCAACTTTGACCCTAATATCTTGGTTAACAACTTTGCTCCTTTATCTTGAATGGAGTCTACCTTCATGTTTCTTCCATCACACCTTGTGTTCAAGTTTTTTTTCAACTATCTCTATGATATTTTTATCATTAATAGGATTGTAACCTTCATTACTCAATCTCGTGACCTTGTGAATTAGGTCATTGTCAATAAAAATCTTCTCATCTCCTAACCAAAACATGTCATCATATACTCTACTCAAAATGATTCGGGTCCAATCATGATTTTCAAACTTTCTATAAAACATATACTTCACTAGATTAAAATTCTCTAGCTATGCATACTCAAACTTCAAGCATAAGTCATTCTTACACATCTTTCTCAAATCCCCATCAATAACTTCATCACCTCTCTAAATCTTACAATGGATTTAAGTTATGATATGTTAGAAAAAATAGTCCACCAAGATAATTGAGGGCGGGGGGTGAATTAGTTAATTATCCAACAATTAAAATATTTATCTTTTTAAAAAAACTTAACCATTAAACCAAATTAAATAGTAACCATACAAAGATGCACATAGACAATTACACCAAATATGTTGACTAGGAAAACCCTTGATTAGAGGGAAAACCTTAGTGGGAATGATGCCCACAAGATGATGTACTAATATACATATTCCTTATTAGAGGATGGACCCTATTAGGAGTCTATTACAACATTTAGTAAAATGAGTCCCTGTTAGGAGATTCCAACCCTATTAGGAGTTGGGCCAAGCCTATCAAGAGTTATGGTATAATGTATGCAAGAAGAGCCCACTGCCCAAACATTCAATTTCAACTACAAGAAGAGCTCACTGCTGAAACAAGTAACTGACTATTATCTTCCTTTTTCTTTTCTCTTTCCTCTATCCTATCAACTTGAACAATCACTATCAGACCTTGTAGGCCAGGTCATGAACTTTGGATCCAATTACCACACCTTAGATCACTCAACAAAACCTCTGCAATGAAGTTTCCTTCACTTCTACACTGCTCTACTCAACTTCATATTCCACACTCTCTATTTCTTATCGAACATTCACATTCCAAAATCTTACATTCACATGATAAAGGAAAATGTCCTTCCTTTATACCAAGTGCATAAGGAAATTCTCTAAGTTGAATATTAGTCCTTCTCAATTAATTATTATAGGACCACATTAAGAACATGTTACACTTAGTGATAACCTTAATCTTCTGCCTTGCAACTTGAATAACTTTTTGTACACTCAATATTATGATGAGCAAGCTTAGCCACGCCATTCTAAATATGTCTTCTCCATATCCTCAACCCCAATCCTCAAGATATCAACTCTGCCAAGAGGTATAACAAGTTTACCAACATGCCTCTATAAACTCTATCTTAGAACAAATGTCATGCCCTAAATTTATGAGGCAAAACACAACCAAAAAATTGTTTTTTTAAAGGTGCACTATAGATTTTATGTATGGGTATATACTTGTTATGAAAGTTCTACTAAATGGTGAGTTGTATAGATAATAATTTATATATTTTCTTGAGGGTGTTGGAAATTTATTAATTCAACCATTGAGTTTTGGAGATGATAAGGTTAGTTGATGTAATGGAATTTTTTTCATTCGAAGTATGGATTTCAAGTTTTCTATGAGAGGTCACCTAGTTGTTTATCATTGATTACAATACTAAGTTATAAGGATGTTATGGTTATAAACCTTTATCCTTCTATACTCCAATTAAGGCATTCTATATATGCAAGTGAAGATCAATTTTTGTATTAATGTAGTTGCAATGGTTCTAGGGTTTGTGAACCCAACAATGTTTTATAATTGTCCTAAATGTTTTGACTACAATTTGTTCTACCACATACATATCTTTCCCATTTATCATCCATTTCCATTTATTTGTGTGTGTGTGTGTGTGTGTGTGTGTGTGTGTGTGTGTGTGTGTGTGTATCCCCTTGATGAACTTCTTACACCTTACCCTTCTTTCGACCTTGATCACTTGATACACTACTAATTAGGTATTTTTAATTATTTATTTTATTATTATTTATTTATTCATCTAATTTTGGTTTAAATTAATTAATTAATTATTTATTTGATTTTATTTCAATTAATTCTTTATTTATTTATAAATTATCCAATAGTACCAATATTCCAATGAAAGAGTAAGTCAATGTATTTAATTAATTTTGAATTAATATGACATGTCACAAAAGACATAAAATTTGAAGTCCATCATTGCTAACCTTCATAATTTAATTTATCCATTTAATTAAAATCACATGTCCCCATTAACCCATCCTACCTTAATCTTACTAACAACTACTCCATAGAACTCACTAATTATTGACATAATTATTAATCCGTATGAAAAGACATGAAATATCCATAATAGACTTAATTATCCTATCTTACCTATCTTCCCATTTTTTTAAAATACTACTTTAATGATTATCATTACATATACTTAACCTTCCACTAATACCTATATATAAATCAGTCACTTCACTATTACTATATTAATCCTATAACATGGTTATTTATAATTTATTAAATAAATTTTATTTAATAAAGTGCATTCCAAATTAATCCCTTTTCTAGAATACATTATTGATTAGTTAACCCCTAAACATAACTTTATTTGCTAGGGTTCAACATCACATTCCCATGCCCCAATATTCCACCTAACCTATACTACTCAAGTCCTATCCATTTTATTTATTATTACATATCTCTGCTTTCCCCCCCAAGTCAAATTTCTAGACCATGGGGTCACGTGCCCACTAATTTTATTCCACTATACTTATGTTATAATTTCATCCCTTCCCCTAATGCACTTAAAACAAAAAGGGTCTTGCCACCATGATCCCTAGGTAAATGGTTGACATGGAGCATTCCCCAACACCCATGTACTTTCCTCTCTCTTCCAAACACATTTTCCTCATTCCTAGGTGAGTTGTAGTTGGGGAAAAAGTAGATTTAAAATAATTTTGTATTCAGCTTGCTAGGTGCCTAGGGAAGTGTTTGGTCTTACACCATGTCCCATGTTTTTTATGGGTTGAGGCACCAAAAAAGGTCTCCATCTTTAAGTTTCTCTTTACTTTTTGATAAGCATGAGGCATGCGTGGGTATGATGTTGCCTTAGGTGAATGGGTATGATGTTCCCCTTTTTAAATTCTCCCTTGATTTGACATAATGATTAGTTAGATTTTTTTCATTTATT
Organism: Cupressus sempervirens; assembly: GCA_028749045.1. NCBI lineage: Eukaryota > Viridiplantae > Streptophyta > Pinopsida > Cupressales > Cupressaceae > Cupressus > Cupressus sempervirens. The sequence continues at coordinate 684,840,299 of CM053790.1, forward strand.
TTCTTTTCTTATTCTCATTTTTATTTATTTATTTATTTTTTGATTGGTATGATGGTGACATGTAAGTCACGTGACTCATGAGTCTTCATTTGAAATATTTATACAAAGCTATTTTTTGTTATTAAAGTTCTTTTCCCTTAGGATATATATTATCCTATTAATATTTAATGTACTAGATCCTAGAGCATATTCTGTTGATTATTATAATGCTTTGTAATCTAGGGGAGGGAATTATTATCTTTCCCATACATTTTCCAGAGGCTTAATGTGCACCTAATGGGTTGTCCCCTTATGGTTGTTGAATTATGTATTCATTCTCAAGCTATTTCCCTTTTCAACCTACCATGGTATTTTAATGAATATGTTTCAGGATGAAGTGGTGTTACCTAATCTATGAATTATTAGGACTTGGAAAACCAAATAGATTAATTTTCATGCACATAGAATGGACTATCAATTATGGTATCTTCCTTCCATTATAATGAATGCATAGCATATACATTTATACTACAACCTTTTATGTATTGAATTAAATCAACTATTTTAGGAAGAAAAAATTGCAACCACTATGAAATATTTACACTAATAGAATTGTAAGGAGATTTTTTTCATCTACATGAATTCCCATATTATATCAATCACATAATGTAAAGACTTACAATGATTATTTCCTTACAATTACAACTTCTCAATCTATCCTAACACCCTTTCAACAATATACAATAAGAACAATTCTCTTTTACACCATAATGAAATCACAATGGGAGCTTAATATCACAATACATTTGAGATATCATGAAATTTTTTTATCTTTCTTTATACACTTGGTTTTCTTCAACTTTTTTGAGGGTAAAACCCTAATATTTGCAAGAAATCCTTCTTCACAAAACCTGCATACACACACAAACTAGAAACCATGGAGGCTCACCTCCCATCCTAGGCTTCTATGAAGCCAACCATCGAGCAGGGGAAACAAGATCCAAATGGGTTACACACATACATTACTTGCCATTGTAAAAACACAACACATAACAAAAAATAATTCCCTCCCATGGCTTGTACATTGATTCACCATTTGAATCATTTCACATTGGGTGAAGGTGGGCTCTTCAAAGAGGAGATGCCATAACCAACATAAACATCATATTGCAATTACATTTTTCCTCTCAAGGCCATCATAAAAATCTCTTCCTTATTACACACAAAACCCTTTGCATCTCCTAAAATAATAAGGGTATATGGCTTCAGTAGAGCCCACACTCCATGAAAGAAAAACAACTCCTCATCATAAGGTAAACTTTCTCAACTACAATGTTGAGCCCAACTAATCCCTTTACCCAAGACTTTTGTTCCCTCCCAAGGGTGAGTGAAGCCTTCACACCCATGATCACATGCAACATTCAAATCCAAACAAGAAAATAGAAAATGAAAACAAATAAATCTTCAAGAACACAATAGACATTCACATTTTCCACAACACAATACCAAAATCCACAATACAAAGATTTACCATACAATGCATTCTCAATTGACAATTTCTCCATACTTGTAGATTTATTTTGCAATACTAAAAGAAAGGAAATGAAATATTGCTCGAAACACCAACCTTGGTCCAAGCTAAAGGCAATGATAGTTGTAGTAGAGCTCCCTTAATCTCCCTCGAAAACCCTAACTATCTCTAAACTTAAAGAGTGGGTGAACAACCCACTAATTTGACCAAGACTCTTTAATAAGGCCTTCCCACTAACTATTTTAGCAAAGACACCTAGCCACTTCCTCTTACAAACTTGTCTCCTCTAAATTTTCTATATTTGAATTAGTGGGAACTTGGGAGAAAACACATGTGACAATTCCAAATTTGAATTGATGGAAGAATGCATGGGTAAAGGGCCCCCCTAGGCTATCTAGGCACTCACATGGTCAAAATTAGGTCCCTAACTTGATATACTATCATATGGGTAACTTATTTTACCATAAAAGACACCTTGGGACCACCTAATGATCCCTCAAAAACCTAGCCAAGTCCAAATTCGAATTTCCTTTGATTGTGACCCATCCTACCCCTTGTCAAGTGGGTTTACTTACTCATTAATAGGGTAACTAGTTTTAGGGTAAATTGCCACCATGATTAAAACCCTAAATGACATGTCAATTACACACAAAATCCAAAAGTTTCAAGTGACACATAAAAAAATATTCCACATCACCATGACATGCTCCTAATGCATTTTTATTATTAAACATTTGCACAAGCAAGAAAACTTACATTTATAAAGAAAAATACTTTCACAATGAGGCTTTTGAATCTTCCAAAGATTTTCCTTGGTTCCACTTCCTGCACATTAAACTCGAGCATCAGTAGTCTAAGGAGGTTGAATTATATATATACATAAACATATATATACATACATATATATACATATATATATATATATATATGTATATATATATATATATATATATATATATATATATATATATATATATATATATATATATATACATATATATATATATATATACATATATATATATATATATATATATAGATATATATACATACATATATATGTATACATATATATGTGTATATATATGTATGTATATATATATGTATATATATATATATATATATGTATATTTATACATATATATACGTATATATATATATATATATATATCATAAATGCATAATTTCAAATTTTGCAAAATCTATATTAACATAATTCAAGTTAAATTTCATTTCCTAATCATTTCAATTAAATCATTCAAGATGTTGGAATCTCAAATCTACATATCATAAATCATCATAATCTAATTAACATTTTGTATCACATTATAGTCTAATACTATCATATCATATTCTTAGTGCATATCATAATGTAAAACACTAGTTAAGTATCAAAATCAATAGATAAAACAATCCACTATCCATCTAATTCTTGAATAGCTATCAAAATATCAAAGTCTTGAATATCAAAATTCAAGTAAAAATGTCTATGCTATGATGGGTCAGAGTGAGGCCTCACAACAAACATCACCAAAACTTACATAACTTCTTGTAGACTTATCTTTTCTTCTTCTGATGTTAACTGCATATAATAGATACTTAGAAGTATCTCCCATAACCTTAGGTGGTTATCATGCTCAACTAGCCATCTATACCAACTTGATCTTTCTACTATTCTTTTTTCAGATACCACATAAAATTGTTGCATAGACATAAAACATGCTATGTTGACATCAATGACAAACTTAGTCATGAATGTAACATATCATCATATTAGTACTCCCCCATAGGAATATCATCAACATTCATGCTTCCAGCCAATCTTCCAATAAATCTCCCCAATCTTCCATCAATATCCCCCTTTGGCATTGATGGAAACATAGATGAAAAACATCTAGCTCCAAGAATACCAAAAAAAGAATGTTAATCTTCAAATCCTTTTTATCAATCATTCTCTCCCATTATATACCTCAATGTGCTCAATACCAAACTATCATTCCACATATTGTGATTATGCTGAATTTCTCCCTTTTAGCATAATGTGTTTCATGAAATATTTCTCCCCCATTGATATCAATGTCAAAGGTAACCAACTCTACTGCATTAAACTCTACAACAACTGATACTTAGCTTGAGTGTCAAAAGACACTATTCAAAACCATATCACCAAGAGTCCTAGATGACTCTATCCATCACAGATACTCCCCCATATAACAAGAATCAACATTCAATCTAGAAAAAAAATGGTGCTTTGTTATACTGGACTGATGCACTCTTGCATCTTCTACTCTGATGTAGGAAGGGGCATAACCCCAAGAACACATCACAAATACTCAAAAGTCTCTTTGGGAGGAGGCTTAGTGAATATATTTGTAATCTTCTCCATAGTGCTCACATCCTCCAATCTAATTTCTTTTTTTGTAACTTTTTCTCTCAACATATGTTAATTAATAGAAATGTTCTTAGTCCTCAAATACAATGCTAGATTCTTAGACATATTTATTGTGCTTGTGTTGTCATAATGTATAACAACAAGTTCACTGATTTCTATCCTTGTATCTATCAAAAACTACTTGATCCAAATTACTTGATTGCAATTATTTTCTGTTGCAACATACTCTACTTCTATTGTACTTTGAGATGTGCCCAATCTACATTAGTATAAGCACTTAGAGTAAAATCTTTAGATCTGTCATACCACAATCCAAATTCTGAAGTTCCTTTTAGATATCTAAATATACTTTTCACTGCTACATAATGTACTTCTCTAGGATCAAGCTAGAATCTTGTAACAATTCCAATTGTATTTTCTATATCTAGCCTTGTGTGAGTCAGATATTGCAATCCTCCTATTATGGATCTTTAATTCTTCTACTCAATAGTAGGTGTTTCATCCTTTTTAGATAACTTGTTTCCTATTACCATAGGTGTTCCAATGGATTTTCAAATTTCCAAACCAAATCTTTTCAATAAATCCTTTAGGTTCTTAGTCTGATAAATAAAGATTCATTCTTTATTCTATACAATCTGCAATATTAGGAAATATTTCATTTCTCCTATCATACTTTCAAATTCTTTCTTCACCATTTCCTCCAAATATAATGTCATCAAAAAAATTTCTAAAATCATCAAACCATCATCATTTTCTTTCTAATATAGATTACTATCTACCATACCTTTGCTATATCCAAGCTTTGTCAAATTCTTGTCCAACCTCATAAACCCAGTTCTGGGTGCCTCCTCTAATCCATAAAATGCTTTCCTCGATCTAGATACTATGTCATTGTCATATGTCAAAGGACATCCCTTAGGCTACTCAATGTATACCTCTTCTTCAAGTTCTCCATTCATAAATGCTAACTTGACATCCATTTGATAGACTTTGAATTTCTTTTGTGTTGCATAGTCTAAGAATAATCTTACTACTTCTATTCTAGCCATTGGAGCATAAGTCTCCTCATAATCTATTCCTTCTTGCTAAAAGTAACCTTTACATACTAATCTTGCTTTGTTTCTTACAACTTCTCCTTGCTCATTCATCTTGTTCCTAAATACCCATTTAGTTCCTATCACATTCTTGTTTTCTAGTCTGGGGACCAATTCCCATGTCTCATTCTTCTCTATCTAATCCAATTCCTCTTTCATAGCTTGTTTCCAATAATTATCTTTGCATCCTTCATTTGCATTCTTAGGATCAACTTGAGATATTAAGCATAGTTCTTCATTTACTCTACTTCTTGTCATCACACCTTTGTCTTTGCTTTCGATGATCTATTTGGTGGGCGATTTTTTTATCATGTTTTCTCTTGAAGTAGGAGTTTTTATCTAAACTCTTGGTTCTACTAAAGGTTCTGAGCTTTGTTCCTACCTTGGTTCTCATTCATTCTAAAAATCATCATTAGTCTCAAGAAGTACCTCATCATTCCTTGGCTTAGTAACAACATTATCATCTAAATTGTAGTCAACTATCCTGTCTTGTATTTTGAACTTGTGATCAATTTTCACATTTACACTTTCTATAATAGTCTTAGTTTTCTTATTATAACATCGATAAGCCTTTCTTTTTAATAAATAACCAAGAAAAATACCTTCATCACTTCTAGTATCAAACTTACAAATGTCATTATCTCTCTTTATGTAACAGTTACTTCCAAATATTCTAAAATACTTAACTATAGGTGAGTGACCAAACCACAGTTCATAAGGAGTCTTGTTTTTCTATCTTTCTTGACTTTTACTTTGTTCATAGTGTAAACTATTGTATTCACAACTTCTCTTTAAAATGTCTTGGATACATCATTCTCTGCTATATTAGCTCTTACTGCTTTTGTAATAGACTTGTTCCTTCTCTGCAATGCTATTCTATTTAGGGATTCTCAGAGTTGATAGTTGTCTTTTAATTTCATTTTCTTCACAAAGCATGTTAAACTCATTTGAAGTGAATTATCCTCCTCTATCTAATCTTAAACATTTAATCTTCATACTGGATTCATTGTCAAATGCCTCAGATTTCTCTTTAAGAAATGCAACCCACATCATTATAGAAAAATCATCAACTAGAATCATAAAATACCTTTCACCATAGAATCCTCTAGTCTTTGTAGGACTACTAAGATCTATGTCTAAAATCTCCAACTTCACTATAGTAGTAAACTTCTTGCTATGAGAAGAAGTTCTGTTATGCTTTGCCAAAACACATTCCTTGCAAACTGTGTTAGTAGGCTTCACAATCTTCGATAAATCTCTAACCAAAAACATTCTACTAGTCATCACAATACTATCAAATTTTATATTCCAATCTCTTATGCCATAACCAACTGTCATCTACCTTTGCAACCAAACATGTCATTCTAGTAATATTCAACTAAAATATATTACCTTTAGATCTGGTTCCTATACCAATTACCTTTCCATCTTTATCTCTAATGATACATTTCTTTTCTGTTAACTGCAACTAATAACCTTTTTCTACTAGTTGTTCAACATTCCAAAGATTGTGCTTTAAATCATCAACAAAGTATACATCTTCAATATTAGTTTTACCATTAAGAGTTATAGATCCAATACCTTTAACTTGGCATGTTGCATTGTTTCCATCTTTGACAATTCCTCTATCTTGAATTTTAAAGGCAACAAACTTGGTCTTATCACCAGTCCTATGATGTGAAAAAACACTATCAATTATCCAATTATATTTCTTCTCAACCTATGATACCAAAGATACCTTCTTGAATTTCTTCTTTAATTTCCACAAATACAATTTCATCATCACTAGCACTTAATGCTTTTTCATCATAATCATTATCTTCATTTGCATACAAACAATCTTTACCTTTTCTAGGCTTATGATGTCCTTTATATTTTTTTTCCCTTTTGGGACACTTAGATGCATAATGACCATATTCATCACAAGTCCAAGATTTAAATATTTTCTTACCTCCTTTTACTCTTCTTACTAGAAAGGCTACTCCTTCAATCTTTCTGTCTTCCTAGATCTGCTATTGCTAGTAAAATATCCTCTAGCACTTGTGCTCTTTAATAAGTTAGGTTGAATATTCAAGGCACTAAAATTTGTTTCTATTCTAGTTAATTCTTCAGATTGTCTAAGTTCATTCTCAATTACTTCAAGTCTTCCAAGCAATGTCTCTTTTTTGAAATCTTTGGTACATGATATCAAAAAATATATCATCTGAACTGTTGACTTGAATAGTGGTGTTAGAGTCTTCAATATCTTCCATATAACCTCATAATCTTTTTTGGTTCCTCCTTGAGATTTAATACTTACAGTAATTTTTGGTATCCTACCTATATATGTTCTTACAGATTCATCTTCCATCATTTTAGCATCTTGAAATGCACAAATCCAACTTTGTAGCCTCAATTTCTTAGAATGTGCATCACTTTCAAAACTATTTTCCAAATCTTTCCAAATAAAATGTGAAGTATCAAGTGATTTTACCTAATTGTACTAAATTTTAGGAAGTGTAGTAAATAGTGCTTATCTAGCTTTGATGTCACACATGAAAAGATCTCTTTCTGCCTCTGTGCAAGTTTCCAAATCCTTTTTTTCAATGATTATCTTCACTAATTTTTTCAAGATCCAATATCCTAGATCCATACACAACAAATGTGTTTTCATCTTTTCTTTCTAGCTATCATAGTTTGTTCCATAAAACTTTGGACTATCTTTCCTAAACATGTTCGCCATGGATCTCTAAAAGTTGTTAAAAATTTTCTTCAAGGACCTAATGCTCTAATACCAATTGTTACAAAAAAATAGTCCACCAAGATAATTGGTGGGGGGGGGGGTAAAATATCTTATGCAATAATTAAAATATTTATCTTCTTTAAAAAAAAAAAAACCATTCAACCAAAGTAAATAGTAACCATAGTAACTAGGAAAATCCTTGATTAGAGGGAAAACCCCAATGGGAATGATGCCCACAAGATGCTGTACTAATATAAATATTCCTTGTTAGAGAATCGACCCTATTAGGAGTCTATTAAAAAATTTAGTACAATGAGTCCATATTAGGAGACTTTGAATCCTTGTTAGGAGATTCCAACACTATTAGTAGTTGTGCCAACCCTATTAGAAGTTGTGGTATAATGTATGCAAGAAGAGCCCACTGCCCAAACATGCAACTTCAACTACAAGAAGAGATCACTACTCAAAAAAGTAATTTATTGTTATCTTCCTTTTTCCTTTTCTCTTTCCTCTATCCTATCAACTGGACCAATTACTGTTAACCTTTTATACTAGGTCACGAACCTCAGATCTAAATACCAAACCTCATATCACTTAGCAAAACCTTTGCAAACAAGTTTCCTTCACTTCTACACTATTCTACTCAACTTCACATTCCACAATGTCTATTTCTTATTGAACATTAACATTCCATATTCTTGCATTCACATGATAAAGGAAAATGTCCTTCCTTTTGTTAGGCCAACTCAATTAATTATTATAGGACCACATTAAGAACATGTTACACTTAGCAATAACCTTAATCTTTTGCCTTACAAATTGAATAAATTTCTATACATCAAATATTATGATGAGCAAGCTTAGCCACATCATTCTAAAGATGTCTTCTCCATTTCCTCAATGTCAATTCTCAACATATCAACTCTACTAAGAGATATAACAAGTTTACCAGAAAATGCCTATGTAAACTGTATCTCAGAATGAACATCACTAAAACTTACATAACTTCTTCTAGACTTATCCTTTCTTCTTCCAACATTAACTACATATACCATATACTCAAAAGTATCTCCCATAACCTTAGGTGGTTATCATGCTCAACTAGTCATCTATACCAACTTGATCTTTCCATTGTTCTTCTATCAGATAGCATAGAAAACTACTATTTAGAGATAAAGGATGTCATGTTGACATCAATGAAAAACTTAGTCATGAATGTAACATATCATCATATTAGTACTTACCTATAGGAATATCATCAACATTCAAGCTTCCAACCAATCTTCCAATCAATCTCCTCAATCTTCCAACATGATATGCTTGACATGTAACATATTTCTTGAAACTTTTGAAAATGCTCCCAATAGATTATCCAATAGAAAAATAAATGGATGTTTCTTGAAATCATACTATGGTCTTTCACTTACATCGTACACATTTCTACTTTCCATTTGAGACATAACTAAAAATACTAAAAAAATTGGATACAAAGTTCTCAAAATGCCTTAAAATCATTATTCAGGGCTTCTAAAATTTTCCACTTCTTAAACTTCACTTCACACTTTAATTCACTATCAAATCACTCTTCAATTTTCTCAACATACTTCACATGAACAAATGGTACAAACAATCTTGCTTGCAATCCTTAAATCATTTCAAATCACACTATCCGTTAAATGCGTATCTACCATAGATTCAAATACTCTCTTTGTATAATAGTAATCTTGATTTCTCAATTCCTACTTGCCACAATCATATCAAGACTTACACACTTAACTATAACCTTCCCTCTATGTCTTTAACCTCTTGTTAACTGCACAACTTTTAACTCTCTCTCTCTCTAGAATCAATTTTTTCCAACTGATGCATTGCTACAACTAAAACTTCTTACGTTAGGTAGGATGAGTCACAAAAAATCTTTGACTTCAATGTCTTATCAAGTGCATTAAAATTATTCCTCCAAAATTATATAAGAGCTTTATGTATCTTTAGCTATCACAAGTGCTTCTTTGAATTCATCAACATGTTCCTTAATTACTTTTCTAATTTTGGTCACTTCCATTAACATTCCTTTTGTCATTTCTATTGTTGTTCCTTCTTTTATTTTGATTCCTATTTCCTTGTGTCCATTCTACAATATCTCATTATGTTTCCAAAGTAATTACATAACTAACATAGAGGTACATTTCTTCTCTGATTAGTTCCATTCTAATTCTTAGGTGCTCTACAATTCCTTGCAATGTGTCCAGGATTATTACACTCGTAATACATGAACTGGTTCTTCTCTCCATTAGATGTCTCTCCATCATTGGATCTATTCAGTGATCTTCCTCTTTCATTACCTATGAGGTTAGTATTCCTATACAATCTACTATTTGCATTATTACCATCAAACATATGTTTCTTACATTCTACTTCCTTATGTCCATAACAATGACAATTATAACAATAGAAATTATTAATGGGTTTGAAAGGCCTACTTGTGCAATCTCTTTTCATGTTTTGAATCTCATTACATATGAAGCATCTATCTCTAAACTCATGTCTTACTTCCTTGGGTGGTTCATCTTACTTAGGTTTATCAATTTGCTCTATTTTCTTAAGTTTGTTAGGTTTAGCTAACAAATTAATTAACTCAACTTCCTTTGATACTTTAGTAGATATGCTTGATTCTACCTTACTTTGATTATATTCCTCAAGGGATTCAGTGACTAGATCTTGTTCTCTTCTAATTTCAAATTTCTTGGTTGATTTCTCTCCAATCAAATATCTAAGTCATATCTTGTCATAAGAAGGTCTTTGATGCAATATCTTTTGATCTATCTTTTCACTACTAGAATAAATTTTCTCTAATTGTTACATAGCTTGTGTCAATTCTCCATTTACAATAATGTTGTAACTTTCTAACTAATGCAAAGGTAAGGGTTTAACAAGCACAATCCCAAGTTATGCTAACACCAATCCAACTAGATTGATCATTCACCCAAATTTCTACACTTTAATACAAGAATAACAATAATGGATCATTACTAATCCCTTCAACTTCACACTTAGCAACTTGACTTATTACCCAAAAATGGTAGATTCACACATTTTAGGCCTATTACCATGTCAAGGGGTTCAATAAAACACAAAAACCAAGGAATCATAGCCCATCCAAACACAACTTTCATTACCTAATAATGCAACAATAAGGCTAGTAACCCTTCTAAAGGCAATTTGTGTCACAAGTACAAATATCTCCAAAAGACCCTAGGGACAAATTAGAATTCTTAATACCCTTTGTTGAGTTTGTCATACCTCCAATAGGACAAGTTCTAAAGTCACTATTTGACCTTTCAAAAAAGCAATGCTTAATAGGCCTAATTGCCCCAATTAGGTCTCCTTAACAAAGGAAGTACCAAACATACAATGAAATGAACCAAACCAATGCATGAGATAGTTATATTAGGACAATGAAAGAAGAATTCTAAGGTTTCACCCACTGGCTCAAACCCCAAGGCATGCAAATCAATAAATTTCATAATGCAGCAGAGTTGTCACATGGTAATGCCAACTCATTCTTCTTTGTAAAGTATGGCCACCATCTGCTCTAGTTTGAAACCCCCAAAATCCTATAGTACACTTGACAACCTCCCATTCCATTGAAAATCAGATTTTTTCAACAATGGAAATGGGAGAAATTGTCATTTTCCTTCAAAATCCTAGGTAGTTAGGGTTTGTGACTAGTTTTCACAAAGACTCTTATATCTCCAATCTCCCAGTGATTCAAGAGCTTAGAGTAGGCTCATTAGAAATATAACTCAAAAAAATTCAATAAAATCTTACTCTCTAGCCACTCTAATTCGTACAATCTATACAATGAAAAAAAAATAGTGTTTTTGGAGGAAAAATGATGGTTTTTATTGATTCCAAATCAAAATCTTACAATGTATGTCTCCCACCCACCTGTAAGGGATTATGAAGACCTTCCCCCAATTGGTCCAACTGAATTTTGAAGGTTGTGACCACTAGAGGGAACCATTACAAACAAAAATCATTATTATAGAATAATTGTTGCATTATTACTATTATTATGTAACTTATTTTGCTTTTATGACTTTACCATGACTTCTAAAAGATTTTAACACCTCCTAAGACTTCTAACAAGATCTTAGGAGACTACTAGACCCCTATGACCTCATGAAACAACTGGTTTATAGAAATACCAAAAGTTGTTCAAGGGTTCACATAATAGGATAATAATTCAAGAAAGCCTAAAAAAAAACCAAATATGCTAGAATCAAGTTTGAAAAGGCATAGAAGACCTTAGGAATACTTATTTTTATGGGGTTCTCTTGCATCACTAACTCACCATGTTCAATGTTGATAATATCTAGTTCAGATATAACTTGACTTAATTAGGATCCTGCATTCTCAATTTTTAGTATGGTTCATTCTTGCCAAATTTTTCTTAAGACTAAACTTAATTTCAATGATTTTTAATTCATGTTTTGGGCTATCATTTTCCTTCTAAATGTTAGGATTTACCTTAAACAAAAATAATAGTTAATGCAAATATATCCAATATCAAAAAATAATAAAGTGCACAAATGAGAACACAAGACACCAAGATTTAACGGGGTTCACCCAATTGGGCTACGTCCACCAATAATAAATCTAATATTATTATTATCCAATCCACAATCCCTTGTAGTTCAATACAACTACAAGAAGTTACAATATCACCATTACATTATGAAATCCCTAACCCTAATCCTTTTTATACAAGTTTTTGCCACTTACAAAATTAAGGATAGAATAAGTCATCCAATAGAAAAAATAGTAGCCAATGCATTTTACAATATAAGGGCATTTTTGGCTTTAGGGAAATGCCATTGAAAACCCTTGTGGTGGAATTTCCTATTGACCCCACCTTGTACTGTGATAGGGAGTGCACCTAGGGCACTACCCCAGGACCCTGCAGGGGCGCTTCCCAAATTGACCTTGCAGAAATAGTATGGGGATAAAACCACACCGAATAAGCCTCTCAGTCTAATTAGGCTCCATTTAATAAAAATCTCCAACATGGAGACTGATCAGACTCCACAATTATAACCTCCCACTTGGAGACTGATCATAACACTACTAAGCCTGTAGCTCACACTGGAATATCAAACCACCCTGGACTCTATTGTTCTTTTATTTTGTTTAGTCTAGAAGACCAACTAAAGCTAAAGAGGAGTTTAGCTTCTCCCTTGTTACTACCTTTGTAAACATATCATCTAGATTGTCATTTGTATGTATCTTGTCCAACTTTAACTGGCCATCATCCAAAAATGACTAAATGAAATGGTACCACAACTGATCATGTTTTTTCTTTGAATGTAGAGCTGAATTATTTGCAAGATGAATAGAACTTTAGCTAACTATAAAAAAATAATTATCCTTCTAAGGGTGTCCCAATTCTTCTAGGAAGAACTAAAGCCATATCAACTCCTTGATTTCCTTTGTAGTAGTAACATACTCTACCTCTGTAGTGGATAAAGCATTACCCATCTATAACCTAGAAACAAAGCTCACTACTAGCCCACCAATAGTTAATGCATAACTTGTAGTACTCTTCCTAGTATCAATATCCCCTACCAAATCAGAGTCAACATATCCCTATAAATTAGTAGTAGAGCCCCCAAAGTGTAAACACATACTGGATGTACCTCTCAAATATCTGAGAATGCATTTAGCAACATTCCAATGCCCAAGCCCTGTATGACTCATATACTTGCTAATGACTCCCATTGCATATGCAATATCTAGCCTTGTAAATACCACAAAATACATGAAGCTTCCTAAAGATGAAGCATAAGGTACCTTAGACACCTTATCCTCCTCTTCTTGTGTCCTGGGACACATCTCCTTAATCAACTTCAAATGACCAAGGAAAGGTGTACTGAAAACTCTAGTATTCTCCATAGAGAAACATTGCAACACCTTTGCAACATAATAAGCCTAAGATGATGTCAATTTTCTATTCTTCTTATCTCTTCAAATCTTCATACCAAGGATTTTTTTTGCTACCCCCAAATTCTTCATAGAAAATTCATGTGCTAACTGGCATTTCAGCCCCTTAATAAGATCCATGTTTGACCTAGTAGCAAGCATATCATCAACATATAAAATACAATAATGTAGTTGTTATCATCCAAACTCTAAAACTAAACAAAATGATTTTAATGACACCTAATATATCTATGCTTGTGCATAAAATTGTCAAATTTCAGATACCATTTCCGAGGTGCTTGCTTCAAGCCATATAAACTATTTTTCAATCTACACACTAAGTTCTCCTAGAAAATGTATGGTAGATAGTAATCTGTATTGTGAAGAAAGTAAGAAGTTTGTAGAAAACATGAAGAAAGAATTTGAAATGAGTATGATAGGAGAGATGAAATATTGGATTGCAGATAGTACAGAATAAAGAAGGAATATTTATTTCTTAAACTAAGTACTTGAAGGATTTATTGAAAAGGTTTTGTTTGGAAATGTGTAAACCTATTGGAACACCTATGGTAATTGGACACAAGTTATCTACTAAGGATGAGACACCTACTGTTGAGCAGAAGAAGTACATATCTATGATTGAAGGTTTGTAGTATCTGACTCATAGAAGGCCATATATAACAAATGTAATTGGAATTGTTGTAAGATTCTAGGCTGATCCTAGAGAAGCACATTATGTAGCGGTGAAAAGAATATTTAGATATTTGAAAGGAACTTCAAAATTTAGATTATGGTATGATAGATCTAATGATTTTACTCTAAGTACTTATACTGATATAGATTTGGGAGGCAGTATGGATGAAAAAAAGAGCACCAGTGGAGGAGTTTTATTTCTTGGAGGAAGATTGGTTTCTCGGTTAAACAATAAGGAGGATTGTACATCTCAAAGTATAGAAAAAGTAGAGTATGTTAAAATAGAAAATAATTGTGATCAAGCTATCTAGATGAAGCAAATACTAAAGGATATAAGGATAGAAATCAATGAACCTATTGTCACACATTATGACCAAAAAAGAATGGTGAATATGTCCAAGAATCTAGTGTTACATTCAAAGACAAAGCACATTTCTATTAAGTATCAAAAAGTTGTAGAAAAGGAAATTAGATTGGAGTATGTGAGCACTAAAGAGAATATTATAGATATATTTAATAAGCCTCTTCCCAAAGAGAATTTTGAGTATTTGTAAGGTATGCTTGGGGTTATGCCCCTTCCTACATTAGAGTAGAAGATGCAAGAGTGCATTAATCTAGGGTAACAAAGCACCATCTTTTGTCTAGATTGGATGTTGATGCTTCCTAAATGGGGGAGTATCTATGATGGATAGATTCATTTAGGATTCTTATTGATGTTGTTGAATAGTTTCTTTTGACACTCGAGCTAAGTAAGTAATAATTGTTGCAGAGTTTGATGCAGGGATGTTGGTTGCAAAAACCTTTGACATTAATGTCAATGGGGGAAAAGTGTGGCATGAAAAACATTATACTATGGGGAAGAAGTATTGCAGGAAGTTATTATACTAAAGGATAAGTTTGGCATGAATTTGTAACAATAATTTCGTATTGAACACATTGAGGTATATCAATGGGGGAGTATGATTGATGAAGAGGATTTGAACACTATCTGTCTTTTGTTGGTATTGTTGGAACTAGATGTCTTTCATCTATGTTTCCATCAATTCCAAAGGGGGAGACTGTTGGAAGATTGGGAAGATTGGTTTGATGATGTTATGTTACATTCATTATTGAGTAAGTTTTTCATTGATGTCAACATAGCATGTTTGATGTCTTCTGTGGTACCTGATAGAAGAGCAATGGAAACATTGAGATAGTATAGATGGCTAGTTGAGCATGATAGCCACCCGAGGTTATGGGAGATACTTTAAGGTATCTAGAATATGTAGTTAACATTGAAAGCATAAAGGACAAGTTTAGAGGAATTTATGTAAGTTTTGGTGATGTCTATTTTGAGGTAGAGTTTATAGAGGCATGTTTTGGTAACTTGTTATATCTCCTTGCATAGTCGATATCTTGAGGATCAATTTTGAGGACATGAAAAAGAAATGTTGAGGATGACATTGCTAAGCTTTCTCATCATAATATTGCATGTACAAAAATTTATTCAAGTTGAAAAGTGAGAGATTAAGGTTATTGCTAAGTGTAACATCTTCTTAGTGAGGTCCCATAATAATTAATTGAGAATGACTAACAACCAACTTAGGAATTGTTTTATGGACTTGGTAAAAAGGAAGGAAATTTTCCTTTATCATGTGATTTGTTGATATGATTGAATGATCAATTATAAACAACATAGGATGCAAAGTATAGTAGAGTAGTGTGGAAGTGAAGGAAACTTTATTGCCAAGGTTTTTCTGAGTGATCCAAGGTTTGATATTTGGATTCAACATTTGTGACTTGGTCTACAAGGTTTGACAATGACTGGTCCAATTGATAGGATAGAGGAAAGGATAGAGGAAAGAAGATACTAGTAAATTACTTGTTTGAGTAGTGAGCTCTTCTTGTAGTTGAAATTGCATGCTTGGTTAGTGGGCTCTTCTTGCATACATTATACCATAACTCCTAAAAGGGTTTGAATCTCCTAACATGGATTCAAATTCTCCTAATAGAGGCTCATTGTACTAAATGTTTTAATAGAATCCTAATAGGGTCTATCCTCTAAAGATGAATATTCATATTAGTACAACATCTTGTGGGCATCATTCCCACCAGGGTTTTCCCTCTGATCAAGTGTTTCCCTAGTCAACATATCTAGTGTAATTGTCTATGTGCATCTTTATATGGTTTCTATTTACTTTGGTTGAATGGTTAAGTTTTTTTAAAGAAGATAATTGTTTTAATTAGTGGATAACTGATTCAACCCCTCCCCTCTCAGTTATCTTGGTGTACTATTGTTTCTAACACTAGGTGATTGAGGGGTGGGGGGCAGGGGTGAATAAGGAACTAATAAAACTTTGACTTCAATTCACCAATTAATCCTTCATAAATTAACTTGATCTAATTGCATGCATGAAATACTAAAATCAATAAAAAATTCATAACACTTGACAAAATATTTGGTAACCAAGAAACCTTCCAAATAGAAAGTAAAACCAGGGAGGGGAAGATACCCACAAGCTTTATTACTATAGTATAAAGCTAGCATGTTAAGGCTTACAATTGATCACATTTGTGATTTGTCCTATTAGGAGCAATGAGGATTTTTATGTCCACCTTGTGGAAGGATTTATATAATACAATGAAATATGTACTCAATTAGGAGATTCAACATAAGACTATTAAGTCGACCTTGTTAGAGGATTTGACTGATGCACCTATTAAGATGAACTGGTGGTTGATCTCTACTCTGTAACTTGTTTTTCTATATGAGATTCATTTTATGCAAAATGATCACCATAATGTGATGGGTGAGACTCTAATTTTCCTTATACTACTTTAGCCTTTTTCCTTCTAATTCACATTCATTATACTTCTTACTTATTATATATAATCTCTTTGGATATGACAAGATGTATTACATATATACCAATCTAAATAATTACCTTTTGGAGTTATCTACAGTACCACATTCAAACAATCTTCACCAAGTTGAATCACTACTTACACTCAATGTCTAAACACCACTTGGGTGATATTATGACACTCAGAGACATAGTGAAGTTGACAAGCTCTAGCACTTGGTTAACACTAGTGCACAATCTACATTGATCACTCGAGAGTAGGCATGAACTCAATTAGCACTAATGACTTGGTGAACACTAGAGAATTTAGTTAACACTGAAGGACTCAGTTGACATTGCAGCTTGGTCGACTCTACCTTCCTTATGCTTGGTAAAAATGACTTTCTCAATAGAAACTAATAAGCTCAGTTAACACTACAAAATGCAGTTAACACTACTTTCTTCTTGGTTTACACTATGAAGCTCAGTAGACTTTGTGAAGCTCATCTTACACTATTTTTTGCTTGTGAAACTTAGTAGAATTTGTGAATCTTCGTAGCAATGTAACCAACCAAATGATTAAGTGTTTAGGCAATAATTGACAAATGATTTTACCATAAGCTCAATAGTCTCCCCCTTTGGCATTAGTTTCAAAAACACTCATCATAAAAAAATCCTAAATAGTCAAAAATATAAGTTAAAACTCCCCCTATCAATGTGCTTGGGTTTGAAACTTAGTTTTGACTTCTGTGTTGATACTCGACTGACACTGACTCTATTTTTTCTTTTATAAAATTTATTTTTGTATCTTTTTTGAGTATACATTTCTTCTTCCTTCTTATTTATGTATTCCCCCTTGTGTATGATAATAACTATTTCCCCCTTTTTTGACACAAATATTAAAAATTCATATTTACAAGGTAACACCAAAATGTGAAAGGAAATCACTATGTACCTTCAAAATTATAGACATGGTTTTGTCCCAATTATCTTGAAAAACTTTGGAAGTGTGCAAAGTTATCTGTACTTCAACTAATAGTTCCATCACATGATCAATAACTGAAAATTTATTGTCATGGATTAATGTTTTGGCATGAACAATATGTTTTTGCATTACATCCAAGTTAGGAATTATCAAGCTCTCTCTCTCTCTCTCTCTCTCTCTATATATATATATATATATATATATATATATATATATATATATATATATATATATATATATATATATATATATATATATATATATATATATATGCCAATGTAGCATATATTTTGGCTTCTTCTCTCAAAAATTCTACCTACAAGTCTATTAAATACTCGATCTTCACAAAATGTGTAGAGCTAGTGCTAGGGTCAATTGACAATTTGTGTGTACTTGTTTTTAGATCAATATCCATTTTAGACAACTTTGCCTTATTTCCTAGGTGAAATTTTTAGTATCATTTAACTTTACAAATAAGGAAACAAAATTATTTATAGAATTCTCAAAATTAACAAGAATAGTGGAAAATTCCACTTGATCAATGAAAATATTTTGTGCCATATTCTCCAAAACTTTGTTATCAAATTTCTTTTTTGCCCTCTGTAGTAGTTTTTCTTGTCCACTTAAATCTTCATTAAATTTGTGAACTATGTTAACAAGTTGATCCAATATAGGATTCTTTTCAGCAATTTGAATACTAAGTCTATCAAAAAAATACCTTTTATGTCCTCTAGCACTTGATTCGTCCACTTTCTTTTAGCTCTTAACTACTGCCACTTTGCACTTTTCTTCCAAGGCTCTCTAAGGGTGTCCATATCTTTAGGAGTGAGATTAGAGTTATTCCATATTTGGAATAACTATATCCTCATCTAGGTCAATTTCATCAATGGAGGCTTCTATCTCTTTATCTTTTTCCTTTGGAATAGTAGAAGGAATAATTTCCTTTCCTTTTCTCAAATCCCCAGTGCTTGGTTGAGGATTAACCTCAACTTTCATTGCACTTTCTATTGAAATAGTAGTAGTAAAAACAATATTACTTATTAGAGAAATAAAAACTATAGCAAGATTATTTACAATACCTTGTTGTGATTCAGTCTGGCCTATTGCTATGAAGAGTGGAGCCTTCTTCTTGATAGATGAAGTGGTAGTAACAATACTCATCATTTCACTCAATAAAAAAACTCCAATAGTCAATTGAGTGTGTTGTGGAACTATATTTAGCTTAATTTTCTATGACTCAGTTATAGCCTTCTCTAAGCTGGATGGAACAAAGGTTGTGTGAGGAGAGTTAGCGAGGGAGGCTATTACCTCTACTATAATCATCTTAGGATTTGAATCTTGAATGTTTTGAATCTAAGGAAGATCCCCACTTGCTATTTGATCATCCTCATCCTCTTCATCATCTTTCTCATCATCCTCTTCATCATTAACCTTCTCATCATCATTTTCATCATCAATTTGTACAACTTTCTCACTGTGATTTACAACATGCAATCCATAGATGTTCTTACATGCATTTAGATTTGATTCCACAATAGATTCAATATCATTTGAAAAAATTAGGAATGCATTGAACTTGTGAGTTAGTTTTTGTTCATTCTTTTTCAATGCTTCCTTCACATCCTTATCTCAAAGATTTGGTATTGTCTTTCTTAAGGCCTATTCCATAATATCTTTTGCAAAATTTACAACATTTTCCCAATGATTTGCAACTTCCTTTAGTAAGATATCTAGAACTTGTTTATTTAGTTCATTTGGAGAGTATTTCCACTTAGCCTTTTTTTCCATTAGGGATTCTTCTATTTTTTTTTGTTCTTCCTTACTTCTAGTTTTATACTTAAGGAATTTTAAATCAACAAAACCTCCACCATCTTTAAGTCTTCTTAGTCTTTCCTTAAAGGTGGGGTAGACCTTTTGAAAGTTATCTACTACTCTTCTTCATCTTCTTCTTCATCCTAAAGTTTGAACTTCTTTCTTGATTTTGTAGGTCTCCTTGTGAAGTAGGTAGGTGAGGACTTTTTAGGTTTCTTTATTATTACTTTTCCCTTTTTCTTGGAGGTTCTTCTTCTTCTTCTTCTTCTTCTTCTTCTTCTTTTTCATATTTTTCCTCTTCTCCTTCTTCATCTTCAATATCATGACCCTTATCTTTTGTGAGAGGAAGAGGAGAACCAAATTTATTGCTTTCGTTCTGAATCTTCTCACCCTTCTTTCTTCCTCTCTTAAAAATCTGAGTTATTTTGATTTCCAAAGAAATCTTGGTCTTAGCCTCTTCATATGTGCCAAAATATGGTACCTTTGGATCCACAGACTTATTGACAAGATCTCCAATGATATCTCTTGTGTCGTCAATTCTTACCTCATAACTAAGAGGTTTTAACCATGCCACTCTTGGCCTAATTAGCTAGATATGTATCTTGTCATAGTCCACAAGGAAACATATATCTTGTTCATAGTTATCAACTAGCTATTTGGGTATTTTGAACCTACTCTACATCATCTCTTTGAATGCTTCAAAATATGCATCCATGATGCCATCAAAATTATTTCCTATTTCAGCTATAAATTCATTGATTTTATATGTAATAGGTATATCCTTCTTCCATACTATAGTGCCCTTAGAAGGAAATAATTTATGAACATAAAATAATAAGCATGTCAAGAGTGATCCAAACTTACACAAATTTGTCTTAAACACTCAGATTCTCTCCATATTCTTGCTTAGTTGGTTGAACTATTGATGGAGACACAACCAAAGAATGGAATGAACACATAGGAAAAGGGAAATATTATTATCATTGAAAAATACCCTATGGGCTTATAATAATATGATTCTGGAGAAAGAAATCCTCTGCATAGTACATTCTCTCTAACTCCATTGAGAACTACCTTTACAGTACCAAAAATGTTCTTAAATAATCCCCAAATGGTTTAGGGTTAGGATTCTAGAATATGCTATTTGGCATCCACTGCCAAAATAGAAGGTTCCAGAAATCACGTTAGAATTTGATGTAAAATTAGAGGAATCCAAAAATGGTAGTCCAGCTTTCAAGAGGCATAACTTTTAAACTATAACTTAGATTGACGAATTGTTTACATTTTCAGAAAGCTCTACATCTCTATGGATAGTTTCTCCCCCATTTTTGGGCCCTGTACGAAGCCATTTAGTGTGCCAAATCTGACTTTGAAGCATTCTTAGGAGGTCTCCAAGAAAACTAAAATTGCAATAACTTTCTAACCATAAAGCCTATTGACCTGATTCTTTTTCTAGAGTGCTTTAAATTACAAATATAATCATCCCTCCAACTTAAACCCTCTAATTCATCATAAATTTGGCTAAATTACAAAATAACTCATTTTCTACATTTACATGTATCCCAAGGTGCTTAAAAACTAATAAAAATCTAACCCAAAAAACTAATAGTGCAACTGTGAGGGTTGGAACCTTTATTTGACCCAAATGGGTATCCATAAATGAAAAAACATTAAACAAAAACTAACTCTAAGAATATTTTTGGGTGATATAGGATTGCCCCTACACCACTGGATGTTCTTACATTAGACACCCAAGGTAGATTGAAAAGTGACCCAGTCACTTTATGGTAGAGGAAAACTCAAATGGGCAACCTCTGCTACTGATATCCAAGTTGAGTCCTCTATTGGTTGTCCTTTCCACTTCACTAGGTACTCTTCATATTGCCTATTTCTGGTACTCCTACCCACATGAATATCCAAAATCTCTTCTATCTCCTCCTTTTGAGAAGTAGGAATTGGACATAGCTCCAGCATCAACCCCTCATCTGCACCATCATAATGATATTCTATTAAGTCTAAAATGTTGAAGATAGGAGAAATATGAATCCCATCTGGCAACTCCACCTCATATGCATTTCCCGAGTCATGTTTCTTCAAAATTTTGCACAGGCCAAATTTCTTCATCTTCAACTTGTTGTAAATACACACTAGAAATCATTCCTTTCATAAGTGTACCATAACCAGATCCCCTACTTGGAATTCCTTATGTCTCTTCCTTTGATCTACCCTAGCTTTATACTATTGATTCATCTTGGTAATGTGTGCATGGACCTCCTCATGTAAGCTCTTAACATGTTCAGAAAATTCTTCTGCCTCGACACTTTTCCTCTCCCCTTGCTCCATCTTCCTTAATTTTGGTGCAGTCCTTGGGCTACTCCCATACACAATTTGGAATGGGGATATGCCAGTACTCCTATTTATAGAATTATTGTAATCAAATTTTGCTTGTGGTAGAATCAAATCCCATCCTTTGGGCTTATCTCCCACTAAAAACCTAAGCAAATTGCCCAAACTTCTATTCACCTTTTTTCTCTATCCATCAGTGTGCAGATGATGTGTAGAACTGAACTTCAATTATGTCCTTAGCTTCTTCCACAAAGTCCTCTAGAAATATACCACAAACTAAGAATCTCTATCAAAAAAAATACTCTTTGGGAGGCCATGTAGTCTCACCACCTCCCTAATTTTTTTTTTTGCAATATGTACAACATCATGTGTCTTCTGGCATGGAATGAAATTTTTCATCTTGGAGAACCTATCAACCACCACAAATACTTAGTCATTACTCCTTTGTAACCTCGGCAATCTAAGAACAAAATCCATACTTATGTCCTCCCATGGCTTCAATGGAATAGGCAATGGCTGATAGAGTCTAGTATTGTGACTAAATCCCTTGGCTGCAAGACATACTTGACAAATTTGCACAAAATTCTTCACATCTTGTGACATTTGATGCAAAAAAAATGTTCTCTAAGAATGGAAATGGTCTTATCTCAACCAAAGTGTCCTGCCATTCCCCCATTGTGCTTCTCTTTGATTTAGTTTTCCCTCATGGAACTCCTTGGAATGCATAATTGATTGCCATTGAAAAACATACCATCTTGAATCAAATAATCTAGCCACCTAGTTCTATCTATAGTAATAGGTTCTTTACAAGCCTTCCATGCTTGAACAAAATTAGGATCCTCAAGGTATAGATTCTTGAGTTCATCAAACCCAACCACTTCAACTTACATTACTGCCAACAAAAATTGTCTCCTACTCAATGCATCTACAACCCTATTAGACCTTTCACTTCTATGTTTGAACAAAAATGTATAGCCTTGCATGAATTATACCCACTTCAAATGTCTTTGGTTCAATTTACCTTGGCTATTTAGGTACTACAATGCCTAGTGATTAGTATACAAGAAAAATTCTTTTGGAAATAAATAATGCCTCCATTTCTTTAAGGCCTGAATTATTGCATAAAACTCTTGATCATAAATAGAATACTTCTTCTTTGCATCATTCAATTTTTCAGTAAAATATGCAATAGGCTTACCTCCTTGGCTCAATATAGCCCCAATAGCACTACCACTAGCATCGCAATCTACCTAGAAAACTTTACTAAAATTAGGAACTGCCAACACAAGTTGTTCTATCACCTCCTTCTTCAACAATTCAAAACTCCTTGTGAGTATTGTAGTCCACTTGAACTCTTTCCTATTCTCCCTTATTATTTCAGTCAAGGGTGCACATATGCCACTAAATTTTTTAATGAACTTCCTGTAACAACTAACCAAACCATGAAATGATCTCACCTTAGTAGCAGACCTTGGAGTAGGCCATTCCAAGATGGCTTTTACCTTCTCTAGATCCATTTTGAGACCATTAGATGATATAACAAACCCCAAGTAAACTAATTATTTTTTTACAAAGCTACACTTCTTCAAATTAATCAACATTTTCTCTTCCCTCAACCTTTCAAGGACTCTATGAATGGCAATAAATGTTCATCCAAAGTCTTGCTGAAATTAAAATATCATCCAAATAGAAAATAATGAATTTTACCAAGAATTTCTTTAGTACCTCATTCATAAGCCGCATGAAGGTTCTTGGTGCATTGGTCAGTCCAAAAGGTATGACTAACCACTCATATAGACCCTCCTTGGTCTTGAATGTAGTCTTCCACTCATCTCCCTCTTGTATCCATATTTGGTAATAGCCACTATTGAGATCTATCTTTGTGAAGTACTAAGCTCCACTCAAGTAGTCCATAAGATCATCCATTCTTGGCAAAGGTAACCAATACTTGATGGTTAGTTTGTTTATAGCTCGAGAGTCTGTGCACATTATCCACTCTCCATCTTCTTTAGTGATAGTACTGTAGGTACTGCACTGGACTCAAACTCTCTTGAATCAACCCCTTCCTCAATAGCTATTGAACTTGTCTGTTTATCTCCTCAGTTTTAGTAGGAGTCATCCTATGAGTAGCCTTGTTAGGAAAACTAGCTCCAGGGATTAAATCTATCTAATGACTAATTTTCCTTACTAGTAACAAACCTTCTAGAACATTATCAAAGATGAAATCTCCATACTCACTTAATAGGCTTGAAAATTTTGGTATAATTTCACTAATACCTTCCTTATCTCTTCGAGGAATCAAAGCATAATGCATATGTTGATGTTTCATACCATCCAAAAATTTTCTTCCATCAACAAGACATATCCTAGCACTACTACATACCTTTTCACCTTCCTCTACCAAGGGCTTCAGTTTGTGGAAAACTCCATCCTTTGTCAAAGAGTATGTATTTGCATGACCATCATGCACAACATGTCATTCAAATTGCCGCAATCTTCCCAACAATAAATGACAGACATCCATTGGAATAATGTCATAGAGAACTTCATCATGGTAACTCCCAATCTTGAACTTCACCAAACATTGTTCACTGACCAAGACCTTATGATCATCCTTCAGGCAAGCAATATGATAGGGTTGGGGGTGTTTCTCTCTCTTGAGCTTTAGCTTAGAGACCATTTCCTTAGATACGAAGTTGTCCATGCTGCTAGCATCAACAATCACATCACAATACTTATCCTTGCACTTGCACCTGGTATGAAAAAAACTCCTCCTTTGTCCAAGTTTAGTCTCCCCACTTAGTAAGATACTTTCATTTATGAGAACCTCTCCTCTTTTTTTATCCTCTAAATGTGATGACTGTGCATCCTCATCCACATGAGCAACCCTTGCTTGACCATCAGCTCTCCTATCTATCCTTCCTTGTCATTGAGGGAATTGAAATGCATGATGACCTTGTTTATTGCAATAAAAATAGGTACTGTGGAAGCCTCCTCTTCCTAAACCTTGTCCACATCCTTTGCCTCTTCCTCTCTGATCTCCAAAGTTTTGATCACCCTCATTTCTCTGGTTTTTGCCAGTACCCACATCTTCATTTTTCATCTAGGTCTCATTTTGGCCTAAAAATGACATACTGCTACCCTTTCCTCCCTGACTATGCCCTCTTTGCATTCATTCAAACTTTTTATTTAGCTTCTCTTCAACTTACAGGGAAAATTGGTATGGCTCTTCAATGCTAGTCATTCTAACCAAACTTAACTCCTCCTAAATGCTAGGTCATAACCCATTGAGGTAATGGGAAACCTTCTCCTTATTTTCTTCTATATGCCCTACCCTAATAAGAAGTCAATAAAATTCCTTCGTATACTCTTGGAAAAATTTTCCTGCTTGCTTTAAACCTTGCATTTTCTTGAACAAATCAAGTTCATAATCAATAAGAATGAATTGCTTCTTTAGTTTGTCCACCATGTGATCCCACCTTGTGATTTTCTCCTTTCCTCTTCTATTCCTTTCCAACAGAATCTCTTGCCACCAAATTTTGCCATGGCCTTTCATTTTGGCCTTCAAAAACTTAATCCTATCTAGGTCCCTAATATCGTCATACTCAAAATACTCCTCTAATTCATTGATCTAGTCGATCAACTCATTGAGGTTTAGATTTCCTAAAAAAAATCCACATCAGTTTTAGGTCTTTTTACAAGCTTACAAATGGCCCTAAAAAACCTCTCCTTTGCCTAATTTAGAACTTCCTCATCACCTTCCCCTTCCTATCCAATATATTCTTCTTATTCATTTTTTTCCTCACTTTTGTCACTTGTGGCAACATTCATTCCTCTACGGATCTCCTCCTGCAATGCTTGAACTTGTCTCCAGAGGGCTCTAACCTCAAGAGTAAAAAATCTAGCCCTTCCACCACATTCTCTTCATGGAGGCATCATCTTGTCTCAAACCCATAACCACAAAGTCTTGGTGTAAACTACCTCACAATTGGTGCTTTGTCTACACACTCAAGAAAATCTACTCTGATACCACTTGATGGAGACACAACCAAAGACCAGAATGAACACACAAGAAAAGGGACATATTATTATCAATGAAAAATTCCCTATGCGCTTATAATAATATAATTTTGGAGAAAGAAATCCTCCACACAGTACCCCCTCTCTAACTCCACTAAGAATTTCCTTTAAAGTGACATAAATGTTCTTAAATAAGCCTCAAATGGTTTAGGGTTAGGAATACATTCTAGAATATGCTAGTTAGCATCCACTGCCAAAATAGAAGGTTCCATAAATCACATTAGAAGTCAGTGTAAAATTAGAAGAATGCAAAAATGGTAGTCCAACTTCTGGGAGGCATAACTTTTGAACTGTAACTCTAATTAATGAAATGTTTACTTTTTTGAAATGCTCTCAAAGCATTCTACAACCCTATGGATAGCTCGTCCCCCATTTTTGGGCCCAATATGAGGCCATTTAGTGCCCCAAATCTGACTTTGAAGCATTCTTAGGAGGTCTCTAGGAAAATTAAAAATGTAATAACTTTTTAATTGTAAAGCCTGTTGACTTGATTCTTTTTCTAGAGCACTTTAAATTACAACTATAATCATCCCTCCAACTTACATCCTCTAACTCATCATAATTTTGGTTCAATTACTAAATAACTCATTTTCTACATTTACACATATCCCATGGTGCTTAAAAACTAATAACACTCTAACCAAAAAAACTAATAGTCGAATTGTGATAGTTGGAACCTTTATTTGACCCAAATGGGTATCTAGAAATGAAAACACTTTAAATAGAAACTATATCTAAGCACATTTTTGGGTAATGCAAGATTGCCCTTACACCATTGGATGTTCCTACATCAACTGAAACTCGATGAGGTCAAATGATAGATTATTTTTTACCACCTTGAATCTGAGGCCATAGCTTTACAAGGTGTTGGCTCCTAATTTAATAGTTTTGGAAATAACCAAGAAACTAGACCAATACATCTATGGTTAGAAAATTCCTATGATGGATGCACTTGACTATAGTCTTGGGCCAACTATAAGGAAAAATCCTTCTTCTTCTTCAGGCTCTATTAGACCTAGGTTGGTGGACCTCAGACTCTTTATATGGTACCAGTGTAAAGGCATGCAACTGAATCTAGAAAATAGATAACATCCCTTAATCTTCTATTTTTATGCAAGCATTCATGGGTGAAATAGCTAATAACAGAGCACATGAACCTGATAAACCAAGTGAGGGAAAATTCTTTTAATTCTTAAACAGTAAAGGAAAGATATTCAATTAAGATTTGTATCTCAATATCATCCAAGTATGCAACAACGCAAAACATGTAACCTCCAAGATAACCAGTCCCTTATCCATTGGGCATCAACTAAACCTTAACATGTAGATGGATACTTAAAATATACTCAAATATTTAGGCATATGATCTATCTATTTGACTTGCAAAAAAACATCAATCTTTATAAAATTTCTCATGCTTATGATGAAATCCTTCTGCTGTAACCTCTAACTCTATCAGTACGAACAAGCATTTACATGGATCTTTGTTCCAAAATAAAATTCATCCTGACATACAACCTTAAAGGATTGCAACTGAGTCCAAGCTCTTCATTCTCAAACACAAAATGTTATAGATAACAGAAGAAGGAGATGAGAAATAGAATGAAACTAAGAAAGGTGAAGCTTTTGTATTAATTTCCTTGGAAACAATACATCATCTACATATCAAAATTCAAAAAATACACAAAGAATGACTGTGTAATATGAAATGCCTCAAAAGGAATACAATATGTTGTTCCTAACAAAAGAACACTGAGAAAATTAGTATCACAACTGTGAGAAAATCCTAGAAAATTGGAATTAGACTGGTCTTACAATCCTCCTAAAATCTTCAGAGAATTGGAACCCTTATAATAAGTAGAAAAAGAAGATATATAGGAGAGAACATCTTTTAGGAATTTCCATTTGAAACTGACACCTCTCCCACTAAAAGAGTCTTTAATTTGAAGTTGCTGAAATTGAACTTCCTTCAACTACTTGCAATTGAAAACCATAAATGATGCCAAAATATTTGATATATCTCATCTACATAATTTGCAAAGAACCTCATAGAGAAATATCAAGAAATCATCACAATCTATACTGAGGCTTCAAAAATCTAATTTTGCATGTCACATCTGCTTTCCCAGGCAATTCACTTGTGTTGTTGCCAAAAAAAATTACTTCAACCACCTTCAAAAAACATTCAATTCATCCTTACAATTGCTAGAGAGGTCAAATAGATAAAAATATATCTATATCTGATTGCAATTTCATGTACAACATTAACTTTGCACAATTCACTATGAAGCCCCTGAAATTAGAAAACCTCCTGTAGCTGCTACCGGCTAACACCTGGTCAAAATATAAATATAAAAATGGAAAATTCACTCTTTTTTGGTTCTAACAATATATTACACTGTACATTTTAGAAAAAAATTGCCCCTCTGAGGGCATTCTGAAAATCTGACCTCCATGCCATGAAGAGTCAACATAAAATTGAAAAATTTATAAAGTCATGTAGTATAAACTATATAAAACTTTTAACAATAAATCAAATCTTTCCATTTGAAAATTTGAATATTGAAATCACTTGCAATTTTGATTTTATATCATTTTCCCTTTTCTCTTTCCTCCCCAATGCCAAGTGTCAATCCCAGATTCACTGAGCAGGCCCCGCTTTGTCTTTTCATTTTAGCATATGAAATTTGAAAATATAATGGGTCTACGATATTATGATGAAATCAAAACATCATAGCCCATTCACTTGGAATTCTCGATCATACAATGATTGTATTAATTTTTACCTTTGTAATGTCTCTCTCATTAATATATGATTAATATATTAATTATTTTAACTCTTCTTTTATCCCCATCATAGCATCTCTGGCCTAAAATCATCCTCCTTCAACCACATGAAAAGGCTAAACTCACAACATTGTGCCTCCTTATTCCTGGGCCTCCGATCACACAACAAGGTTGAAGCATCACAAGACATCAAAAATTTTGCCCCAATCTTACAATAATCATAGGATCGGGGACCTTTGTTTTTCATTTATGATATCTTGACATCATCATAACATTGCACAACCACAAATTCCATTCCCTGATTAGGTGATGGGTAGTCAAACTACATTGACCCTATGGTAAGAAATGACTGGGCCCCCTCATGTATTGGGTTTGAGCTCATAAAAGGCGTGCCACTTGAGTTACAATGGCATTGAGTTAGTGCACTTTAAAACATCAAAAAACTTCATCATGGAATGAATGTGGGACATATCTTCTTCATTCCCCATTTTAAAAATGTATACCTCCAAATATGAAATGCTTTGTATCTTCCCTACCCCATGAGACTATTCTTGTTGTGATGCATGTGGGTTGTGGATGCCTTGAGTTATGTCATGCCCTTTCTAAATGCGGGTGACCCCTGTTCAATGTGTGGGCTGCCGCTTCCATCTTCCTGTAGAGGCCACTCTAGAAGATGCTCTATTATTACTGGTATGAAACTTGAATAGAAAGTCCCCCTCCTGCTTGCAGTTCCATCTTTTGAAAGCCATGGACAACACTCACATTTTCTTTGGATGTGGATTGTTCCTTTATATCAAAAATGTGCGGCTGCTTGACATAGGCATGGCTTTCTCTCCCTTTTAGATGTCATCCTCTATTTTTAATGTGGGTTGCTCTACCCTTGAGGCTTCCTGCCACAAGCTACCCTTGAATTTTTTTTTTCCATGCATGGAGCTAGGAACAACTCCCCTTTACCTATGTGGATTGTGGATTAGACATGGGTGTAGAGTTTTTCTTCCTTTGTGTGATGCTCCCACATATGGCCTTCTTAGCAAGCAAAGACGTGGGCCTTGAATTCTCCAATTTTAATATTGATGTTGCTTTTACTTGGCTTAGAAAGACCTTCCATGTTGTGGCTTCTTGGATTGTAGTAATCTCCCTCGTCATGCTTATTGAATCTGATTACCTATTACTAGATGTCATAGTGTTGATTACTTCCACAAAGTTGTGGCACAAAGTTCTGCCAAGGATACAACAATTCCCTTTTGTGTAACACTTTATCCTCCATTGATACTAAAATGATGATAAATGCATATTAAAATTTTCCCCTCTTCATCCATTAATTATTTCATAATTTTATAGTCATTGCTAACCTGATCGCATCAACCCGGCCCCAAACTGGGTCCAGCTAAATTATTTTTTGTTTCAGAATAGCTGACATGGAAAATTGATCCCCCAACCTCCTTGAAATGACTAGAAACCAATTTGAACATTTAAACATGACATAAAACTTAAATTAAATCATTTCCATATCACTGTGAAAATTGTGTCAAGAGGCCTATTGCCTGGCTTTAAAAAAAATTGACATAAACACCTAGTTGGGCTCCGAAACTTAGGATCTATGTTCTCTCTGACAAATTCAACAGGCCTACCAAATGTCGTTTCATTAAGAAATCAGGGTTAAAATATATCAACCTCCAAACATGCCAACTTAAATTCACCTGTGAATGAACATGTCAGAAAACTGGAAATTGCATTTGGTTTTGGCTTTGAAAACAAGGCAAACAGGCACTTGAGATTCTGAAAATTGGGGCAGAGTACATTGTTATGAGGAGAATATGATTCTATGATTTGGTTTCATGAAAAATCACAAGATGCATTTGGTGAAGGTCTGAAGTTGGCTACTTGGATTTGTAGGATAGTGATCATCAATAAAATATCATTTTTTGCAAATGGAAAGGCCCGAAAAATGTGTGCAGACGGATTCGTCAAGGCTTAAAAATTGGTACACTTGTAGTATTTTTAGAGTAGAATGTAGGAAAACAAACCATTTGGTCCCACCAATCACGGAATCAAAGATATGACATCCCAAACAGGGCTGCCAATCAATCTGCTTCTCTGATTACAAGTGAAACTCTAAAAATTGCAAATGGAATCACGTTTGAAAATAATCAAATGGATTCATCATAAGCTAAAATATAGAGCATATAAAGTATTTGACCCCTAGAATATGATACAAAAGGAATTTTCTTATTTAGGTCAAGTGGTCAAAAGTTATATCTTGTCAAACAGGGCTACTTGGAAATATGAACAATATGCAGATTTCAACAGAGGTAACTAACCAACTTTGAGACATTCAAAGCCTAATCAAAACATGTCAAAATGACTTAGAAATTGGAACATAGGTTCTTTGTTATGCATAATAAAAATCATCAAAGTGGAAAGTCATGAATATTAACTGGGTAAAAGATATTCAAATGCAAACATGCCCTCTGATCACTATTCGACTCTTGGGCAAAAAATGCAAAATGACACTAGCTCAAAATAGGACTTCGCAAAATGGTTCAAGAAGTCAGTTTATCATCATGGAACACATGGATATGCTGAATTAAGGGTGTTATAACCATGAAACACCACTTAGGCATTAAGACATCAGCCGGGTACACAAGCATGAAAAGCATTCATAGGGGTTCAAAGCAACTCAAATTTTGGAATAGGCACTCAAAATGGGAATGTAATTTTCAGCACCAATAGTGGCTCTGTCTAGAGAAGCATGCCCCTTGCAGGCATGACGATAAATTATATCTCTAGATGAAGAAGACCACTCAAAAACTTTTTTTGAACAAAATTTTGAAAACAAGGAAACTACATTATCTGTACAAGATTTTGACCCCAGTCCACCAAAAATTTTCCAAACCTCTTACCTCTATCAAAGACTTGATTCTGACTTATGTCTCTCTAAGGTAAATTGAAACTTTCATTATCCTTTATTTCACCCAACACATAAAATTTTACAATTGGCTCAGCTGGAAAAACAAAATAACTTTCCTGACTTTCATAGTACATACTAGGGACATCCTTAACATAATGCTCACTATGAAAATAGGGTTCAGCATGCTCAAATATACTAGGATCAAATTGATAACTCTCTTTAATAGATGAATTGTGCATGCTATCAAACTTTTGAAAAAAATCAAACACACCTTGGAAATTTTTACCTCCATGTATAGCCTTTTGACATTCAAATGAGTATCCATATTTATACTCACTTATTTCCTCCATGTCAATGACTGAAAATAATCCAGGGCTCTCCACTAATTCTTCACAATCAGCAAATGGATCAGTCACATTAAAGCATTCATCATAAAAATCCTCGCAAGATGTAGGCAGATTTTCAATAACCATTTCATCTAGCACCTCACCATCATCATTACAATGGAAATGCTGATTAGTTCTTACCTCGTATGAATCATTATGAAACTTATCATGAAGTGCTAGTTTATTTTCAAAGAAAAATTCATCAAGCACCTCATCTTCGAGCTCACAAGATGCAACATCATTAGAATATTCATTGTCACAAATGGAAGAAGAACAATCTGATTTGTTACAATAGTACGAGAGTGTGTCATCATTAAACTCATCCTCTACTAGATCTGAAACCTCCATGCCCTCTTCAAACAATGGATTGATCACTCCATGCAAGGATCCTTTTTGAACATCCTAAAAAAAGACAAGCTGATCATCATCCAAGTCCATAACATATAAAGCATTGGTATAAACCTTAAAACCATTTCCAACATAATTTTCATGAGAACTTTCAGCATGTGCAGAGGAAAAATCAGAATCATCATCATCATCACTTGAAGGCATAACATCAACCTCATCAACTAAGCAAGCGAAATATAAAACAATATTATTCAACTCATCTTTTCTGGACATTGTTATTATCTTCATACTATGATAGACTAGTTGTATGTTGATGGATTAGTGGTATTGTTTTGACACTATCAGACATTATGTTATGGATTCAGTGGTTATATGATGAGATCATTTAGATTTTACATTTCATGCATACATGATGATCATTATACTATTTTCAGTTATTATTGATGATTAGATGGATGGTTTATTATCTTATGTGTTTCATTATGGATACTTACCCCATACTTGCATGTGTATGATGTGCCTGTTTTCTTATTGTATGGCATTTCTGATGTGGTTAAGGAAGGGAGTCGTAGTCACCTACTTAGTCGGGATCTACACGATGCACCACTTCCTACCATTGTCTGTTTAGCTTAGAATTATATATATATATTGTATGTACATGCATGGTTTTTCTACAGGTTGTAGGTATCGGGTATTGACTTTCCTGAATTGCTAGGATGAGCATACCCTATTATACTATCTCAATGATAAGAGGAGGGAGATAAATTTTCAAGTCCAAATCCCAAACCTTTAAACCAATTGTCCTAGTGAGGTAGGACAAGTATCTGGATATTTTACCCACCGAATGTGTCGAATGACATGATTCATGATTTTTAACCCTTTAGACTAATTTTGAGTGATTTTCTCTATGATGGGTTTTCATATTTTATGTTGGAGGTCTATGGTGAATTTTCTATTAATTAAGTCTTACTAAATGGATTTAATTAATAAATTAATTATTTGAGAAAATTAATATAAAATATCATGTTATTTGATATTTTGATTATAATTAATTGAGGAAAAATGAATTAAATAAAAGAAAATTAGAAATTAAAATTATTAATAATAATAAAATAATAAATAAATAATAATAATAAAAGTTACAAAGTTAAAATAAAAGTTATAAATATTTAAATAAAAAATTATATAAAAAGTGAATTGGAGTTATAAGCTTGCATGGAAATTAATGCACTTCTCTATTTCTCATGTGTCAACAACACGGGGGTTAGTGCATCAATTAAGCACATGGTGTCTACAACCCTATGGCTCATCTTGAAAGTTGGAAAAGACCCATGCTTAGTTGGTGACACCTTTCAGCTATTTCAAGAAGCATTTTAGATGTTTCCTAAAAGCTCTTTATATTCAAGCATTCATAGAAGCTTAGACATAGCATTGGGAGAGCAATTGGAGCATTGGAGGACTCGAGAATTTTGAAGAAGGGAGGAGCTTGCTCTACGGATTTTTTGAGGAAGAGCGATTTAGAATCACAATTTGAGTAGATTCTTGTGATTTTACTTATGCTATCTTTGCATCATGCATTCCCTGTCTTCTTCGTGTCTCTCATATGTCTTCTGAGAAGTTTCATATTTATGTGCATTCTCAATGTGGGTAGATTAATTTAATTGGAGAATTTTACATGCATTCTATAATGCAAATATCTTATAGTTAATTGTAGATATAATCTTTGTGGAAACAAAAAAAAAACATACATGATTATATTCAGATCTGCATACATATACATATATATAAATATATATTTATATATATGAATATGTATAAATTTATTATGGATCTATTATAAAATTCAAATATATATATATGTATATATCTAATATGTAAATATGTTATTTAAGTTATTATTTGATAATGACTTATATTGATGGTTTATTTTCATAAAGGTGACTCTTTAATAATTTTCAACTATTTAATAATTTAAATATTTTAAATTATTAAATAAGGAATTGATAGTTGAGTCGGGGATGTATCAAACAAATGCTATTAATTGGAAAATGGATTTTTAGTTCTAATAAGGAAAACTTTTATTTATCCAAAAACAATATATGTGTTCCTCCATTCATTCAAGGTAAGGAGAATGTGGTGGCAGATGCTTTGAGTCATAGGAGACATGTGTTATCATCGATGACTCTTAGTGTGGATTTGAGGAGTCAGATTCTTCAGGCACTTCCTACGGATTCCTAGTATCAGGAAGTGTGTAGAGAGATTGATTCAGGAAGATCTTTGGAAGGTAAGTTTGCAGGTTACCTTCAAGAGTCAGATGGTCTTTAGAGACATTTGGGGAGGATTTATGTGCCATTTCTGGATGAGCTTCGCACCTTGATACTGGCAAAAGCCCATCGTACACCTTACTCAACACATCCAGGTGTCAAGAAGATGCATGCTGATTTGAGATGTTTGTTCTTTTGGTCTAGGATGAAGCGAGATATTGCTCATTTTGTGGCTAGCTACCTTGAGTGTCAGAGAGTTAAGGTAGAACATCAGCACCTGACTAGACTTTTGCAGCCTAATCTCATTCCTTCTTGGAAGTGGGATATCATCTCCATGGATTTCATTGTGGGATTAACTATGACAGTTCGACGTCATGATGCTATCATGGTCACCATTGATCAGTTGACTAAGGTGGCACATTTTTCACTGATTAGGTCTTCCTACATAGCAACTTCTGTAGCTAATGTCTTTATGCATGATATTGTGAGATTACATGGTATTCCTAGAAAGATCATTTCTGACAGGGATCCTGTATTCACATTTGCATTCTGGACATCGCTGTAGCATGAGCTTGGAGCGCAGTTAAACTTCAGTTCAACATATCATCTAGAGACTGATGGTCAGACAAAGATGGTGAATCAGGTTTTGGAGGATATGTTACGGATATATGTGATGGATAGGCAGACACATTGGGAGGATTATCTCTACCTAGTGGAGTTTTCTTTCAACAACGGGTATCATAGTTCTATTGGTATGGCACCATTTCAGGCATTATATGGGAATCCTTGTTGTGCACCATTGAGTTGGGACAGTCTTGAGGATCGCATCCTATTGGGTCCTGAGATGCTTCATGATATGGAGCAACAAGTAGCGCGTATCCATGAGCACTTGACTACAGCATGGGATAGGCAAAAGAAGTATGCCAATGCTCATAGGATTGATAAGCAGTTTGCTGTGGGAGATAAGGTTTTCTTGAGAGTGGGACTATGAAAGAGTCTGATCCGATATGGAAAGGGTTCTAAGCTAGCACCTCGCTTTGTGGGACCATTCAAAATTTTAGAGAGGATTGGCTCGATTGCTTACCGTCTTGCTCTACCACCCAGCCTAGCTCGCATTCATGATGTTTTCCATGTTTCAGTGCTTTGACAGTATATACCTGATATTGTACATGTTCTTGATTAGAATGCATTGCAGGTAGAGGACGGACAACTGGCTTTGGAGCCAGTTCGTATTCTGGAGCAGTGGGAGTTGACCCTCAGGGGTCAAACCATCGAGCAGGTAAGGGTCCAATGGGACCCTACTGATGATTCTTCAGCTACTTGGGAGGATGTAGTACCCAACCCAGGGGGGGTGGATGTAGTGCCTACCCTCATTCACATCTTTTCTAGACATTGTTATTATCTTTAGACTATGATAGACTAGTTTTATGTTGATGGATTAGTGGTATTGTTTTGACACTATCATACATCATGTTATGGATTCAGTGGTTATATGATGAGATCATTTAGATTTTACATTTCATGCATACATGATGATCATTATACTATTTTTAGTTATTATTGATGATTAGATGGATGGTTTATTATCTTATGTGTTTCATTATGGATACTTACCCCATACTTGCATGTGTATGGTGTGCGTATTTTCTTATTGTATGGCATTTTTTATGTGGTTAAGGAAGGGAGTCGTACTCACCTGCTTAATCGAGATCTACACGATGCACCACTTCCTGCCATTGTCTATTTAGCTTAGCATTATATATATATATATTGTATGTACATGTATAGTTTTTTTGTAGGTTGCAGGTACCGGGTATCAACTTCCCTGAATTGCCAAGATGAGTGTACCCTATTATACTATCTTAATGATAAGAGGAGGGAGATAAATTCTCAAGTCCAAATCCCAAACCTTTAAACCAATTGTCCTAGTGAGGTAGGACAAGTATCTGGATATTTTACCCACCGAATGTGTCGGATGACATGATTTGTGATTTTTAACCCTTTAGACTGATTTTGAGTGATTTGCTCTATAATGGGTTTTCATATTTTATCTTGGAGGTCTATGGTGAATTTTCTATTAATTAAGTCTTAATAAATGAATTTAATTAATAAATTAATTATTTGAAAAAATTAATATAAAATATCATGTTATTTGATATTTTGATTATAATTAATTGAATGGAATTAATTGAGGAAAAATGAATTAAATAAAAGAAAATTAAAAATTAAAATTAATAATAATAATAAAATAATAATAAAGTAATAAATAAATAATAATAATAAAATTTATAAAGTTAAAATGAAAGTTATAAATATTTAAAAAAAAATTATATAAAAAAAGAATTGGAGTTATTAGCTTGCATGGGAATTAACGCACTTCTCTATGTCTCATGTGTCAACAACACGGGGGTTAGTGCATCAATTAAGCACATGGTGTCTACAACCCTATGGCTGATCTTGAAGGTTGGAAAAGACCCATGCTTAGTTGGTGACACCTTCCAGCTATTTCTAGAAGTATTCTAGATGTTTCTTGAAAGCTCTTTATATTCAGGCATTCATAGAAGCTTAGACATAGCATTGGGAGAGCAATTGGAGCATTGCAGGACTCGAGAATTCTAAAGATGGGAGGAGCTTGCTCTACATATTTTCTAAAGAAGAGCAATTTAGCATCAGAATTTGGGTAGATTCTTGTGATTTTACTTATGCTATTTTTGCATCATACATTCCCTGTCTTCTTCATGTCTTCCATATGTCTTTTGAGAAGTTTCATATTTATATGCATTCTCAATGTGGGTAGATTAATTTAATTGAAGAATTTTACATGCATTCTATAATGCAAATATCTTATTCTTAATTGTAGATATAATCTTTGTGGAAACAGAAAAAAAAAAACATACATGATTATATTGAGATCTGCATACATATACATACATATAAATATATATTTATATATATGCATATGTATACATTTATTATGGATCTATTATAAAATTCAAATATATATATATATATATGTATGTATGTATGTATGTATGTATGTATGTATGTATGTATGTATGCAATATGTAAATATATTATTTAAGTTATTATTTGATAATGACTTATATTGATGGTTTATTTTCATAAAGGTGACTCTTTAATAATTTTCAACTATTTAATAATTTAAATGTTTTAAATTATTAAATAAGGAATTGATAGTTGAGTGGGCGATGTATCAAACAAATGTTATTAATTGGAAAATGGATTTTTAGTTCTAATAAGGAAAATTTTTATTTATCCAAAAACAATATATGTGTTCCTCCATTCATTCTTCAGACTTGGAAACTTAAACTGGGATCTCCACATTTAAATTCAAGTTGTAAAACCAAAACATGTGTTTACATTGTGTATTATTTATGCTATTGTTTTGGGTTTTGGGTTGACTAATGTTGACCAGTATAGGACGTCTACCAGACGCTTGGGGGTTATGTGATTGTGGTGACTTGATGATGTTTTAATCTTGATCTTTATAAACCCAACTACAAGATATCTTGTCATCCCACTAGCTACATCAAGATCCTATCCTTCCATCTCCCCCGCTCCATGCTTCCATCTTACCACCTATCCAAGCTATTCCACCATCTATAATCTACCCTCTTGGTTCACTTACATTCATCCATGGTGGCCCTCTCTCAGCAGAAGAATTAAGAATAGTATCTCCCCATTGCAATACACCTAATAAATCACTTCTACCATTTTTTGCAAGCAAAAAGTTTCCTCAGCTTGTTCAAATGCTCAATCGATGGCATTATCAAGGTCAAGGTTTAGGACCACAAGAGCAAGGAATCAAAGAGCCTATTATTGCACAAAAAAATCTAGGATTTCATGGTCTTGGATATGTATCCAAAGGCTCACCATCTAAAGGTGTTGGTACACCACACCCCCAAACCAAGCCTATCTCCAAGCCCACCATACCAGCCTCCCATCACTCCTTCAAGAAATCTTATGTCATCCCCCCTCCACCATCTTTGCAACCCAAAACAACCTACCATATCCCCCCTTCATCCGCTAAATCCATTTTGGGTCCCTATGTCCCAAAATCTACCATCCTCCATCCTCCTATTAGCCATCATAAAAATCCTATTCCATCCATTTCTATGCAAGATCAACAAAGGCACATATCAGGGCACATCATGCATCATCATCCCCCTACATGCTCTTTCATATCCTCTCCATCTCACAAAGCTTCTCCTAACCATCTTCCCAAAGCTTACCACAAAAATGTAAATGCCAACTTCAAAATGCATAAAGCTAAAAATCCACATCCTAGGCAATCATATGTCTATTCTAAAAGACATACTCCAAAAAGGCAAAATCAAATCAAAGAATGCAAAACAATGAAAAAGCCTATGAAAAGAAAATCCAAAACCATGTGGATCCCCAAGAAAAAAGTTGAAACCCAATGCATAATGGCATCCACCATTGCTAATCCCCCATCTAGTGACTCATGTCCCCCATCTCCTAACTCCATCTTGGGTGCCTATATCCCTGAGCACGCTTCCACAAATCCTCCATCACGCTCGCAT
This sequence comes from Cupressus sempervirens, assembly GCA_028749045.1. Taxonomy (NCBI): domain Eukaryota; kingdom Viridiplantae; phylum Streptophyta; class Pinopsida; order Cupressales; family Cupressaceae; genus Cupressus; species Cupressus sempervirens. The sequence goes on from CM053790.1 coordinate 684,879,995, forward strand.
CTACCATCTATCCCCCATATGCTCTTTTCACACCCATTCCAACATGTGCCAATGTTGCTATTGCAAGCATCCCCATCTCATGCTCCTTTCCAGCATTTTCATCCATCCATCTCCTACCATCAATCCCATCTAATCCGATCTATTGCATAAATCACACATCCGATGTACCAATAGCTAGCAACAAAATTGAACATTCCAACAGCCAGTGAAAAATCCCCAAAAAGCCAAAATAGCTGAAGAAAGCCAAAATCATTCCAGCTAAGTCCAAAGTCAAAAAGTCAAAAATGAAAAGAAAAATAAAGCATCCACTGGTGAAAACTTGGCGATTCAAGTGCCTTGGACAAGTACCATGATGAAAACTTGGCAAACAAGCGTCATGCGTAATCCCGCCATCCCCAGCTTAGCCTATCACCCTCATGCTTTTGGTCATCTCTTGACATCCAACTCCATCTTCCAATCTATCCACCTATCCTCCATCCTCTAGCTTCCATCTCACACCATCCACTAATATTATGCAGCTTCAGCCAATCATCTCAGCTATCATCCATCTCCCTAGCCCCTTCAACTTTTTCCATCCTAGCTTCAATCCTATCACATCCATCATAAGACCTCCTTCCGCATGTTATCTTTTGATTGGGGGCACTATATACCTTGGAGATCTTGTCTTGTCCATCCTCCATTATCATTGGTATCTAGCTCTAGGCTATCCTCATGCAAACCCAATGTCATCTCTTTATATCCATCATAATCCTAGCTATCTACCATCCTATCCAGCCATCTCATCCTGCTCCTCTAGCTATCCTTGGTCACAAAATCTCTCATCATCATTGGATGCATCCTACCAAATCCATATCTTTCGCTATCACCCCACCCTTAGCTTTCACATCTTGCACAACATCGAACCATCCCGCTATCCTATCATCCTGAGCTTTTGCCTGCTTGTAACTATCTTGGTCCATTAGCTTGTACCATATCTTGATTAGCTCACTTGTAAATATCTTGGTCTATCAGCTTGTACATCCTCTTTAGCTTAGTACCATTGTATCTATCTAGCTTTCGTGTCAGTTCCTCCTTGATCAGCATCTTGCACACATCGCACATCTTGGTTAGCTATTCCAATGCGTCCTTTAGCTAGATCTCCTATCACCAAAGTGTTATCCTTCTTAGTTCAGCTTGCCAGACACATCACTCATCCAGATCCATCAGCTTAGGTGCTCTCCAATAGATCCTTGTAGGATATACCTTTTCTCATGTCTGATCTTGGTCCGCTAGTACCTCGTCCTATCCATCGCACTGGCAAATAGTTCTCTTTTAGATTTTCACTTTCTTTTGATTTGGAATCTTCCCTTTTGGGTCTTGAAGTATCTTTTCCAAGCAATCTCCTTATTCCCTCCTCAAGGTTGCCACGATCTTCCATATCATGGTATACTGCAAATGGGGCAATCAGAGTGTAAGGTCTTGATCATCTCTTTTTCTTATTTTCTTTTCTTCTTGTGGGTTACCCAGTGTCATTTCCACACTGCTTCCTCTGGAATTCATGTGTGATACTGGGGCAATCCTTGCGTGTTTGTTTTGAGTCAGTTCGTCAGTCCTCTGGAAAGTTGGTGAAAAGGCCTTGATGTTCTTGGTAACCTTGGCAATTAACCAATAGTCCTATAGCAAATCTAGTGCTCAACTACATGGTGGTACTTCTCTTTGAAGTATCCCCCCCGCTCAAAAAGCTTCAATGGTTTTCCTTCATCTCCATTATCCTCCATCCATATCTAGCATCCGTCTCTCCTACCCCAGCTTATGCATTAGTATCTCTTTGAATCACTCCTCACCTTTAGCTTTAGGGATCCACAATCCTAGTCTTAGGGATCCACCAATCCAAATCAATCCACCAAGCCTCATCTTTCGAGATCCACAATCCTAGTCCTAGGGATCTCTGAAACCCATCTTCCACCAATCTGACTCTTTGAAATCCTGTTGCATCAGATTTTTTAATCCCCTCATCCATCTCCCCATCCTGGATTCCTTTTATAGCACTCTGCTCCTTCCTCCCCCCAATCCCAAAAGTCTTAAGCTTGTTTCCTCTTGTGCCCCTGATTTCCCTTTATCATCCTCTCACAGTGAGAGTTTGAGCTAATTCAGCCCCTTCTCTTTGCCAAACCTATGTCTTAGCTAATCTCAATTTCTTGTACTTTTCAAGAAGTCGTTGAGCCTCACTTTCTCTCCCCACCGCCTTCTTGAGGGGGCATCTTGCAGTCCATTCTCTCCTTTTCTGCTCTAGCCTTGGGCATCTTATTTTCTTATCTTTGATGCCATGCCACTTGCGGCATCACATCAAAGAGGGGCAAAATGTAGACACCTAAAAACCTTTAGAAAATAAAGTATTTTTATTTTCTGAAAAATTCCTGATGACATCATCATTAATTAATTAATTAATTTTTATGCCATTAAATCCCTTTATCTTAATTAAAAATATTTAATTAAGGAATCCCTCCCAAAAATGTTTAAATCTTATTTAAACATTATTTCCTCATTTATTAATTATTTAATTAGTAAATTGACCAAAAAACCCAAAATAAATAAAAAATTTATTTTTTGCCCAAAACTTGGCCAATTTCCTTAAGACCAATAACCTCTTCCAAAATCTTCTAATCCTTCTTTAATTTTGATTAAAGGCTAATCGTATCATTTCCTACCCCTAATCCCAACTCAAAATATTTAATCAAGATTAAATATTAATCCTCATGTTTATTAAAAATATTTTAATAAATATCTCCTCAACCCAAACCTTTGAAATAAATAAAACTGTATTTATTTCATAAAATCTTATCCTAGGAAGTTCTAGACTCTTCTAGAAAGTCTTCATCCTCATCCAAAGCCTAGACTCTTCTAGAAGATGTCTTTAACCCTAATCCTAATCCCCTCCTAACTTTGTCACATTCCCTAAACATGGGTTAAGACTTGCTAACTCAAGCCAAAGTTAACAAATATCTCCTCCTTCACCCACCCTCATTAATTGCAATCCACTTGCCATCCACTTGCCTAATCCTAAACCATCCTAATCCATCCTCTAATCATTTGCACAATCCTAAGCAAGCTTAAAACCTTCCTAATCAAGCCCAAGTCAAAATTTCTCTCATCTCCCTCAAAATATCTCAACCATAAAACTTTATGAAGTCCACTAGGCCATAAATGACTCTTCCAAGCCCTTTTATTGCTCTTACAAGCCATTATGAGGGTCTTTATGAAGATTTTATCCCTTGAGCCTCCTTTGTTGACTCATCCTTCCCCTTTCCTTCATCCTCTCACCATGTGACATGTGTCACTCCTTGATTGACTATAAGGAAGCACAATCCATGTGCTCTCCTCTCATGCCATCTGAGCCCTCCATAAGCTTTTTCCCATCCTTGCATCTTAGCCCTCAATCCCTCAAGCCTCTTGCCTATAAATTGGATCCTTCCCCTTTGCAAAATAACACAATCCATGAAGTAAAGTTATAATGCTATTTTGAGAGCCAAATCCATACTAAATCCATCTATCCACACTAAAAATCCACAATCATCCATTGAAGCCTTTGGAAGCATATTGAGCATACATCCTATCCATTTAGATAAAGCTACTCAACAAGAGAGCTTCTCATTGAGATAGCACATTAATGGCTCATATTTTCAACTGAGAGCTCATCTTAGTCTATCTTGAAGTTTATGAATTTTGTTTAGTTTGTAGAAGCTTTATTTAAATTTGGTTTCTATTAGCATACTAACATTGCTCATATACAGGTTCTAATGCTTGTTAAAACATATAAACATTATATTTCATGTAAACATTAAATAGGGTTTAGATGTAATATATTAAATTATGGTTCTCATTTCAAGCTGTAGGAAAGTGTGATCTTTCTCACATAATAGAGTTGTGAATCATTAATAAAAGACATCACATTCACACAGATAAAATATGATGCAAATGCATTCAGTCATCTTGCAGAGGACAGTGATCGTTGATCACCTAGCTTATGTAATTAGGTTTGGAATATTATTCATAGTAACTATATTGCTCACAGAAGATTTGATCATCCATTACCACAGAGTACACATTAGATTGTGGCATAAGAGGAAGCTTCAAATTATCGTTGTTTCCTTATCTCAATCATGGATTCTGTAGTGTTTGCCAGTAATCTTCAACTTTTCTATGGGTCACACATTCTATTTGACATCTATGCATATCAATTTGTATGAGATTGCCAATACCAATAGTGGAGTACATTGACTTCTTCTGCAGTCATCAGTTAACAGTTGAGTTCAACACGAACAAGAATATCCAGTTCTCGGATCAAGGTGATAACTGTACTATTACTGACATTAATAATATCCAATCGATCCAAAAAAAGTCATATATTTGTTGGGATGAAACTCATTGCAGATCCCTCAAATGGTTAGAAAAATGGATTACTAATAATAATTTTATAATTATTATGTAGTACATAAACAATAAGTTCTATAATATTCCTTTGAAAGGGGTTTAATTGAAGATACCAATATGTATATTGTCCACTTAAGAAATTGTTAATTGTTGTTGAAGCATTAATTAATAATTATGAAATAATTATTAATTAATAAGATTGATAACATTGAACAAAGTTAATCAAAATTATTACTTAGAAAAGTTGATTGGTGAGCCATCCTTTTTAATTGCTACTCTAAAGTCATCTAGAAAATAAGATAGAGTTAAATTTCATTGGATAAAAATTGTGTTGCCACCTTGGAAAATGGGACCCTACGGTTAAGCATTAGTTTTACTAACTAATCTAATAAAGTTAAATCTAGTTTAAGATTAGTCAATAATAGAAGGAGCATAATTAGTCATTGGACAATTTAAGCAAATGAAATGTAAATGAGGGTTAAGAATATATTTTCACAAATTAAATTGTTTTTCTATTATGGTAAATGAACTCAATATTGAATCCACAATTATTTAATAAGTTGCCTTGATGAGAATTCTATGATTCTTTATTAATAATTGATAACGAAGTTTCATTATTATAGGTTTTAATTAATAAAAATTAAAAGGTAATTTTATTAATTACTCGCGACTAATAATTGTTGAGGTAGTAAGATAAGTATTTGAACTTTGATGAACTATAGTTAATTAAAATTAGTTTAATTAAATTGATGATGTATATAGTTACATGAGAGTTGTGGAAATGTTATGATATTGTCTAGGATTGATATTATCTAATCGTTTGAATGAGACGAATAGATAATACTTGCCTAATAATTATTTTGAGGATTGAGTTAATAAAGATAGGTATTTGTTTTTCTGATGATTAAAGAAGTTGATTTTTAGTTTATGAAGTTATTGTTAATTATTGAATGACTGATATTCATTCAATCAATAATATAGTGATATAATTATTGATTGATTTTATTGTAGAATTAATTAAATCTAATTGATAGTTAAATACTATAATGGAGTTGAAATTGATACGATTGTTTTTTATTAAGTTCGTTACATAATGAGATCATTTGGCACTCTATATTTCATGTAGGCATATTGATGATTCTTTAGTATTTTTAGATGTTGATGATTAAACTTAAGACACTTGAAGTATACTTGAAATGATAATTGGAAACCCCTACACATTATTCAACTATGAGATAATAGCAAAACCAAAACATGTGTTTGCATCGTGTATTTTATATGCTTCTTGTTTTGGGTTTTGGGTTGACTAGTGTTGACTAGTCTTAGGTTGTTACCAGAGGCTCGGGGGTTATGAGATGTGTTGGAATGTTGATCTTATTGGTCTTGATCTTTATTAAGCCCAACCATGGTTATGTGATTGTGTTCTCTATGAAATGTTTGTATTTACTGATTGTTATTGTTCATCAGTCTTCATGTGTGAAGCTGAGATGTATGTGTATGAGACACTTGAGCTAACCATATTTTTGAGTCATCGATTAGTTATCCTTGGTTTGTTTTCTAGTTGCTATGATGGGACTGAAATGTTGATTTATTTCTTGATGATGTCATGTTGTGACATGTTTGACTCAACCATTTGGAGTCTTCGATCAGTATGATTTTGAGATATTTTTGGTTGCTTGTTGAGAACCAATGGATACTGTGATCTATTTTGAGACATATTTTGGTTATTGAGAACCAATGATTATTATGATTATCAGTGATGCCTTCAGTTGCCAATAGAGAACTGTTGTGGTCATGATTTTCTATGGATTCTTTTCGAATGCTCATGGAGATTTGATGATTCTTATCTTGGTGATTTGATGATTCTTATTATGGATATTTGATGCTTTTATCATGGATATTTGATGATTTTTTTTATGGATTATCTTTTGGATTTCTTTACAGTCGCTTGTAGAGGACTGTGGTGATTTATGATTCTATGAGCATTAGGGTAGGTTATCGACTTGTAGTGTCAGGAAGTGGTTTGCAATGGGGGTTGGGGCCCTAAGTGGCTGCCAGGGTAACTCATTATAAGTTTGGTTAATAAGTGATAACATTTACACGCTAAATGGGGATTAAATGAACCTAAAAAGATAATTTTTTTGATGTTCTCGCCCATGCCTTGAGCACTTGTACAGGCTAGGATGGGAAAAGTGAAATGCATGGTTGTGACCTTGCATTCCATAGTATGCCTCATCAGTATGAGAGGATACTAGTGGCCGCATGAGATTTGTATGGACCCATGGAGTTTAGCTAACTACCAGGGTAACTTCTACGAGATAAATGCAATGACACTTTCTTGCTTGCAGAGTAGGTTTCCTACATGTCATTGTGTGCCTCTGGGAATTAGATGTTGATTTTGTGTGTGATGGAACCTTTGAGTTAGTATACTTTTAGGTTTCTTAGACTCATAGAGATTTATGTTTTGTGGTTTTGATATCCTGTTTGGGACTTGATATTATCTCCTCAGCACGGTGGGAGTGGACCACTTAGGTTCCACGCGGTCGGGTGGTAATGTATTTTCACTCTTATCATTTGAGATCTGTCCGAGACACCGTGGCTCAAGTATTCTTGGTTGGTATTTATCTTCATTTTGATTTTGGAGCATTATGATAGATGATATACCTTATGATGGATGTATTTACTGGTATGTTCTTGTATTGATTATTTGCATATGTTAGATGATGTTACTATATGCTTTACTTTACATGTTAGTAGGATGTTTTAGGAGTGACATTCCTACTATGATAATACCGATGATCTCTTCGGTGCTTTGGAATGTTACACACGAAGGGATGGCTAGGATCCACGATGGTCCAATGATGCTATTTACGGTTGGGAGGAACCGTGCACTTAGTTAGTTATGTTTGTGATATATGGTTATCTTTTATGATGGATGTTTATGTCTTTTGTGATAATGTATCATGTATGATTTATGGTCTCATTATGTTATTGCATCATGGATTAATATTGGATGATGATGTACTTTATTTACATAGATTTTTATTCTTTTAAGCTTTTCATACCTTGTAACATGTACAATGGATGATTGAGCAATCTGAAAATGTAATTTATGAACATTGGATGTATCATTGCTATTTCATAAGGATATGATGTTAGATGGATAGTTAAGATTAGATGTGAATCAATGTTAAGGGATCTTTAAGAATGTAATATGTTATGTTATGTTATTTTCAGAGGGATGGTGCTATTGCTTCCACTATCATGTTAATGTTATGAATGGCTTTACTTTCATGTTTTTAAAAAAAATGTTTGGAAAACTTAGTGAAATTCTTTGGATCCCTTGGCGGGGCATTACAATGGGGGATGGTGGGATAGGGAGAGATGTGGTTTGACAATGTGTGTATGCACTATAGTGAATATGTGTTTTATAATGCGTACGCACTATGTGAAATCACCAAAAAAGGTCACAAAGCAAGTTTGGGTCCCTTTTGATCCATATTCTTCTTTTTTTCTATTGTGCATTCTATTGTTTCGATAGAAAACATGGGTTTCAAGTTGTTGGAAGTTAGAAAACATTATTTGAAGACTTTTTGAAGCTAGCAAACACCAAATTCAATCATTGGATTGGCTTTTTGAATATTCTTTCTATAGAAAAGGTTAGTGCAGTCCATTTTAAATATTGATTGTTGATATATATAGAAAAATTTGATTATAATTTGATAAGTTGTTTAATATATAGTGAATTCATTGAAATTTGTATGTTTGAAGAATTGTTATTTGGAAATGGTTAGAAATTTGGCAAGTTGTTTGACATATATTGTGTATTCATTGAAATAATTTTAATTTACAAATTGTAAGTAATTTAGATGTTTGAATAATTTAACATGTAGAAATCATTATCATGCCAAGGAAGAAACCAAAAACTCAAACAAATGAAGATAAGGAGAGAGATTTGGTAATTAAAAGAGATTAAATGAAACTACTATGTGAACAAAGAAACTTGCAAAGCAATAATGAAGAATTGACTTTCGAAGAGGATCAAGAACCACTGATACAAAGAAACAAAGAGAAAGAATTGCAAAGACAAAGAGAACAAATGAGACTATTATGCTCAAGAAGACAATTGAATTGTGAAGCTACACCATCTTCCAATGTTTAATTCATATCATCCTCTTATGTTGAAGAGACACTAATTTATAGATCTTATGATGTAGACACTCCATCATGTCATGTTGAAGGCACAACATCAACATATCAAGTAGGTGATATTCCATTTTTTGCATCTTATTGCTAAGGCAAATCATCTTTGATTCAAGGTACACAAAACACTCAACCTTATGTTGATGTTCAAAATGTTGAGGGAATGGAAGAGATTATAACACCTTCTAGAATTCATTTTAGAAGACCAAAATATTTGACTAATATTGATACTAACATTTTGAAATCAATGCCTGACAAGATTAGCAAGTGTACTTGTCAAAGAAAAGTTAATCATACGTAGAGATTATTCTTTAAAGAATTAAATATTACAGGTCAATGCCAATTATTTGTTGAAATGATGAGGAATTTATAAATTTAGGCCTATCATGAAGATTCTTGGGCTAAGAACGATGAAAAATTCAAATGACAAATTTTTTTTAAAGAATCTAATGAATGCTTATGACAAAGTGGGTTCTAAATCATGTACCAAAGATAGTAATATCACATGGAAAGTACTTACATTGACAATAGTAAGTACCCAAATGAAGAAAGCTTGACTCATGAGAAAGACAAGCAAAACATTGAAAATTGGTAGAGGTACTCTAAGGAGATCCATGCTAAGGTGTGAGAGATTGGAAGATCTAACAAAAAATGAGTTATGAACATTTAGTGGTAGACTACCATGAAAGGATAAAGAAATTAGTGAAGCTTTGAAATCATTGATTGAAGATTGTTGGAAAAATAACACACATGTTTCCCCTAATCAAAGAGATTTTGTAAGAAGGAGGATTGGTAGCCAAAATCATGACCCACATGCGAAACATTTTTTGGACTCAACTTAGACACAATATTTTGTAAAATTTATTGGTATGTATCCTAAAATTCAAATAAGTCAAAGATTTTTTGGGATGGGTAAACCTTTTTATGTGAAGATAAATCACACATGCACAACTTGTTGTTGTAGGGTACATATTTAATTGTATAACCATTTTGATTTTTTTACGCATATATGTATGTTTTTGCATTCTAAGTTTGTTTTGCAAGATTATGACATGAATGAGCCACCGAGATCTTCAAAGAAATTTATATCCAACATTTTATGTGAAATAGGGGACAGCCAACAATTTTACAAGGCATCATGCTTGGATGGTAGATGCTTATTTTTTAGGTTTTTGCAACTTTTATCAACTTGTGAACATATGGATAGTACACATGTGGGTAAAAGCACAAATCTGTGTCACCCTCTATGATATCCTTGGGTGTTTCAACTGGAAGGCTTTTGGCCAGAATGGTTTTAGCTGGAATGGTTTCGACCAAACATATGTGGCAATTTCGTGCACCTACATGGCTTGTCCATTCCGGCCGAAACCCATTCGGTCGGAACGATTACGGCCGAAACCCCAAGCCGCAATAAAACTGTCATAAACCTCTTGTGGCTATCATTGTCACTATTGTGGTTCCTAGATTTTTGGAGAGCGCGTCAAGTGTTTCAATCGTAACTGGTTAGTGGTTTTTTCCTTCCCATTTTAAAGTATTTTTTTAATGTATTTTTTAATTAATTGGTGTTAATTGTACTTAAGTAGTTTTTGACCTATTTTGTGAGTGAAATACTTAAAATTGTTTATTTTTTAATATGTTTAAATTATTTTAGATTGTTTTTGAATGGTATTTAAATTAATTTGTTAGAAAAAATGTAGTTAAACATGAGATAAAAACATATTAAAACATTAGAAAAACATTAGGTTAAAATGTCAAAAAAAATAGTTAAAAAATATAGAAAAATATGAGGTAAACATGTAGAAAAACATTAGTAAAAAATGTAGCAAACCTTTAGGGGACATTGTCCAATTTCTAATATAACTTGATGGATCTAGAGGTGAAAAAATAATATCTTATGGTGAAATTAATTTTGACATTAAATACACCTTCTAACATAACCTTATATTAACTACAATCATAACCCCTACCACATTCTAACCATAACATAGGCCCTCTACTAACCGAATGAACCACACTTAGATATTGATGATGTTCATTTTAACAACTAGTTATTGTTAGGTAATAATGAGTCTTACATTACCAAACAACACATTAAGATGAGTTAAATGATATGTTTTTAGGTATGTTATCCATGCATCTATGTCTTAAGGGGACAGAGGAGTCGTAATAGGTCATACTATTTTTTATAAGTTCTAATAATTCTTAATATGTATTATTAGGATATAATAGGTCTTATTAGGTAATGATGATTCTTACATTACCAAATGACACATAACGACCTCATGATACATTTCTAGGTATTTTTATCCATATATATGTTAAGGGGACCTAGGGACTCCTACTAGGTCATTATGTCTGTTATAGGTTCTAATAGGTATTCATATGTTTACTAGCACATAATAGGTATTGTCAGGTAATAATGAGTCTTACATTACCAAACAACACATTAAGATCACTTGTGTTGCATTTTTCAGTACGTTATCCATACATGTGTGTCTTAAGGGAACATAGGAGTCGTAATAGGTCATACTATTTTTTATAGGTTCTAATATGTCTTAATATGTATTATTAGGATATAATAGGTCTTATTAGGTAATGATGATTCTTACATTACCAAATGACACATAACGACCTCATCTCCTCAGTTTTAGTAGGAGTCATCCTATGAGTAGCCTTGTTAGGAAAACTAGCTCTAGGGATTAAATCTATCTGATGACTAATTTTCCTTACTAGTAACAAACCTTCTGGAACATTATCAAAGATGAAATCTCCATACTCACTTAATAGGCTTGAAACTTTAGGTATAATTTCACTAATACCTTCCTTATCTCTTCTAGGAATCAAAGCATAATGCATATGCTGATGTTTCATACCATCCAAAAATTTTCTTCCATCAACAAGACATATCCTAGCACTACTACATACCTTTTCACCTTCCTTTACCAAGGGCTTCAGTTTGTGGAAAACTCCATCCTTTGTCAAAGAGTATGTATTTGCATGACCATCATGCACAACATGTCATTCAAATTGCCACAGTCTTCTCAACAATAAATGACAAACATCCATTGGAATAATTTCATAGAGTACTTCATCATGGTAACTCCCAATCTTGAACTTCACCAAACATTGTTCACTGACCAAGACCTTATGATCATCCTTCATGCAAGAAATATGATAGGGTTGGGGGTGTTTCTCCCTCTTGAGCTTTAGCTTAGAGACCATTTCCTTAGATACCAAGTTGTCCATGCTGCTAGCATCAACAATCACATCACAACACTTATCCTTGCACTTGCACCTGGTACAAAAAAAACTCCTCCTTTGTCCAAGTTTAGTCTCCCCACTTAGTAAGATACTTTAATTTATGAGAACCTCTCCTCTTTTTGTATCCTCTAAATGTGATGACTGTGCATCCTCATCCACATGAGCAACCCTTGCTTGACCATCAGCTCTCCTATCTATCCTTCCTTGTCATTGAGGGAATTGAAATGCATGATGACCTTGTTTATTGCAATAAAAATAGGTACCGTGGAAGCCTCCTCTTCCTAAACCTTTTCCACATCCTTTGCATCTTCCTCTCTGATCTCCAAAGTTTTGATCACCTTCATTTCTCTGGTTTTTGCCAGTACCCACATCTTCATTTTTCATCTAGGTCTCATTTTGGCCTAAAAATGACCTACTGCTACCCCTTCCTCCTTGACTATGCCCTCTGTGCATTCCTTCAAACTTTTTATTTAGCTTCTCTTCAACTTATAGGGCAAATTGGTATGCCTCTTCAATGCTAGTCATTCTAACCAAACTTAACTCCTCCTAAATGCTAGGTCATAACCCACTGAGGTAATGGGAAACCTTCTCCTTATTTTCTTCTACATGCCCTACCCTAATAAGAAGTCAATAAAATTCCTTCGTATATTCTTGGACAAATTTTCCTGCTTGCTTTAATCCTTGCATTTTCTTGAACAAATCAAGTTCATAATCAATAGGAATGAATTGCTTCTTTAGTTTGTCCACCATGTGATCCCACCTTGTGATTTTCTCCTTTCCTCTTCTATTCCTTTCCAACCGAATCTCTTTCCACCAAATTTTTCCATGGCCTTTCATTTTGGCCTTCAAAAAATTAATCCTATCTAGGTCCCTAATATCCTCATACTCAAAATACTCCTCTAATTCATTGATCTAGTCGATCAACTCATTGAGGTTTAGATTTCCTAAAAACATATCCACATCAGTTTTAGGTCTTTTTACAAGCTTAGAAATGGCCCTAAAAAACCTCTCCTTTGCCTAATTTAGGACTTCCTCATCACCTTCCCCTTCCTATCCAATATATTCTTCTTCTTCATTTTTTTCCTCACTTTCGTCACTTGTGGCAACATTCATTCCTCTACGGATCTCCTCCTGCAATGCTTGAACTTGTCTCCAGAGGGTTCTAACCTCAAGAATAAAATATCTAGCCCTTCCACCACATTCTCTTCATGGAGGCATCATCTTGTCTCAAACCCATAACCACAAAGTCTTGGTGTAAACTACCTCACAATTGGTGCTTTGTCTACACACTCAAGAATATCTACTCTGATACCACTTGATGGAGACACAACCAAAGACCAGAATGAACACACAAGAAAAGGGACATATTATTATCAATGAAAAATTCCCTATGGGCTTATAATAATATGATTTTGGAGAAAGAAATCCTCCACACAGTACCCCCTCTCTAACTCCACTAAGAATTTCCTTTAAAGTGACATAAATGTTCTTAAATAAGCCCCAAATGGTTTAGGGTTAGGAATACATTCTAGAATATGCTAGTTAGCATCCACTGCCAAAATAGAAGGTTCCAGAAATCACATTAGAAGTCAGTGTAAAATTAGAAGAATGCAAAAATGGTAGTCCAACTTCTGGGAGGCATAACTTTTGAACTGTAACTCTAATTAATGAACTGTTTACTTTTTTGAAATGCTCTCAAAGCATTCTACAACCCTATGGATAGCTCGTCCCCCATTTTTGGGCCCAATATGAGGACATTTAGTGCCCCAAATCTGACTTTGAAGCATTCTTAGGAGGTCTCTAAGAAAATTCAAAATATAATAACTTTTTAATTGTAAAGCCTGTTGACTTGATTCTTTTTCTAGAGCACTTTAAATTACAACTATAATCATCCCTCCAACTTACATCCTCTAACTCATCATAATTTTGGCTCAATTACTAAATAACTCATTTTCTGCATTTACACATATCCCAAGGTGCTTAAAAACTAATAACACTCTAACCAAAAAAACTAATAGTCAAATTGTGAGAGTTGGAACCTTTATTTGACCCAAATGGGTATCTAGAAATGAAAACACTTTAAATAGAAACTATATCTAAGAACATTTTTGGGTAATGCAAGATTTCCCTTACACCACTGGATGTTCTTGCATCAACTGAAACTCGATGAGTTCAAATGATAGATTATTTGTTACCACCTTGAATCTGAGGCCATAGCTTTACAAGGTGTTGGCTCCTAATTTAATAGTTTTGGAAATAACCAAGAAACTAGACCAATACATCTAAGGTTATAAAACTCCTATGATGGATGCACTTGACTATAGTCTTGGGCCAACTATAAGGAAAAATCCTTCTTCTTCTTCAGGCTCTATTAGACCTAGGTTGGTGGACCTCAAACTCTTTATATGGTACCAGTGTAAAGGCACACAACTGAATCTAGAAAATAGATAACATCCCTTAATATTCTATGTTTATGCAAGCATTCATGGGTGAAATAGCTAATAACAGAGCACATGAACCTGATAAACCAAGTGAGGGAAAACTCTTTTAATTCTTAAACACTAAAGGAAAGATATTCAATTAAGATTTGTATCTCAATATCATCCAAGTATGCAACAACGCAGAACATGTAACCTCCAAGCTAACTAGTCCCTTATCCATTGGGCATCAACTAAACCTTAACATGTAGATGGATACTTAAAATATACTCAAATATTTAGGCATATGATCTATCTATTTGACTTGCAAAAAAACATCAATCTTTATAAAATTTCTCATGCTTATGATGAAATCCTTCTGGTGTAACCTCTAACTCTATCAGTATGAACAAGCATTTACATGGATCTTTGTTCCAAAAGAAAATTCATCCTAACACACAACCTTAAAGGATTGCAACTGAGTCCAAGCTCTTCATTCTCAAACACAAAATGTTATAGATAACAGAAGAAGGAGATGGGAAATAGAATGAAACTAAGAAAGGTGAAGCTTTTGTATTAATTTCCTTGGAAACAATACATCATCTGCATATCAAAATTCAAAAAATACACAGAGAATGACTGTGTAATATGAAATGCCTCAAAAGGAATACAATATGTTGTTCCTAACAAAAGAACACTGAGAAAATTATTATCACAACTGTGAGAAAATCGTAGAAAATTGGAATTAGACTAGTCTTACAATCCTCCTAAAATCTTCAGAGATTTGGAACCCTTATAATAAGTAGAAAAAGAAGATATATAGGAGAGAACATCTTTTAGGAATTTCCATTTGAAACTGACACCTCTCCCACTAAAAGAGTCTTTAATCTGAAGTTGCTAAAATTGAACTTCCTTCAACTACTTGCAATTGAAAACCATAAATGATGCCAAAATATTTAATATCTCTCATCTACATAATTTGCAAAGTATCTCATAGAGAAATATCAAGAAATCATCACAATCTATACTGAGGCTTCAAAAATCTAATTTTGCATGTCACATCTGCTTTGCCAGGCAATTCACTTGTGTTGTTGCCAAAAAAAATTACTTCAACCACCTTCAAAAAACATTCAATTCATCCTTACAATTGCTGGAGAGGTCAAATAGATAAAAATATATCTATATCTGATTGCAATTTCATCTACAACATTAACTTTACACAATTCACTATGAAGCCCTTGAAATTAGAAAACCTCCTGTAGCTGCTACCGGCTAACACCTGGTCAAAATATAAATATAAAAATGGAAAATTCAATCTTTTTTGGTTCTAACAATATATTACATTGTACATTTCAGAAAAAAATTGCCCCTCTGAGGGCATTCTGAAAATCTGACCTCCATGCCATGAAGAGTCAACATAAAATTGAAAAATTTATAAAGTCATGTAGTATAAACTATATAAAACTTTTAACAATAAATCAAATCTTTCCATTTGAAAATTTGAATATTGAAATCACTTGCAATTTTGATTTTATATCATTTTCCCTTTTCTCTTTCCTCCTCAATGCCAAGTGTCGATCTCAGATTCACTGAGCAGGCCCCGCTTTGTCTTTTCATTTGAGCATATGAAATTTGAAAATATTATGGGTCTATGATAGTATGATGAAATCATAAAATCATAGCCCATTCACTTGGAATTCTCAATCATACAATGATTGTATTAATTTTCATCTTTGTAATGTCTCTCTCATTAATATATGATTAATATATTAATTATTTTAACTCTTCTTTTATCCCCATCATAGCATCTCTGGCCTAAAATCATCCTCCTTCAACCACATGAAAAGGCTAAACTCACAACATTGTGCCTCCTCATTCCTAGGCCTCCGATCACACAACAAGGTTGAAGCATCGCAAGACATCAAAATTTTTGCCCCAATCTTACAATAATCGTAGGATCGGGGACCTTTGTTTTTCATTTATGATATCTTGAAATCATCATAACATTGCACAACCACAAATTCCATTCCCTGATCAGGCGATGGGTAGTCAAACTACATTGACCCTATGGCAAGAAATGAGTGGGCCCCCTCATGTATTGGGTTTGAGCTCATAAAAGGTATGCCACTTGAGTTACAATGGCATTGAGTCAGTGCACTTTAAAACATCAAAAAACTTCATCATGGAATGAATGTGGGACATATCTTCTTCATTCCCCATTTTAAAAATGTATACCTCCAAATATGAAATGCTTTGTATCTTCCCTACGCCGTGAGACTATTCTTGTTGTGATGCACGTGGGTTGTGGATGCCTTGAGTTATGTCATGCCCTTTCTAAATGCGGGTGACCCCTGTTCAATGTGTGGGCTGCCACTTCCATCTTCCTGTAGAGGCCGCTCTAGAAGATGCTCTATTATTACTGGTATGAAACTTCAAAATAAAGTCCCCCTCCTGCTTGGAGTTCCATCTTTTGAAAGCCATGGACAACACTCACATTTTATTTGGATGTGGATTGTTCCTTTATGTCAAAAATGTGGGGCTTCTTGACATAGGCATGGCTTTCTCTCTCTTTTAGATGTCATCCTCTATTTTTAATGTGGGTTGCTCTACCCTTGAGGCTTCCTGCCACAAGCTACCCTTGCAAATTTTTTTTCCATGCATGGAGCTAGGAACAACTCCCCTTTACCTATGTGGATTGTGGATTAGACATGGGTGTAGAGTTTTTCTTCCTTTGTGTGATGCTCCCACATATGGCCTTCTCAGCAAGCAAAGACGTGGACCTTGAATTCTCCAATTTTAATATTGATGTTGCTTTTACTTGGCTTAGAAAGACCTTCCATGTTGTGGCTTCTTGGATTGTAGTAATCTCCCTCGTCATGCTTATTGAATCTGATTACCTATTACTAGATGTCATAGTATTGATTACTTCCACAAAGTTGTGGCACAAAGTTCTACCAAGGATACAAAAATTCCCTTTTGTGTAACACTTTATCCTCCATTGATACTAAAATGATGATAAATGCATATTAAAATTTTCCCCTCTTCATCCATTAATTATTTCATAATTTTATAGTCATTGCTAACCTGATAGCATCAAACGGGCCCCAAACTGGGTCCAGCTAAATTTTTTTTTCTTTCAGAATAGCTGACATGGAAAATTGATCCCCCAACCTCCTTGAAATGACTAGAAACCAATTTGAACATTTAAACATGACATAAAACTCAAATTAAATCATTTCCACATCATTGTGAAAGTTGTGTCAAGAGGCCTATTGCCTGGCTTTAAAAAAATTGACATAAACACCTAGCTGGGCTCCGACACATTCAACAGGCCTACCAAATGTCATTTCATGAAGAAATCAGGGTTAAAATATATCGACCTCCAAACATGCCAACTTAAATTCACCTGTGAATGAACATGTTAGAAAACTGGAAATTGCATTTGGTTTTGGCTTTGAAAACAAGGCAAATGGGCACTTGAGATTCTGAAATTTGGGGCATAGTATATTGTCATGAGGAGAATATGATTCTATGATTTGGGCTCATGAAAAATCACAAGATGCATTTGGTGAAGGTCTGAAGTTGGCTACTTTGATTTGTAGGATAGTGATCATCAGTAAAATATCATTTTTTGCAAATGGAAAGGCCCCAAAAATGTGTGCAGACGGATTCATCAAGGCTTAAAAATTGGCACACTTGTAGTGTTTTTAGAGTATAATGTAGGGAAACAAACCATTTGGTCCCAACAATCACGGACTCAAAGATATGACATCCCAAACAGGGCTGCCAATCAATCTGCTTCTCTGATTACAAGTGAAACTCTAAAAATTGCAAATGGAATCACATTTGAAAACTAATCAAATGGATTCATCATAAGCTAAAATCTAGAGCATATAAAGTATTTGACCCCTAGAATATGATACAAAAGGAATTTTCTTATTTAGGTCAAGTGGTCAAAAGTTATATCTTGTCAAACAGGGCTACTCGAAAATATGAACAATATGCAGATTTCAACAGAGGTAACTAACCAACTTTGAGACATTCAAAGCCTAATAAAAACATGTCAAAATGACACTAGCTCAAAATAGGACTTCACAAAATGGTTCAAGATGCTAGTTTATCATCATGGAACACATGGATATGCTGAATTAAGGGTGTTATAACTATGAAACACCACTTAGGCATTAAGACATCAGCCGGGTACACAAGCATGAAAAGCATTCATAGGGGTTTAAAGTAACTCAAATTTTGGAATAGGCACTCAAAACGGGAATGTAATTTTGAGCACCAATAGTGGCTCTGTCTAGAGAAGCATGCCCCTTGTAGGCATGACGATAAATTATATCTCTAGATGAAGAAGACCACTCAAAAACTTTTTTTGAAAAAAATTTTGAAAACAAGGAAACTACTCTATCTGTACAAGATTTTGACCCCAGTCCACCAAAACTTTTCCAAACCTCTTACCTCTATCAAAGACTTGATTCTGACTTATGTCTCTCTAAGGTAAATTGAAACTTTCATTATCCTTTATTTCACCCAACACATAAAATTTTTCAATTGGCTCAGGTGGCAAAACAAAATAACTTTCCTGACTTTCATAGTACATACTAGGGACATCCTTAACATAATGCTCACTATGAAAATAGGGTTCAGCATGCTCAAATATACTAGGATCAAACTGATAACTCTCTTTAATAGATGAATTGTGCATGCTATCAAACTTTTGAAAAAAATCAAACACACCTTGGAAATTTTTACCTCCATGTATAGCCTTTTGACATTCAAATGAGTATCCATATTTATACTCACTTATGTCTTCCATGTCAATGACTGAAAATAATCCAGGGCTCTACACTAATTCTTCACAATCAGCAAATGGATTCGTCACATTAAAGCATTCATCATAAAAGTCCTCGCAAGATGTAGGCAGATTTTCAATAACCATTTCATCTAGCACCTCACCATCATCATTACAATGGAAATGCTGATTAGTTCTTACCTCATATGAATCATTATGAAACTTATCATGAAGTGCTAGTTTATTTTCAAAGACAAATTCATCAAGCACCTCATCTTCGAGCTCACAAGATGCAACATCATTAGAATATTCATTGTCACAAATGGAAGAAGAACAATCTGATTTGTTACAATAGTATGAGAGTATGTCACCATTAAACTCATCCTCTACTAGATCTGAAACCTCCATGCCCTCTTCAAACAATGGATTGATCACTCCATGCAAGGATCCTTTTTTAACATTCTAAAAAAAGACAGGCTGATCATCATCCAAGTCCATAACATATAAGGCATTAGTATAAACCTTAAAACCATTTCCAGCATAATTTTCATGAGAACTTTCAGCATGTGTAGAGGAAAAATCAAAATCATCATCATCATCACTTGAAGGCATAACATCAACCTCATCAACTAAGCAAGCGAAATATAAAACAATATTATTCACCTCATCTTCACTAGGATGATTCAAATGACTTTGTAGTGCCTACCCTCATTCACATCTTTTCTGGACATTGTTATTATCTTCATACTATGATAGACTAGTTGTATGTTGATGGATTAGTGGTATTATTTTGACACTATCAGACATTATGTTATGGATTCAGTGGTTATATGATGAGATCATTTAGATTTTACATTTCATGCATACATGATGATCATTATACTATTTTTAGTTATTATTGATGATTAGATGGATGGTTTATTATCTTATGTGTTTAATTATGGATACTTACCCCATACTTGCATGTGTATGGTGTGCCTGTTTTCTTATTGTATGGCATTTCTGATGTGGTTAAGGAAGGGAGTCGTAGTCACCTGCTTAGTCGGGATCTACACGATGCACCACTTCCTACCATTGTCTGTTTAGTTTAGAATTATATATATTGTATGTACATGCATGGTTTTTCTATGGGTTGTAGGTACCGGGTATTGACTTTCCTGAATTGCTAGGATGAGCATACCCTATTACACTATCTCAATGATAAGAGGAGGGAGATAAATTCTCAAGTCCAAATCCCAAACCTTTAAACCAATTGTCCTAGTGAGGTAGGACAAGTATCTAGATATTTTACCCACCGAATGTGTCGGATGACATGATTCATGATTTTTAACCCTTTAGACTAATTTTGAGTGATTTTCTCTATGATGGGTTTTTCATATTTTATCTTGGATGTCTATGGTGAATTTTCTATTAATTAAGTCTTACTAAATGGATTTAATTAATAAATTAATTATTTGAGAAAATTAATATAAAATATCATGTTATTTGATATTTTGATTATAATTAATTGAGGAAAAATGAATTAAATAAAAGAAAATTAGAAATTAAAATTAATAATAATAATAAAATAATAAATAAATAATAATAATAAAAGTTACAAAGTTAAAATGAAAGTTATAAATATTTAAATAAAAAATTATATAAAAAGTGAATTGGAGTTATAAGCTTGCATGGGAATTAATGCACTTCTCTATTTCTCATGTGTCAACAAGACGGGGGTTAGTGCATCAATTAACCACATGGTGTCTACAACCCTATGGCTCATCTTTAAGGTTGGAAAAGACCCATGCTTAGTTGGTGACACCTTCCAGCTATTTCAAGAAGCATTCTAGATGTTTCCTAAAAGCTATTTATATTCAGGCATTCATAGAAGCTTAGACATAGCATTGGGAGAGCAATTGGAGCATTGGAGGACTCGAGAATTTTGAAGAAGGGAGGAGCTTGCTCTACGGATTTTCTGAGGAAGAGCGATTTAGCATCAGAATCTGAGTAGATTCTTGTGATTTTACTTATGCTATTTTTGCATCATGGATTCCCTATCTTCTTTGTGTCTCCCATATGTCTTCTAAGAAGTTTCATATTTATATGTATTCTCAATGTGGGTAGATTAATTTAATTGGAGAATTTTACATGCATTCTATAATGCAAATATCTTATTCTTAATTGTAGATATAATCTTTGTGGAAACAAAAAAAAAACATACATGATTATATTCAGATCTGTATACATATACATATATATAAATATATATTTATATATATGAATATGTATAAATTTATTATGGAACTATTATAAAATTCAAATATATATATATATGTATATATCTAATATCTAAATATGTTATTTAAGTTATTATTTGATAATGACTTGTATTTATGGTTTATTTTCATAAAGGTGACTCTTTAATAATTTTCAACTATTTAATAATTTAAATGTTTTAAATTATTAAATAAGGAATTGATAGTTGAGTCGAGGATGTATCAAACAAATGCTATTAATTGGAAAATGGATTTTTAGTTCTAATAAGGAAAATTTTTATTTATCCAAAAACAATATATGTGTTCCTCCATTCATTCTTTAGACTTCGAAACTTAAACTGAGATCTCCACATTTAAATTCATGTTGTAAAACCAAAACATGTGTTTACATTGTGTATTCTTTATGCTATTGTTTTGGGTTTTGGGTTGACTAGTGTTGACCAGTATAGGACGTCTACCAGAGGCTTGGGGGTTATGTGATTGTGGTGACTTGATGATGTTTTAATCCCGATCTTTATAAACCCAACCATGGTTATGTGATGGAATGCTCTATGTATTGGTTGTGATTATTGATTGTTATAGTTGAGATTCTTATGTATGAGACACTTGACTTAACCATTATTTTTGGTCATCGATCAGTTATCCTTGGTTATTTTTCTAGTCACCATGATGGGACTGTGATGTGGATTTATTTTGATGATGTCATGATGTGACATGTTTGACTCAACCATTTTTGGAGTCCTTGATTAGTATGATTGAGATATATATTTTGGTTATTGAGAACCATTGGATATTTGATTATTAGTGATACTTTAGTTGCCAATAGAGACCTATTGTGTTCATGATTTTCTATGGATGTTAGCTCATGGAGATTTGATGCTTTTATGCATATTTGATGATTTTATGGATTATCTTTTGTGATTTTGTGATTTATGATTCCATGAGCATTAGGGTAGGATATTTGCATGTAGTGACAGGAAGTGGCTTGCAATGGGGGCTGGGGCCCTAAGAGGCTACCAGGGTAACTCATTGTAAGTTGGATTAATAAGTGATAACATTCACACCTAATACTTACTGAATGAACCTAAAAAGATAAGTGTTTTGTTCTCGCCCATGCCTTGAGTGCTTGTACAGGCTAGGATGGGAGTAGTGAGATGCATGGTTGTGACCTTGCATTCCATAGTATGCCTCATGAGTATGAGAGGATACTAGTGGCTGCATGAAATTATTATGGACCCTTGGAGTTTAGCTAACTACCAGGGTAACTTGTACGCGATAATTGTGATGACACTTTCCTGCT
This sequence comes from Cupressus sempervirens, assembly GCA_028749045.1. Classification (NCBI taxonomy): domain Eukaryota; kingdom Viridiplantae; phylum Streptophyta; class Pinopsida; order Cupressales; family Cupressaceae; genus Cupressus; species Cupressus sempervirens. The sequence goes on from CM053790.1 coordinate 684,902,642, forward strand.
TGCATGGTAGGTTCCTACATGTCATTGTGTACCTCTGGGATTAGATGTTAGATTTTGTGTTTGGAACCTTTGAGTTAGTATACTTTTAGGATTCTTGGACTTATAGAGATATGCGCTATGTGATTTTGATAGCTTGCTTGGGACTTGAGTTTATCTCCTTAGCACGGTGGGAGTGGACCACTTAGGTACCATGTGGTCGGGTGGTAGTGTATTTTCCACTCTTATCATTTTGAGATTCATTGAGACATCGTGGCTGATGTGTCCTTCATGATGGTGAATATGTATCCTTTTTCATTGATGATTAGCATATGTTAGATGATGTTATCTTATGCTTTTATTTGCATGTTAGATTACTTCTACATATGATGTTGTATTTATTAGGAGTGACATTCCTACTATGTGATACTGATGATCTCTTCAATGATTTGGAATGTTACACACGGAGGGATGGCTAGGATCCACGATGGTCTAATGATGCTATTGACGGTTGGGAGGAACCATGCACTTAGTTTATTATGTTTGTTCTTTATGATGAATGTATATGTTCTCTATGATGTTGTATCATGTGATTATCTCTACTCTGATGTATCATGGATTAGAATAGGATGATGTACCTTATTCTATGTATGTATATTTTTGAGCTTGTCATACCTTGTGACATGTACAGTGGATGAATGAGCATTTGAAATGTAATGTGTAAACATTGGACTTATCATTATTATTTCATGAGGATGTTGTACTAGATGGATTCATGTATGTAATTCAATGTTAAGGGATCTTAAAGAATGTAATCTTTTATTTATGTTATGTTTACTTTCAGATGGACAATGCTATTACTTCTGTTATTGTGCATAAGCTATATGTGATGTTTAATTTCATGAAAAAAAAAAGCTACTAAACTTAGTGAAATTCTAGGTTAATTCTTTGGATCCCTTGGCGGGGCATTACATTTAGTATCAAAGCCCGAGTTTCTACATTGGGAGCTCTGGGTATTTTGGAACAACTAGAACTTTGAATTATTGAGTATAACTTTTCAAACTTGATCTAGGTGAATTGAAATAGGACTCAAACTATTACTTGAATATTTTTCATACTTCAACACTTAGTTTCAAAACTAGAAATTTTCCTTAAACCTAGACATAGAACTAAACTTAGTACCTTGTACTATTGTAGGATGGTATCTAGGACTAGGTCTTATGTTAGAGGCCATGGTAGAGGCCGTGGTAGAGGCTGTGGTCGAGGCAGAACTATCAGTGTCCATGAGGGATCAGCTCATGTAGAGAGCAGGGAAGAGCACTCTAGTAGGTAGAAGGAAGAGAGCCATAGAGAGGACCAAGCTGAGTCTGAAGAGGTTAGTTTGAGGTAGAAGATGCAGACTATTCTAGAACATCTACCTCCTATTCAAGAACAACCCAAAGTGCATCAGACAGAACAAGAGCATAGACCCAGATCTAGAAACAGTCTTTTTTTAGCAAAAACAGTCGCCAGCAATCTAATGTATCACCTATAGGAAGAGGTTCTGGCAGAAATATGAAATTCTTTTCATGTGGTCAGATTGGACATTATGCAGCTCAGTGTCCTCAGCGAGCACCTTAGTTTACAAGACCTAGAACTATAGTTTCAGAGCCTATAGTGGGTGATGCAGGTAGAGCTCATAGAATTTTTGCAGTAGTTGATCAGCATTAGGTAGATCATCAAGGAATAGTGGTTGAGACCACAGGTGCTATTAGAGGTATATCTCTTTCAATATTGTTTGATTTAGGAGCTACAGATTCATTTATTTCACCATCTATAGTTTCTAAGTGTAAGCTGGATGCAGTGAAGCAAGATTGTGGTTGGCAAGTGGAACTAGCCTCAGGCATTAAGGTTTCCACAGATTCTATAGTTCATAAGTGTGGGCTTAGCTTAGGAAGCTTTGATACGGCAGTGGATCTTTGAGTCATACCCCTTGGTTCTTATGATGTGGTTCTAGTCATGGACTGGCTTGCATCTCATAGAGCCAGTATAGATTGCAAGAAGAAGATTATTATGTGCCAAGATGACCAAGGGAATGATGTGCAGATAGTTGGGATACCGAGGCCTATATCTCTGCAGATGATTTTCGCTATGCAATTGAAGCAAATTTTTTGTAAGGGATGTTAGATATTTGCTATTATGGTAAATGCTCTTGATGAAGAAGATTCCATTAGGGAGACTTTAGATCACCCAATTTTACAGGAGTACGCAGATGTTTATCCAAGTGAGATTCCAGGCATGCCTCCGAAGAGGGACATTGACTTTAGTATTGATCTGATTCTTGGAGTGAAGCCTATTTCTAAAGATCCTTATCGCATGACTACTCAGGAATTGGGTGAGCTACGTCTTTAGCTAGAAGAACTTCTAGCCAAAGGGAGCATTTGACCTAGTGTATCACCATGGGGAGCTCCAGTGCTCTTTGTGAAGAAGAAAGATGGTTCTTTGCACCTTTGTATTGACTATAGATAGTTGAATAAGGTGACTATTAAGAATAGGTATCCTTTACCTAGGATTGATGACTTATTTGATTAGATCAAGGGAGCTACAATATTCTCCAAGATTGACCTTAAGTTAGGATACCACCAGCTTCGCATTAAGGAACCAGATATTCATAAGACTGCTTTTTGAACTTGTTATGGGCATTATGAGTTCATAGTGGTACCTTTTGGATTGACTAATGCTCCATCAATTTTTATGAGTTTGATGAATGTTGTTTTTTGATCTTATTTGGATAGGTTTGTACTTGTGTTTCTTGATGACATATGATATATTCTAAGACTCAGAAGGAGGATGAGGAGCACCTGCGGTTGGTATTGCAGTGTTTGAGAGACAATCAACTTTATGCTAATGCAGCTAAGTGTGAATTCTTCAAAATGGAGATTCAGTATTTAGGGCATGTTATTTCAGGTGATGGTATTTCAGTGGATCCTACAAAGATTCAAGTGACAATAGATTGGCCGACACCAACTAATGTGTCAAAGATTCATAATTTCATGGGTTTAGCTAGTTATTATCGTAGATTTGTCCAGAACTTCTCTAGGATAGCACATCCTATCACTTCTCTTCAAAGGAAAGGAAAGAATTTTGTATGGACAGAGAAATGTGAGGAAGCTTTCCAAAAGCTCAAGGAGCTTTTGACCAGTGCAACGATACTAGCTGTACCTGATCTAGAAGGTGATTTCATGGTATGTATAGATGCTTCTCTTGAAGGGATTGGGGCACTATTGATGCAGAATGGACGGGTGATTGCGTATGAATCACGCAAGCTCAAGGATCATGAGTTAAATTACCCTACACATGATCTTGAGTTAGCAGCAGTAGTTCATGCTTTAACAAGGTGGAGACATTTCTTGTTGGGGCACAGATTTGAGCTACATAGTGATCATCGTAGTCTTCAGTACATTTTTACTCAGCATAATTTGAATGCTCGCCAGAGGTGATGGATGGAGTTTCTATGCGAGTATGATTTTGAGGTTATGTACATTCAAGGTAAGGAGAATGTGGTGGAAGATGCTTTGAGTCATAGGAGACATGTGTTATCATCGATGACTCTTAGTGTGGATTTGAGGAGTCAGATTCTTCAGGCACTTCCTACAGATTCCTAGTATTAGGAAGTGTGCAGAGAGATTGATTCAGGAAGATCTTTGGAAGGTAAGTTTGCAGGTTACCTTCAAGAGTCAGATGGTCTTTAGAGACATTTGGGGAGGATTTATGTGCCATTTCTGGATGAGCTTCGCACCTTGATACTGGAAAAAGCCCATCGTACACCTTACTCAACACATCCAAGTGTCAAGAAGATGCATGCTGATTTGAGATGTTTGTTCTTTTGGTCTAGGATGAAGCGAGATATTGCTAATTTTGTGGATAGCTGCCTTGAGTGTCAGAGAGTTAAGGTAGAACATCAACACTTGACTAGACTTTTGCAGCCTAATCTCATTCCTTCTTGGAAGTGGTATATCATCTCCATGGATTTCATTATGGGATTACCTATGACAGTTCGATGTCATGATGCTATCATGGTCACCATTGATCAGTTGACTAAGGTGGCACATTTTTCACTGATTAGGTCTTCCTACATAGAAACTTTTGTAGCTAATGTCTTTATGCATGATATTGTGAGATTACATGGTATTCCTAGAAAGATCATTTCTGACAGGGATCCTATATTCACATTTGCATTCTGAACATCACCATAGCATGAGCTTGGAGCGTAGTTAAACTTTAGTTCTACATATCATCCATAGACTGATGGTTAGACAGAGAGGGTGAATCAGGTTTTGGAGGATATGTTACGGATATATGTGATGGATAGGCAGACACATTGGGAGGATTATCTCTACCTAGTGGAGTTTTCTTACAACAACGGGTATCATAGTTCTATTGGTATGGCACCATTTCAGGCATTATATGGGCATCCTTGTCTTGCACCATTGAGTTGGGACTGTCTTGAGTATCGCATCCTGTTGGGTCCTGAGATGCTTCATGATATCGAGAAACAAGTAGCGCGTATCCGTGAGCACTTGACTACAGCATGGGATAGGAAAAATAAGTATGCCAATGCTCATAGGATTGATAAGCAGTTTTCTGTGAGAGATAAGGTTTTCTTGAGAGTGCGACTGTGAAAGAGTCCGATCCGATATGGAAGGGTTCTAAGCTAGCACCTCGCTTTGTGGGAACATTCAAGATTTTAGAGAGGATTGGCTCGATTGCTTACCGTCTTGCTCTACCACCTAGCCTAGCTCGCATTCATGATGTTTTCCATGTTTCAGTGCTTCGACAGTATATACCTGATATTGTACATGTTCTTGATTGGAATGCATTGCAGGTAGAGGACGGGCAGCTGGCTTTAGAGCCGGTTCGTATTCTAGAGCAGTGGGAGTTGACCCTCAGGGGTCGAACCATCGAGCAGGTAAGGGTCCAATGGGACCCTACTGATGATTCTTTAGCTACTTCGGAGGATGTAGTTCCCAACCCAAGGGGGGGTGGATGTAGTGCCTACCCTCATTCACATCTTTTCTGGACATTGTTATTATCTTCAGACTATGATAGACTAGTTTTATGTTGATGGATTAGTGGTATTGTTTTGACACTATCAGACATTATGTTATGAATTCAGTGGTTATATGATGAGATCATTTAGATTTTACATTTCATGCATACATGATGATCATTATACTATTTTCAGTTATTATTGATGATTAGATGGATGGTTTATTATCTTATGTGTTTCATTATGGATACTTACCCCATACTTGCATGTGTATGGTGTGCGTATTTTCTTATTGTATGGCATTTTTGATGTGGTTAAGCAAGGGAGTCGTAGTCACTTGCTTAGTCGGGATCTACACGATGCACCACTTCCTGCCATTGTCTGTTTAGCTTAGCATTATATATATATATATATATATATATATATATATAGTATGTACATGCATAGTTTTTTTGCAGGTTGTAGGTACCGGGTATCGACTTCCCTGAATTGCCAAGATGAGTGTACCCTATTATACTATCTTAATGATAAGAGGAGGGAGATAAATTCTCAAGTCCAAATCCCAAACCTTTAAACCAATTGTCCTAGTGAGGTAGGACAAGTATCTGGATATTTTACTCACTGAATGTGTTGGATGACATGATTTGTGATTTTTAACCCTTTAGACTGATTTTGAGTGATTTGCTCTATGATGAGTTTTCATATTTTATCTTAGAGGTCTATGGTGAATTTTCTATTAATTAAGTCTTAATAAATTAATTATTTGAGAAAATTAGTATAAAATATCATGTTATTTGATATTTTGATTATAATTAATTGAGGAAAAATGAATTAAATAAAAGAAAAATAAAAATTAAAATTAATAATAATAATAAAATAATAATAAAGTAATAAATAAATAATAATAATAAAAGTTATAAAGTTAAAATGAAAGTTATAAATATTTAAATAAAAATTATATAAAAGTGAATTGGAGTTATTAGCTTCGATGGGAATTAACGCACTTCTCTATTTCTCATGTGTCAACAACAAGGGGGTTAGTGCATCAATTAAGCACATGGTGTCTACAACCCTATGGCTGATCTTGAAGGTTGGAAAAGACCCATGCTTAGTTGGTGACACCTTCCAGCTGTTTCTAGAAGCATTCTAGATGTTTCCTGAAAGCTCTTTATATTCAGGCATTCATAGAAGCTTAGACATAGCATTGGGAGAGCAATTGGAGCATTGGAGGACTCGAGAATTCTAATGAAGGGAGTGTAGACACCTAAAAATCCTTTAGAAAATAAAGTATTTTTATTTTTTGAAAAATTCCCGATGACATCATCATTTATTAATTAATTAATTATTTAATTAATTAATTAATTAATTTTTATGCCATTAAATCCTTTTATCTTAATTAAAAATATTTAATTAAGGAATCCCTCCCAAAAATGTTTAAATCTTATTTAAACATTATTTCCTTATTTATTAATTATTTAATTAATAAATTGACCAAAAATCCTAAAATAAATAAAAAATTTATTTTTTTCCAAAAGTTGGCCAATTTCCTTATGACCAATAACCTCTTCCAAAATCTTCTAATCCTTCTTTAATTTTGATTAAAGGCTAATCCCATCATTTCCTACCCCTAATCCCAACTCAAAATATTTAATTAAAATTAAATATTAATCCTCATGTTTATTAAAAAAGTTTTAATAAATATCTCCTCAACCCAAACCCTTGAAATAAATAAAACTTTATTTATTTCCTAAAAATCTAATTTATCCTCATCCTAAGAAGTTCTAGACTCTTCTAAAAAGTCTCCATCCTCATCCTAGGAAATTCTAGACTATTCTAGAAAGTCTTTATCCTCCTCCAAAATCTAGACTCTTCTAGAAGATGTCTTTAAACCTAATCCTAATCCCCTCCTAACCTTGTCACATTCCCTAAACATGGGTTAAGACTTACTAACCCAAGCCAAAGCTAACAAATATCTCCTCCTTCACCCACCCTCATTAAATGCCATCCACTTGCCTATCCCTAAGCTAATCCTAAACCATCCTAATCCATCCTCTAATCATTTGCACAAGCCTAAGCAAGCTTAAAACCTTCTTAATCAAGTCCAAGTCGAATTTGCTCTCATCACCCTCAAAATATCTCAACCATAAAACTTTATGAAGTCCACTAGGTCATAAATGACTCTTACAAGCCCTTTTATTGCTCTTACAAGTCATTATGAGGGTCTTTATGAAGATTTTATCTCTTGAGCCTCCTTTGTTGACTCATCCTTGCCCTTTCCTCCATCCTCTCACCATGTGACATGTGTCACTCCTTGATTGGTTGTAAGGAAGCACAATCCATGTGCTCTCCTCTCATGCAATCTAAGCCCTCCATGAGCTTTTTCCCATCCTTGCATCCTAGCCCTTGATCCCTCAAGCCCTTTGCCTATTTAAGGAATCCTCTCCCAAGCCATTTAAACACAATCCATGAAGTAAAGTTATAATGCTATTTTGAGAGCCAAATCCATACTAAAGCCATCTATCCACACCAAAAATCCACAATCATCCATTGAAGCCTTTGGAAGCATATTGAGCATACATCCTATCCATTTAGATAAAGCTACTCAACAAGAGAGCTTCTTATTGAGAGAGTCCATTAATGGCTCATATTCTCAATTGAGAGCTCATCTTAGTCTATCTTGAAGTTTATGAATTTTGCTTAGTTTGTAGAAGCTTTATTTAAATTTGGTTTCTATTAGCATACTAACATTTTCTCATATACAGGGAGGAGCTTGCTCTACATATTTTCTAAAGAAGAGCAATTTAGCATCAGAATTTGGGTAGATTCTTGTGATTTTACTTATGCTATTTTTGCATCATGCATTCCCTGTCTTCTTCGTGTCTTCCATATGTCTTCTGAGAAGTTTCATATTTATATGCATTCTCAATGTGGGTAGATTAATTTAATTGGAGAATTTTACATGAATTCTATAATGTAAATATCTTATTCTTAATTGTAGATATAATCTTTGTGGAAACAGAAAAAAAAAACATACAAGATTATATTCAGATCTGCATACATATACATACATATAAATATATATTTATATATATGCATATGTATACATTTATTATGGATCTATAATAAAATTCGAATATATATATATATATATATATATATATATATATCTGTGTGTGTGTGTGTGTATGTATGTATGTATATATGTAATATGTAAATATGTTATTTAAGTTATTATTTCATAATGACTTAGATTGATGGTTTATTTTCATAAAGGTGACTCATTAATAATTTTAAACTATTTAATAATTTAAATGTTTTAAATTATTAAATAAGGAATTGATAGTTGAGTGGGCGATGTATCAAACAAATGTTATTAATTGGAAAATGGATTTTTAGTTCTAATAAGGAAAATTTTTATTTATCCAAAAACAATATATGTGTTCCTCCATTCATTCTTCAGACTTGGAAACTTAAACTAAGATCTCCACATTTAAATTCAAGTTGTAAAACCAAAACATGTGTTTACATTGTGTATTATTTATGCTATTGTTTTGGGTTTTGGGTTGACTAATGTTGACTAGTATAGGACGTCTACCAGAGGCTTGGGGGTTATGTGATTGTGGTGACTTGATGATGTTTTAATCTCGATCTTTATAAACCCAACCATGGTTATGTGATGGAATGCTCTATGTATTGGTTGTGATTACTGATTGTTATAGTTGAGATTCTTATGTATGAGGCACTTGACTTAACCATTATTTTTGGTCATCGATCAGTTATCCTTGGTTATTTTTCTAGTCACCATGATGGGACTGTGATGTGGATTTATTTTGATGATTTCATGATGTGACATGTTTGACTCAACCATTTTTGGAGTCCTCGATCAGTATGATTGAGATATATATTTTGGTTATTAAGAACCATTGGATATTTGATTATCAGTGATACTTCAGTTGCCAATAGAGAGCTATTGCGTTCATGATTTTCTATGGATGTTAGGTCATGGAGATTTGATGCTTTTATGCATATTTGATGATTTTATGGATTATCTTTTGTGATTTTGTGATTTATGATTCCATGAGCATTAGGGTAGGATATTTGCATGTAGTGACAGGAAGTGGCTTGCAATGGGGGTCAAGGCCCTAAGAGGCTGCCAGGGTAACTCATTGTAAGTTGGATTAATAAGTGATAACATTCACACCTAATACTAACTGAATGAACCTAAAAAGATAAGTTTTTTGTTCTCGCCCATGCCTTGAGTGCATGTATAGGCTAGGATGGGAGTAGTGAGACGCATGGTTGCAACCTTTCATTCCGTAGTATGCCTCGTCAGTATGAGAGGATACTAGTGGCTGCATGAAATAAGTATGGACCTGTGGAGTTTAGCTAACTGCCAAGGTAACTTGTACGTGATAATTGCAATGACACTTTCCGGCTTGCATGGTAGGTTCCTACATGTCATTGTGTGCCTCTGGGATTAGATGTCAGATTTTGTGTTTGGAACCTTTGAGTTAGTATACTTTTTGGATTCTTGGACTTATAGAGATATGTGCTATGTGATTTTGATAGCTTGCTTGGGACTTGAGATTATCTCCTTAGCACGATGGGAGTGGACCACTTAGGTATGACGCGGTCAGGTGGTAGTGTATTTTCTACTCTTATCATTTTGAGATTCATTGAGACATCGTGGCTGATGCGTCCTTCATGATGGTGGATATGTATCCTTTTTCATTGATGATTAACATATGTTAGATGATGTTATCTTATGCTTTTATTTGCATGTTAGATTACTTCTACATGTGATGTTGTAATTAGTAAGAGTGACATTCCTACTATGTAATACCAATGATCTCTTCGGTGATTTGGAATGTTATGCACGGAGGGATGGCTAGGATCCACGATGGTCTAATGATGTTATTGACAGTTGGGAGGAACCGTGCACTTAGTTTATTATGTTTGATCTTTATGATGAATGTATATGTTCTCTATGATGTTGTATCATGTGATTATCTCTACTTTGATGTATCATGGATTAGAATAGGATGATGTACCTTATTCTATGTATGTATATTTTTGAGCTTGTCATACCCTATGACATGTACAGTGGATGAATGAGCATTTGAAATGTAATGTGTAAACATTAGACTTATCATTATTATTTCATGAGGATGTTGTACTAGATGGATTCATGTATGTAATTCAACGTTAAGGGATCTTAAAGAATGTAATCTGTTATTTATGTTATGTTTACTTTCAGATGGACAATGCTATTCCTTCTGTTATCGTGCATAAGTTAAATTCGATGTTTACTTTCATGAAAAAAAAAAAAGCTACTAAACTTAGTGAAATTCTAGGTTAATTCTTTGGATCGCTTGGCAGGGCATTACAGACTTACCCACCAATCATCTCTTATTTTATCATTACATGCTATAGCAGTAATTGTAGAATTATTTATATGCTCATGATTACAATTACACACAACCCCCTGGCATTCATCTACATAACTAGGTAATTGATCTTTGTAAATAACCTCTTTGTCCTCACATTGTGTAAATAATTCCTCTTCAAAACCTTCAACTACATGCTGACTTATATAACTCAGAGACAAAATTTCTCTTTCATTTTCAGATCTAGAAAAAGAAGATACATTTTCACTTGGATAAGGATTGCTCTCTTCTTGCCAATCAGCATCAGAATCATATGAAGAAGAACGTGTAATATCATTTTCCTCACCTTTATTAGAGTAACCACTCTCATCATCGTCTTCATATGACACCTCTTCATCACATACCAGATCAAGAACATAGTTCACATTACTTGAAATACAACTTTCAACTTCTTCACCCACATAAAACTGAGATGAATGCCTTGCAACATCATGATCAGTGACATTCTCAACACAAAGCAAATCATCAATTGGAGAAGCAACAACTGAAACTGAATCTTCTACATATAACTCATCAAGTGAATCAATCTAAATATCCATTGCTGAAATACCACAAACATATGCATATTGATTTGCAATAGGTTCATTCTTTTGTACACACATATTCTGATTTGAAATTTCAATCTGATTATTCATCATAGCAGGGGTGTTGACATTCTGATCTATATTTGAACACACAAAATGATACTGCCCTTGATTTTTGTCTTCATTATGCAAGAAAATAGCCTTAGAGAAATGACTCCTAGTAAGTACATACTTCAAATTATTCTCAATATCCATAGTAGTCATAAAATCCTGATATAATGTTTGAGGTTATTTATCCCTTAACTAGTAACTCATTTTCTTGTCGAATGCACCAAAGTAAACAATTAGGCATACTTAATCATCTAGTCTGCATTTCTCAGGGATTTCATTCTAGGTTCTTACAAATCTAATATTAAATTGAGGGACAAGTTCACCATCCTCAATATTAATCCTTAAAAATTTACTATATGAATCAGATATGCTCACCCTCTCTCCAAATTGCTCCATGAAGGCTGCAAGCAACTCACTCGAAGATGAAATAGAACATGCTGGTAAAAATGAAAATCAATCTCTAGCATCACCTTCTAAAGTTTGAAAAAATAATTTCATGTGCACATCCTCATGAGAAATCTCATAGTAACCCATCAAATCACTGAAAACCTCAATATGTTGACTAGCTGAAATAGTATGGTTCCCACTGAATTTAGACAAATATTTTCTAATATCATTAGGAATGACATTTTTGAAACCATAGATACCATTGAAAAATAATGACATGTATCTCTTGGTAGAAAAGGATCTATGATTTTGGTCAATGGACTGCATACTAGGCAAAAAGAAATTTGCCATATCTTGCAAACTTACAACTCACCAAAATGACTTTCAAAATTTATAACTTGTAGTAGATCTAAAAAATCATCTACCAACTTAAATTTCTAACATATTATAAGATGTAAATACATTTCTAAAACTACCTTTCATAGAATATGTTGAGATGCATTAAACACTTCTCCTACTTAGTGCTGAAATATCACTTGATGGAGAAAACTTTCGTATAACTTACTTTCGTAAAAAGAAATTCAAGAAAGAAGAAAAATACCTTATATGTGATGTTTGCAAATCTCTTCAATGTTGTGAACAACAATAGATTCAAATCTCATCCTGATTTAGCAACTCTTGCAAAGCATCACCCACTTTCTTTATAACTATTACCAAGGGCCTATGATGAGTTCTTCAAATCTACATTCCCATGGTTGCAACTTTCACAATACCATCAACTTCACAATTGCACTGGTGTAGAGATATACTTTTGAGTCACCACTCACTAAGTGAGAAAAGATTTTCCCAACTTGCACAAAAAAACAAGCTGGTCCATAATTTATAATAGGTATTTGAAAATTCACACGGAACCTTGGAATCTCACACCCTTAACAACATGAAAGAAAACTATTCTTGACCCTTAAATACACAATAGTACTTTGTGCTCACTTATCTTTTATTAATCTTCAAAGTTACTACTATCAAGAATAAAACATAACTGAGAGACACAACTCTAGCATGGATATGAAAAACAACTTTCAATTCCTTACTACTATAGTATTTCATTGTGTCATCCCCAGTAGAGTCACCATTTTGTTGGCTCCTAATTTAATAGTTTTGGAAATAACCAAGAAACTAGACCAATACATCTAAGGTTACCAAACTCCTATGATGGATGCATTTGATTTTAGTCTTGGGCCAACTATAAGGATAAATCCTTCTTCTTCTTTAGGCTTTGTTAGACCTAGGCAGGTGGACCTAAGACTCTTTATATGGTACCAGTGTAAAGGCATGCAATTGAATCTGGAATATAGATAACATCCCTTAATCTTCTATGTTTATGCAAGAATTCATGGGTGAAATACATAATAACATAGCACATGAACCTAATAAACCAAGTGAGGAAAAACTCTTTTAATTCTTAAACACTAAAGGAAAGATATTCAATTAAGATTTGTATCTCAATATCATCCAGGTATGCAACAACATAGAACATGTAACCTCCAAGCTAACTAGTCCCTTATACATTTGGCATCAACTAAACCTTAACATGCCAATGGATACCTAAAATATACTCAAATATTTAGGTATATGATCTATCTATTTGACTTGCAAATAGACATAAATCTTCATAAAAACTCTCATGCTTATGATGAAATCCTTTTGGTGTAACCTGTAACCTTGTCAATATGAACAAGCATTTAGGTGGATCTTTGTTCCAATAGCAAATTCATCTTGATATACAACCTTAAAGGATTGAAATTAAGTCTAAGATCTTCATTCTTAGACACAAAATATTATAGATAAAAGAAGAAGGAGATGAGAACCAGAATGAAACTAAGAAAGGTGAAGCTCTTGTATTAATTTCCTTGGAAACAATACATCATCTGCATATCAAAAATCAGAAAATACACAAAGAATGATTGTGTAATATGAAATTCCTCAAAAGGAATACAATATGCTATTCATAATAGAAGAACACTATGAAAATTGGAACTAGACTAGTCTTACAATCCTCCTAAAATCTTCAAAGAATTGGAACCCTTACAATAAGCAGAACAATAAGATAATAGGAGAGAAGATCTTTTATGAATTGCCATCTAAAACTGACACCTCTCCCATTGAAAGAGTCTTTAATCTGAAGTTGTTGAAACTAAACTTCCTTCAATTGCTTGCAATTGAAAACCATAAATCATGCCAAAATATCTGATATATCTCATCTACATAATCTACAAAGTATCTCATAGAGAAATATAAAGAAATCATCACAATCTATACTGAGGCTTCAAAAATCTGATTTTGCATGTCACATCTACTTTGTCGAGCAATCCACTTGTGCTGTTGGCAAAAAAATTTACTTCAGCCACCTTCAAAAAACATTTAATTCATCCTTACAATTGTTGGAGAAGTCAAATCAGATGAAAATATATCTATATCTGATTGCAATTTCATCTACAACATTAACTTTGCACAATTCACTGTGAAGCCCCCGAAATTAAAAAACCTCTTGTAGCTACTACCGGCTGACACTTCCTCAAAATCTAACTACAAAAATGGAAAATTCACTCTTTTTTGATTTCGACAATATGTTACACTATACATTTTGGACAAAAATTACCCCCTTGAGAGCATTCTGAAAATCTGACCTCCATTCCATGAACAGTCAACATAAAAATGAAAAATTTAAAAACTCATATAGTATAAATTATATAAATCTTTTAAAAATAAATCAAATCTTTCCATTTCAAAATCTAAGTATTGAATTCACTTGCAATTTTGATTTTATATCATTTTCCCTTTTCTCTTTCCTCCCCAATGCCAAGTGTCAATGCCAGATTCACTGAGTGGGCCCCACTTTGTCTTTCCATTTGAGCATATGAAATTTGAAAATATTATGGGTCTATGATATTATGATGAAATCATAAAATTGTAGCCCATTCACTTGGAATTCCTGATCATACAATGATTGTATTTATTTTCATCTTTGCAATGTCTCTCTCATTAATATATGATTAATATATTAATTATTTTAACTCTCCTTTTATCCCCATTGTAGCATCTCTAGCCCAAAATCAACCCCCTTCGACCACACGACAAGGCTAAACTCACAACATCATGTTTCCTCATTCCTAGGCCTCCGATCACACAACAAGGTCGAACCATTGTGAGACATCAAAAAGTTTGCCACAATCTTGCGACAATTGTGGGATCGGGGACCTGTGTTTTTTTATTTACGATATCTCGACATCATCATAATATTGCACAACCACAAATTCCATTCCCTGATCACGCGATGGGTAGTCAAACTACATTAATCCTGTGACAAGCAAGGAGCGGGCCCCCTCATGCATTGGGTTTGAGCTCATACAAGGTGTGCCACTTGAGTTACAAGGGATCAATTTTCCATGGCAAGAGGAATTTTCTTATTTAGGTCAAGTTGTTAAAAGTTATAGCTTTTCAAATAGGGCTACTCGAAAATATGAACAATATGTCGATTTCAATAAAGGTAACTAACCAATTTTGAGACATTCAAAACCTAATCAAAACATGTCAAAATGACTTGAAACTTAGAATATAGGTTCTTTGTAATGCACACTAAACATTCTCAAAGTGGTGAGTCATGAATATTAACTGGGTAAAACATATTCAAATGCAAACATGCCCTCTAATCACTGTCCAATTATTTTCCATAGTGTCTCTGTTACATTATTTCCAATATTCATAGCATCAAACAAATGGACAATTAAGAGGTGCTCTTGTATAACAACCTACTAAATTATCTAGGATAGCTTTAAATTCCTTTTGAAAGTTTCTCACCAATTCCTTGATGACCTTCAGGAACATCAATTACATCATTACTAAATAAAAGATAGTATCCAAATTTTAATTTCATACAAACATGATGCAGGGGCATCCAATGGTGTAAGGGCAATCCTGTATCACCTACAAATATTCTTAGTGTTAGTTTCTTTTTAAAGTGTTATCATTTTTGGATACCCATTTGTGTCAAATAAAGATTCCAATTCTTATAGCCCCACTATTGGTTTTCTGGGTTAGAGTTTTTGAGCACCTTAGGATAGGTGCCAATGTAGAAAATAGGTTATTTTGCAATTCAGCCATAATTAAAATGAGTTAGAGTGTGTAAGTTGGAGGGATGATTATACTTGTAATTTAAAGAACTCCAAAAAAAATAATCGTGTCAAAAGACTTTACAGTTTGAAAGTTATTACGGTTTTAAATTTCCTAGAAACCTCCTAAGAGCACTTCAAAGTCATATTTGAGGTACTAAATGGCCTTGTATGGGCCCAAAAAATGGAAGAGGAGAAAAGCTCATCTATAGTGCTATAGAGCACTTGGAGAGCTTTCCAAAAATGTAAATGTTTCATCAATTAGAGTCTCAGATCAAAAGTTATGCCTCCCAGAAGTTGGACTACCATTTTTAAATTCTTGTAATTTTACACTAACTTGTAACATATTTTCTAGAACCTTCTGTTTTGGTAGTGGATGTCAAATTGCATATTCTAAAATATATTCCTAACACTAAACCTAATTTGGTTTACTTAAGGACATTTCTGGCATTGTAAAGGCAATTTTTGGTGGAGTTTGGGAGAAGGTACTGTGAGAAAGGTTTTCTCCAGAATCTGATAACATTGTAAGCCCATAGGGCATGTTGTGGAGTCTATTTTTGTTGTACTCAATGTAATAGAATATCATGTAATATAATATCATTTCTGATAATAATATTTCCCTTTTCCTATTGTGTTCATTTTGTCTTGGGTTGTGTCCTCATCAAGTGGTATCAGAGTAGGTCTTCCTAAGTGTGTAGATAGAGCACAGATTATGAGGTAGTTTGCACTAGGACCATGTAGTTGTGGGTTTTCATACAAGAAGATGCCTTCATGAAGGGAGTGTGGTGGAAGGGCTAGAGTTGTTACTCCTAAGGTTAGAGCCCTCAAGAGACAAGTCCAAGCATTATAGGAGGAGATCTATAGAGGGATGAATGTTGTCATAGGTGATGAAAGTGAGGAAGAAATTGAAGAAGAAGAAAATATTGGGCAAGAAGGGGAAGGAGATAGAGGAGTCCTAAATAAATTTGAGGAGAGGCTTTTTAGGGCCATTTCCAAGCTTGGAAAAAAGACCCCAGATGAGTTGATCAACTAGATCAATGAGCTAGAGGAATATTTTGAGTACGAGGACAATGGGGACCGTAATAGGGTTAAGTTTGGGAAGGCCAAAATGAAAGGCCATGCCAAAATCTAATGGTAAGATATTTAGTTGGAAAGAATTAGAATGTGGTATCGCATGGTGGACAAACTAAAGAGCAGTTCATTCTTGTTCATTATGAGCTTGATTTGTTCAAGAAGATGCAAGGGTTAAAGAAAGCAGGAAAATCTATCCAGGAATACAAAGAATAATTTTACCACATCCTTATTAGGGTAGGGAATTTAGAAGAAAAAAAGAGAAGGTTTCTTGTTACCTTAGTGGGTTAAGACCTAGCATTCAAGAGGAGTTAAATCTGTTTAGAATGACTAGCATTGAAGAGGCATACTAGTTTGCCTTATGAGTTGAGGAGAAGTTAAACAAAAATTTTGATGGAAGGAAAAGAGGGTGTAATCAAGGAGGAAGGGGTGGTGGCAGGTCATTTGGAGGCCAAAATGAGAACTAGAAGAAAAATGAAGATGGGGGTACTAGCTAAAACTAGAGGAACAAGGATTTCAAATACTCCTATGATAAAAACCTTGGAGATTAGAAAGGAAGAGGTAGAGGGTGTGGACAAGGTTCAAGAAGAGGAGGCTTCTATAGTGCCTATTTTCATTAAAATGAAGAATGTCATCATGCCTTTGAATGCCCTCAATGCCAAGGAAGGACAAAGAGGTGAGCTAAT
This sequence comes from Cupressus sempervirens, assembly GCA_028749045.1. Taxonomy (NCBI): domain Eukaryota; kingdom Viridiplantae; phylum Streptophyta; class Pinopsida; order Cupressales; family Cupressaceae; genus Cupressus; species Cupressus sempervirens. The sequence continues at coordinate 684,920,042 of CM053790.1, forward strand.
GGTCAAGCAAGGGTTGCTCATGCGGATGATGATGCATAGTTATCACATTCAGATGATGTAGAAAGAGGAGAGGTTCTAGTAGGAAAATTAGGACAAGTATGTGAGTTGAGTACCCTTCGAATATGTTGGATAACGTAATTTGTGTTATAAACCCTTGGTTTGATTTTGTATGTATTTTTGTTATGATGGGTTTTCATATTTCTACCTTATAAGTCTTTGATGTGTTTTCTATTAATTAAGCCTAATTAAAAGATTTAATTAATGGTTTAATTTAATGGAAAATTAATATGGTATTTTAATATTTATTTTATTTAATTAATTGGAAAATTAATTAAATAAAATAATTAAATTTGAAAATAAAAGTTAAAAGTTTAAATTTGGAATGTGACAATATTTATTTTAATAATAATATATTTGGAGTTCATTTTTAAATAAATGACTAAATAATATTATTATTAAAGCTAATAAATATTTTAGCAATTAAGTTTTGGAAAATGAAATTTAAAAGTGGAAGATATATTTAAAATTATTAAAAGATTCTAGATTTCATGTGATTAAAATATAAATATATTAAGATTGCAAAGTGGAATTATTAAAGCTAGTGCATGAGATTCAATAAATAAATAAATTAAATTGGAAAGAGTAAATTAATTATTATATTAATTAATGTGTATTATTTTAATGTTTGATCACATAGGAGTTGGCAAATTCTCGGGAGTTGTCGTGTAGACAACACTGGAGTTTGCACTCTAAGTTTGCACAAGTTGTCTACACTTAGAAGTTAGCATTTTATTTGAGCACATGGTGTCTACAACCTTAAGACTTATCTAGAAGGTTGGAGAAGGCTCATGCTTGGCTGTCATGCTTATCTTTTAGTTGTTTCTAGAGACACTCTAGATGCATCTTAGAGGCCTTTAAATTGAGGCTCTCCTAGTGTGTTTGAACAAGCGGAAGTAGAAGCTGAATGGAAACTACAAGCTTCCAAGCTTATATGCATTCAAGAAGAACATATGGTTCTACAAGTAGTTTTTGGAGTGACAGTGAATGTTGGAGAGGGAAAAGGTTTTCTACGGATCCCTCTAGTGCAGTGGATTAACATTAGAATCCAGAGGAAGAATTGTTGTAGCTGATCCGTCACAATTGCAACTTCAAGCCAAGCGAATCAACATCAAATTATTGCCCAGGAAAGCCAATTCTCGCTCAGATTTTTTTTAAATTCATGTAAGCTTATCAACTGGAAAGAACGTGATAGTATTATTAATATTTAGTACTGAATCTACATGCAAGTAATGAAAAATAGGTCATCATTCGTCAATACCATTTGAATAAATCTACGCATGAAATATGTTGTCATAAATCAATGCTTGCTATAGTAATGCAGAATAGTTAAACGTCTTGATCCAATTTATATATGGTTAATTCATAGTACCCTAAACCATCACTATGTTGAAATTAATATAACCATTCGTAGGATGTCTCATCTATTCTAACCACCGAATCATCTTCTTCCTTAAGCACAAGCGACTGTTGTAAACAATGCCTGAACTAATCAAGTCGCAGGCGGGATATGAAGATCATTTATACATTAGCCTTTCACTTTATTAAAATAATAATAATAAGAAACTGTTTACTACTTTTAGGAGGCAGTCAGTGATAGTTGAAGATATTATCTCTCTAGTCTATTCCAAACTTTGCAGTTCACAGAGTAACCACGATGTGGAGGATGGCGTGGAATGCTTGCCATGTGATGTAAAAATTGCTCACGTTTTGTGAAAATGAAATTATAAGGTTTTGAGGTTTTTTTGGATTAATAATCATTTGGATTGTTATCAATCCAGTCATACGGGCTGTAACATAAAAAGCCACAGCTCTGCCTCTCAAGCTACCATGAACCTATAGTGGGCCTCCTGATAATACATCGCAGGTAGGTTCTGTAGACACCTAAAAACTTTTAGAAAATAAAGTATTTTTATTTTTTGAAAAATTCCTGATGATATCATCATTAATTAATTAATTATTTAATTAATTAATTAATTAATTTTTATGCCATTAAATCCCTTTATCTTAATTAAAAATATTTAATTAAGGAATCCCTCCCAAAAATGTTTAAATCTTATTTAAACATTATTTCCTCATTTATTAATTATTTAATTAATAAATTGACCAAAAAACCCAAAATAAATAAAAAATTTATTTTTTGCCCAAAACTTGGCCAATTTCCTTAAGACCAATAACCTCTTCCAAAATCTTCTAATCCTTCTTTAATTTCGATTAAAGGCTAATCTCATCATTTCCTACCCCTAATCCCAACTCAAAATATTTAATCAAGATTAAATATTAATACTCATGTTTATTAAAAATATTTTAATAAATATCTCCTCAACCCAAACCCTTGAAATAAATAAAACTTTATTTATTTCATAAAATCTTATCCTAGGAAGTTCTAGACTCTTCTAGAAAGTCTTCATCCTCATCCAAAGCCTAGACTCTTCTAGAAGATGTCTTTAACCCTAATCTTAATCCCCTCCTAACCTTGTCACATTCCCTAAACATGGGTTAAGACTTGCTAACTCAAGCCAAAGTTAAAAAATATCTCCTCCTTCACCCACCCTCATTAATTGCAATCCACTTGCCATCCACTTGCCTAATCCTAAACCATCCTAATCCATCCTCTAATCATTTGCACAATCCTAAGCAAACTTAAGATCTTCCTAATCAAGCCCAAGTCGAAATTGTTCTCATCTCCCTCAAAATATCTCAACCATAAAACTTTATGAAGTCCACTAGGCCATAAATGACTCTTCCAAGCCCTTTTATTGCTCTTACAAGCCATTATGAGGGTCTTTATGAAGATTTTATCCCTTGAGCCTCCTTTGTTGACTCATCCTTCCCCTTTCCTCCATCCTCTCACCATGTGACATGTGTCACTCCTTGATTGGCTATAAGGAAGCACAATCCATGTGCTCTCCTCTCATGCAATCTGAGCCCTCCATAAGCTTTTTCCCATCCTTGCATCTTAGCCCTCAATCCCTCAAGCCTCTTGCCTATAAATTGGATCCTTCCCCTTTGCAAAATAAAACAATCCATGAAGTAAAGTTATAATGCTATTTTGAGAGCCAAATCCATACTAAAGCCATCTATCCACACTAAAAATCCACAATCATCCATTGAAGCCTTTGGAATCATATTGAGCATACATCCTATCCATTTAGATAAAGCTACTCAATAAGAGAGCTTCTCATTGAGAGAGCCCATTAATGGCTCATATTTTCAATTGAGATCTCATCTTAGTCTATCTTGAACTTTATGAATTTTGTTTAGTTTGTAGAAGCTTTATTTAAATTTGGTTTCTATTAGCATACTAACATTGCTCATATACATTTTGGCACGCCCGGTGGGACCCCGCATGGGTCATCTTCATTATCTTTTTTAGTCAAGTTTTGTATGTCATTTTCTGATTTTGGCTAATTTTGCTTATTTTTGTGATTGATAGGATTGTATAAATTGGTTTTGTAGGTCCACATGAGCATGAAGAAGACAAAGGAACTCATAGCATATCTCATAGTGTTTGGAGATTTTTCAAGCTTATAGGTGGACAAAGAACTTGGAATTCTTCTTCCTCTTCTTGTCTATATTCTTCTTATTCCATCTACTTCTTCTTCTTCTTCTTGTGGGAGATCTTGGCCATTTTTTTAAGGAAGAAAAATCATACACACTTCTTTTTAGTGCTTAAAATGAACCCCCAAATCATACTTAAATCCATTAAAAAATCAAAAATTTGCCAAAAAGAAAAAATCTTTTAAAGTGAAACTAAACCAATCCAATCATTTGCATCCTTGCAACATCAAGGTTTTAGATGCATTCATGCAAAGTTAGGAACACTTCATTTTTGAGAATTTAAAAAGAACTTCAAGTTTCCATTTCAAAAGGTTCAAAATCAACACTAAGTGCACACTAAAATCTAAATCAAACTCAAAGCATCAATCAAGGATAAAATGAACCTCATTTGCAAATATTTTAAAGTTCTTTTAAAAATCTCATGAAAACTAAGAATCCTAAATGGTTGCCAAAAATTGACCTAAAAGCTTTGTTATTTGTTCCAAAAAAATGTCTTGTTGCAAAATCTTGAATGTTTCTTAGGTTTTTCATGCATCAAAACAATCTAGGAATATCATTTTTGGGCTTAAAAATGCAAACTAGAACACAAAATCTTGAATGAAAAGAAAATTCCAAAGAGTCATTTTCACTTTTGAGTCCAAAAAAAATCTTGAATGATCTAAGGTTAAAACAAAGCACTTCAAAGTTCTTAAAACAACACACAAAATCTCGATCATGAATGCTCAAAGGAAAAAACTTGAATGTTTAATCACTTGTCTTTGAATGCATGTTGCTAAAATCACTCTTGAGTGCCATGGATTAAAATTGAAGTTTTTTTTTTTTATGAATGCATGATTAAAACAACAAATCCAATCTTGAATTCCATAGATCAAATAATCATCTTTTGGGGCATAAAAAAATCCACATTTTAGAAATCTTCTATGTTATAAAAACTAATAAAGACACTTTGAGTAAGTTTGTAGTTGGACTCACCCTCTTTAATCATCCATCAATTTAACCATTGGTTGCAATCTCAGTGCCATCTATGGGGATGGGTCCACCTAAGAGGGTGTTAAGTGCTCCACGCAAATCAAACTCCACTCACTTGGGTCTTTAGTGGTTTTTCTAAGTTAAAAAATTTCTTGAATGCGCATTAATCTCGCTCACACTTCATTTGGGCATAAAAATTTTACAAATCTTGACGTGGAGGGCCTTCGGGCACATGCTTGAAATTGAATCTCACACACCTTTATTTTGGGCTTAAAATAAACTCACACTCAATCTTGAATGCCTTAAAGAAAAATCAATCGATACTTGACGTGGAGGGCCTCTGAGCGCACGGGTTTACCTTCTTGTTGACCCTAACTCTTCTTCTTGTTCACATTCTTTGATCAATTTTATTTTTGTCGACGCTTCAAAGTTGGAATAAACATTGTATCTTAAACATGAGTTCTTGCAAAGTCTAGATCAGAAAACTTAAGCGTCAGTTGGTAAAAGAAGAAGCATTTTTTTTAGCCCAAGATCATCCGAGTCTTCTCTCCCCTTGTCATCTTTCGAGGCCATCTTGGGTGCATAAGATTAGGATCCAAAATCTTGTCTTAGCTTTTTAGGAGGCCTACTTGGGGATTTCATCACCCCTTGGGATGACCTCAACTCCAGCGTTCTGGCAGAGTATAAAGATCGGGAGGTGAATCCAAAGACACCTCTCTTGGGATCAAAATTTTGTCACTCGGACTAAGCCTCAAGGAACTTTATACCCTTGAGAAGTGAAAGAGGAGAAGTGGGTTACCGCTCCTCTCAGCTGTGTGACATCTTTTTGGTTTCATCTACGGATTTGGACCTCACGTACCTTGCGTATATCGAGGACTCCCTAGCTATAACAAATTTCATCCTTGTAGAAAGCTTCGTAGGATGTTGGTGTGTTTGACGTGCTTGCTCAAAACTTTTGTCTACTTATTTGTTCATAGCTTTTGAATGAATGTTTGCCAACTTTGGTCAAAATCCCAGAAAAGTAGAAATCTCCCAGCTCAAGGCATACTTAGCGTAGTCACTGCCTTATCAGAAAATTATCCAAGCTCCCCCATTGCAACCGAATCTATCTAGTTATTTGCCTTAGAACAATCCCAAATCCAAAGCCCATCCAAATCATCCCCCTAGCCAACTAGCAACCCAATCCAAAATCACCCAAGCCTTTAAAGAGTTGTTGTCACTTTGCTAGATTTTGCTATCCAATCAATCCTGCCAATCAACCAATCTCACCAAGGTTATCCCTTTGATAGAGCATTGTCTAGGATAATCCAGCTTTGTCACCTGTTATCCCTCATCACCTTGAGCTAAAGGTTGGGATCCACAAGTGATCAATCTCTTGTCATGCCCATAGGATCATTAGTCTATTCTTAGGTTGACACAATCACCACGAATCCTGCACATAGGAAAGCAAAACTCTCACTTTTTGATAGCATACCCTTGAAGTCTTCCACCCACAAGAAAGCCAAAAATCTCCAACCAATCCTCCTTAGGTCTGTCATACAACTTTGACTCTCCCTAGGAAATCTTTCATCAGCCAATCCAAAATTTGTGCTTAATCCAAATCCAACCATGAGCTTCCATTTCCATCCATATGCAAGACCCCATCCCCATCAAACTCACCATCAAAGCATGAAGTACCAATTCTATCATGATGTGTTTGGTTGCATTGTCCTTGCTCCCTCCACCTCCTATTCCAATGATGATGAAAATCTTGTTGACTATGACGGGTATATTGAAAGCCTTAGAAACATTCCCCCAAGCATCCGCCAAAATCCAAGAGTTATTCCAAACTATCTATTCATGCCATCTAACATTCCAGCTTCCCCTCCATCACCCCATCAACTAAGCTTCCAATCTTCCACCCCCATCACACTAGCTATTCCTATCAATCCACCTCCACCTTTGACACATGAGTCTCCAAGGAATCTCCTAGAGGAAATACAAGAAAAGTTGCCTCCAATAGTCTATAAGCCATGTCATCTAATCCAACCATGTGAAGTAGTCAGTGATGAAGCTTCCCCATCTATAATATCACCTCTATCTCCCATAGCTATCATCCCCATACCATCCATCAAATTGCTTAAAATCCTTCCACTTCCCGCAAGCATCAAAATCCCACCACCTCTCAAATCCCTCCAAATCCTATCCACATCGCCTCCAAGCATTTCCCAAATCTCTCGTAATGACCCTTATGCATCCATCTTCTACTCACCCATCTCCACTATTGAATCTCCCATCTATCCATCCGCTACCTTTGAAGAATCCATCCCTTCACCTCCTATTGCACCATCCACTCCAAACCAATCCTATCAAGATCCTGCCCAAAAGCATGTTGACATCCCCCAAAGCATAAATGAAGATATCATCGTACCATGTCTTCCATCCATAGTGCAGTCACCATCTCCTCCATCTTGTAAACCTCAAGCCATATCTCCTCCACTACAAGATATCTTGTCATCCCACTAGCTACATCAAGATCCTATCCTTCCATCTCCCCCGCTCCATGCTTCCATCTTACCACCTATCCAAGCTATTCCACCATCTATAATCTACCCTCTTGGTTCACTTGCATTCATCCATGGTGGCCCTCTCTCAGCAGAAGAATTAAGAACAATATCTCCCCATTGCAATACACCTAATAAATCACTTCTACCATTTTTTGCAAGCAAAAAGTTTCCTCAGCTTGTTCAAATGCTCAATTGATGGCATTATCAAGGTCAAGGTTTAGGACCACAAGAGCAAGGAATTAGAGAGCCTATTATTGCACAAAAAAATCTAGGATTTCATGGTCTTGGATATGTAACCAAAGGCTCACCATCTAAAGGTGTTGGTACACCACACCCCCAAACCAAGCCTATCTCCAAGCCCACCATACCAGCCTCCCATCACTCCTTCAAGAAATCTTATGTCATCCCCCCTCCACCATCTTTGCAACCCAAAACAACCTACCATATCCCCCCTTCATCCGCTAAATCCATTTTGGGTCCCTATGTCCCAAAATCTACCATCCTCCATCCTCCTATTAGCCATCATAAAAATCCTATTCCATCCATTTCTATGCAAGATCAACAAAGGCACATATCAGGGCACATCATGCATCATCATCCCCCTACATGCTCTTTCATATCCTCTCCATCTCACAAAGCTTCTCCTAACCATCTTCCCAAAGCTTACCACAAAAATGTAAATGCCAACTTCAAAATGCATAATGCTAAAAATCCACATCCTAGGCAATCATATGTCTATTCTAAAAGACATACTCTAAAAAGGCAAAATCCAATCAAAGAATGCAAAACAATGAAAAAGCCTATGAAAAGAAAATCCAAAACCATGTGGATCCCCAAGAAAAAAGTTGAAACCCAATGCATAATGGCATCCACCATTGCTAATCCCCCATCTAGTGAATCATGTCCCCCATCTCCTAACTCCATCTTGGGTGCCTATATCCCCAAGCACGCTACCACAAATCCTCCATCTCGCTGGCAAATAGTTCTCTTTTAGATTTTCACTTTCTTTTGATTTGGAATCTTCCCTTTTGGGTCTTGAAGTATCTTTTCCAAGAAATCTCCTTGTTCCCTCCTCAAGGTTACCACGATCTTCCATATCATGGTATCTTGCAAATGGGGCAATCAGAGCATAAGGTCTTGATCATCTCTTTTTCTTATTTTCTTTTCTGCTTGTGGGTTACCCAGTGTCATTTCCACACTGCTTCCTCTGGGATTCATGTGTGATACTAGGGCAATCCTTGCGTGTTTGTTTTGAGTCAGTTCGTCAGTCCTCTGGACAGTTGGTGAAAAGGACTTGATGTTCTTGGTAACCTTGGAAATTAACCAATAGTCCTATAGCAAATCTAGTGCTCAACTACATGGTGGTACTTCTCTTTGAAGTATCCCCCCCGCTCAAAAAGCTTCAATGGTTTTCCTTCATCTCCATTATCCCCCATCCATATCCAACATCCGTCTCTCCTACCCCAAATTATGCATTAATATCTCTTTGAATCACTCCTCACCTTTAGCTTTAGGGATCCACAATCCTAGTCTTAGGGATCCACCAATCCAAATCAATCCACCAAGCCTCATCTTTCAAGATCCACAATCCTAGTCTTAGGGATCTCCAAAACCCATCTTCCACCAATCTGACTCTTTAAAATCCTGTTGCATTAGCTTTTTTAATCCCCTCATCCATCTCCCCATCCTGGATTCTTTTTATAGCACTCTGCTCCTTCCTCCCCCCAATCCCAAAAGTCTTAAGCTTGTTTCCTCTTGTGCCCCTAATTTCCCTTTATCATCCTCTCGCAGTGAGAGTTTGAGCTAATTCAGCCCCTTCTCTTTGCCAAACCTGTGTCTTAGCTCATCTCAATTTCTTGTACTTTTCAAGAATTCATCGAGCCTCACTTTCTCTCCCCACCGCTTTCTTGAGGGGGCATCTTGCAGTCCATTCTCTCCTTTTCTGCTCTAGCCTTGGGCATCTTATTTTCTTATCTTTGATGCCATTCCACTTGCGGCATCACATCAAAGAGGGGCAAAATGTAGATAGCTAAAAACCTTTAGAAAATAAAGTATTTTTATTTTTTGAAAAATTCCCGATGACATCATCATTTATTAATTAATTAATTATTTAATTAATTAATTATTTTTTATGCCATTAAATCCCTTTATCTCAATTAAAAATATTTAATTAAGGAATCCCTCCCAAAAATGTTTAAATCTTATTTAAACATTATTTCCTCATTTATTAATTATTTAATTAATAAATTGACCAAAAAACTCAAAATAAATAAAAAATTTATTTTTTGCCCAAAACTTGGCCAATTTCCTTAAGACCAATAACCTCTTCCAAAATCTTCTAATCCTTCTTTAATTTCGATTAAAGGCTAATCTCATCATTTCCTACCCCTAATCCCAACTCAAAATATTTAATCAAGATTAAATATTAATCCTCATGTTTATTAAAAATATTTTAATAAATATCTCCTCAACCCAAACCCTTGAAATAAATAAAACTGTATTTATTTCATAAAATCTTATCCTAGGAAGTTCTAGACTCTTCTAGAAAGTCTTCATCCTCATCCAAAGCCTAGACTCTTCTAGAAGATGTCTTTAACCCTAATCCTAATCCCCTCCTAACTTTGTCACATTCCCTAAACATGGGTTAAGACTTGCTAACTCAAGCCAAAGTTAACAAATATCTCCTCCTTCACCCACCCTCATTAATTGCAATCCACTTGCCATCCACTTGCCTAATCCCAAACCATCCTAATCCATCCTCTAATCATTTGCACAATCCTAAGCAAGCTTAAAACCTTCCTAATCAAGCCCAAGTCGAAATTGCTCTCATCTCCCTCAAAATATCTCAACCATAAAACTTTATGAAGTCCACTAGGCCATAAATGACTCTTCCAAGCCCTTTTATTGCTCTTACAAGCCATTATGAGGGTCTTTATGAAGATTTTATCCCTTGAGCCTCCTTTGTTGACTCATCCTTCCCCTTTCCTCCATCCTCTCACCATGTGACATGTGTCACTCCTTGATTGGCTATAAGGAAGCACAATCCATGTGCTTTCCTCTCATGCAATCTGAGCCCTCCATAAGCTTTTTCCCATCCTTGCATCTTAGCCCTCAATCCCTCAAGCCTCTTGCCTATAAATTGGATCCTTCCCCTTTGCAAAATAACACAATCCATGAAGTAAAGTTATAATGCTATTTTGAGAGCCAAATCCATACTAAAGCCATCTATCCACACTAAAAATCCACAATCATCCATTGAAGCCTTTGGAAGCATATTGAGCATACATCCTATCCATTTAGATAAAGCTACTCAGCAAGAGAGCTTCTCATTGAGAGAGCCCATTAATGGCTCATATTTTCAATTGAGAGCTCATCTTAGTCTATCTTGAAGTTTATGAATTTTGTTTAGTTTGTAGAATCTTTATTTATATTTGGTTTCTATTAGCATACTAACATTGCTCATATCCATGGCCTTTCATTTTGGCCTTCAAAAACTTAATCCTATCTAGGTCCCTAATATCCTCATACTCAAAATACTCCTCTAATTCATTGATCTAGTCGATCAACTCATTGAGGTTTAGATTTTCCAAAAACATATCCACATCAGTTTTAGGTCTTTTTACAAGCTTAGAAATGACCCTAAAAAACCTCTCCTTTGCCTAATTTAGGACTTCCTCATCACCTTCCCCTTCCTATCCAATATATTATTCTTCTTCATTTTTGTCCTCACTTTCGTCACTTGTGGCAACATTCATTCCTCTACGGATCTCCTCCTACAATGCTTGAACTTGTCTCGAGAGGGCTCTAACCTCAAGAGTAACAAATCTAGCCCTTCCACCACATTCTCTTCATGGAGGCATCATCTTTTCTCAAACCCATAACCACAAAGTCTTGATGTAAACTACATCACAATTGGTGCTTTGTCTACACACTCAAGAAAATCTACTCTGATACCACTTGATGGAGACACAACCAAAGACCAGAATGAACACACAAGAAAAGGGACATATTATTATCAATGAAAAATTCCCTATGGGCTTATAATAATATGATTTTGGAGAAAGAAATCCTCCACACAGTACCCCCTCTCTAACTCCATTAAGAATTGCCTTTAAAGAGACATAAATGTTCTTAAATAAGCCCCAAATGGTTTAGGGTTAGGAATGCATTCTAGAATATTCTAGTTAGCATCCACTGCCAAAATAGAAGGTTCCAGAAATCACATTAGAAGTCAGTGTAAAATTAGAAGAATGCAAAAATGGTAGTCCAACTTTTGGGAGGCATAACTTTTGAACTGTAACTCTAATTAATGAACTATTTACTTTTTTGAAATTCTCTCAAAGCATTCTACAACCCTATGGATAGCTCGTCGCCCATTTTTGGGCCCAATATGAGGCCATTTAGTGCCCCAAATCTGACTTTGAAGCATTCTTAGGAGGTCTCTAGGAAAATAAAAAATGTAATATCTTTTTAATTGTAAAACCTGTTGACTTGATTCTTTTTCTAGAGCACTTTAAATTACAACTATAATCATCCCTCCAACTTACATCCTCTAACTCATCATAATTTTTGCTCAATTACTAAATAACTCATTTTCTGCATTTACACATATCCCAAGGTGCTTAAAAACTAATAACACTCTAACCAAAAAAACTAATAGTCAAATTGTGAGAGTGGGAACCTTTATTTGACCCAAATGGGTATCTAGAAATGAAAACACTTTAAATAGAAACTATATATAAGCACATTTTTGGGTAATGCAAGATTGCCCTTACACCACTAGATGTTCCTGCATCAACTAAAACTCGATGAGGTCAAATGATAGATTATTTTTTACCACCTTGAATCTGAGGCCATAGCTTTACAAGGTGTTGGCTCCTAATTTAATAGTTTTGGAAATAACCAAGAAACTAGACCAATACATCTAAGGTTAGAAAACTCCTATGATGGATGAACTTGACTATAGTCTTGGGCCAACTATAAGGAAAAATCCTTCTTCTTCTTCAGGCTCTATTAGACCTAGGTTGGTGAACCTCAGACTCTTTATATGGTACCTGTGTAAAGGCATGCAACTGAATCTAGAAAATAGATAACATCCCTTAATCTTCTATGTTTATGCAAGCATTCATGGGTGAAATAGCTAATAACAAAGCACATGAACCTGATAAAACAAGTGAGGGAAAACTCTTTTAATTCTTAAACACTAAAGGAAAGATATTCAATTAAGATTTGTATCTCAATATCATCCAAGTATGCAACAACGCAGAACATGTAACCTCCAAGCTAACCAGTCCCTTATCCATTGGGCATCAACTAAACCTTAACATGCAGATTGATACTTAAAATATACTCAAATATTTAGGCATATGATCTATCTATTTGACTTGCAAAAAAACATCAATCTTTATAAAATTTCTCATGTTTATGATGAAATCCTTCTGGTGTAACCTCTAACTCTATCAGTAGGAACAAGCATTTACATGGATCTTTGTTCCAAAAGAAAATTCATCCTGACATACAACCTTAAAGGATTGCAACTGAGTCCAAGCTCTTCATTCTCAAACACAAAATGTTATAGATAACAGAAGAAGGAGATGAGATATAGAATGAAACTAAGAAAGGTGAAGCTTTTGTATTAATTTCCTTGGAAACAATACATCATCTGCATATCAAAATTCAAAAAATACACAAAGAGTGACTGTGTAATATGAAATGCCTCAAAAGGAATACAATATGTTGTTCCTAACAAAAGAACATTGAGAAAATTAGTATCACAACTGTGAGAAAATCCTAGAAAATTGGAATTAGATTGGTCTTACAATCCTCCTAAAATCTTCAGAGAATTGGAACCCTTATAATAAGTAGAAAAAGAAGATATATAGGAGAGAACATCTTTTAGGAATTTCCATTTGAAACTGACACCTCTCCCACTAAAAGAGTCTTTAATCTGAAGTTGCTGAAATTGAACTTCCTTCAACTACTTGCAATTGAAAACCATAAATGATGCCAAAATATTTGATATATCTCATCTACATAATTTGCAAAGTATCTCATAGAGAAATATAAAGAAATCATCACAATCTATACTGAGGCTTCAAAAATCTAATTTTGCATGTCACATTTGCTTTGCCAGGCAATTCACTTGTGTTGTTGCCAAAAAAAATTACTTCAACCACCTTCAAAAAACATTCAATTCATCCTTACAATTGCTGGAGAGGTCAAATAGATAAAAATATATCTATATCTGATTGCAATTTCATCTACAACATTAACTTTGCACAATTCACTATGAAGCCCCTGAAATTAGAAAACCTCCTGTAGTTGTTACCGGCTAACACCTGGTCAAAATATAAATATAAAAATGGAAAATTCACTCTTTTCTGGTTCTAACAATATATTACACTGTACATTTCAGACAAAAATTGCCCCTCTGAGGGCATTCTGAAAATCTGACCTCAATGCCATGAAGAGTCAACATAAAATTGAAAAATTTATAAAGTCATGTAGTATAAACTATATAAAACTTTTAACAATAAATCAAATCTTTCCATTTGAAAATTTGAGTATTGAAATCACTTGCAATTTTTATTTTATATCGTTTTCCCTGTTCTCTTTCCTCCCTAATGCCAAGTGTCGATCCCAGATTCACTGAGCAGGGCCCGCTTTGTCTTTTCGTTTGAGTATATGAAATTTGAAAATATTATGGGTCTACGATATTATGATGAAATCATAACATCATATCCCATTCACTTGGAATTCTCGATCATACAATGATTGTATTAATTTTCATCTTTGTAATGTCTCTCTCATTAATATATGATTAATATATTAATTATTTTAACTCTTCTTTTATCCCCATCATAGCATCTCTGGCCCAAAATCATCCTCCTTCAACCACATGAAAAGGCTAAACTCACACCATTGTGCCTCCTCATTCCTGGGCCTCCGATCACACAAAAAGGTTGAAGCATCACAAGAAATCAAAATTTTTACCCCAATCTTACAATAATCGTAGGATCAGGGACCTTTGTTTTTCATTTATGATATCTTGACATCATCATAACATTGCACAACCACATATTCCATTCCCTGATCAGGCGATGGGTAGTCAAACTACATTGAACCTAGGGCAAGAAATGAGTGGGCCCCCTCATGTATTGGGTTTGAGCTCATAAAAGGCGTGCCACTTGAGTTACAATGGCATTGAGTCAGTGCACTTTAAAACATCAAAAAACTTCATCATGGAATGAATGTGGGACATATCTTCTTCATTCCCCATTTTAAAAATGTATACCTCCAAATATGAAATGCATTGTATCTTCTCTACCCCGTGAGACTATTCTTTTTGTGATGCACGTGGGTTGTAGATGCCTTGAGTTATGTCATGCCCTTTCTAAATGTGGGTGACCCCTGTTCAATGTGTGGGCTGCCGCTTCCATCTTCCTGTAGAGGCCACTCTAGAAGATGCTCTATTATTACTGGTATGAAACTTGAATAGAAAGTCCCCCTCCTACTTTGAATTCCATCTTTTGAAAGCCATGGACAACACTCACATTTTCTTTGGATGTGGATTGTTCCTTTATGTCAAAAATGTGGGCCTGCTTGACATAGGCATGGCTTTCTCTCCCTTTTAGATGTCATCCTCTATTTTTAATGTGGGTTGCTCTACCCTTGAGGCTTCCTGCCACAAGCTACCCTTGCAATTTTTTTTTCCATGCATGGAGCTAGGAAGAACTCCCCTTTACCTATGTGGATTGTGGATTAGACATGGGTGTAGAGTTTTTCTTCCTTTGTGTGATGCTCCCACATATGGCCTTCTTAGCAAGCAAAGACGTAGGCCTTGAATTCTCCAATTTTAATATTGATGTTGCTTTTACTTGGCTTAGAAAGACCTTCCATGTTGTGGCTTCTTGGATTGTAGTAATCTCCCTCTTCATGCTTATTGAATCTGATTACCTATTACTAGATGTCATAGTGTTGATTACTTCCACAAAGCTGTGGCACAAAATTCTGCCAAGGATACAAAAATTCCCTTTTGCGTAACACTTTATCCTCCATTGATACTAAAATGATGATGAATGCATATTAAAATTTTCCCCTCTTCATCCATTAATTATTTCATAATTTTATAGTCATTGCTAACCTGATAGCATCAGTCGGGCCCCAAACTGGGTCCAGCTAAAATTGTTTTTGTTTCAGAATAGCTGACATGGAAAATTGATCCCCCAACCTCCTTGAAATGACTAGAAACCAATTTGAACATTTAAACATGATATAAAACTCAAATTAAATCATTTCCACATCACTGTGATAATTGTGTCAAGAGGCCTATTGCTTGGCTTTAAAAAAATTGACATAAACACCTAGCTGGGCTCCGAAACTTAGGATCTATGTTCTCTCTGACACATTCAACAGGCCTACCAAATGTCATTTCATGAAGAAATTAGGGTTAAAATATATCGACCTC
This sequence comes from Cupressus sempervirens, assembly GCA_028749045.1. Classification (NCBI taxonomy): domain Eukaryota; kingdom Viridiplantae; phylum Streptophyta; class Pinopsida; order Cupressales; family Cupressaceae; genus Cupressus; species Cupressus sempervirens. The sequence goes on from CM053790.1 coordinate 684,935,642, forward strand.
CAAACATGCCAACTTAAATTCACCTGTGAATGAACATGTCAGAAAACTGGAAATTGCATTTGGTTTTGGCTTTGAAAACAAGGCAAACGGGCACTTGAGATTTTGAAAATTGGGGCATAGTACATTGTCATGAGGAGAATATGATTCTATGATTTGGGCTCATGAAAAATCACAAGATTCATTTGGTGAAGGTCTGAAGTTGGCTACTTGGATTTGTAGGATAGTGATCATCAGTAAAATATCATTTTTTGCAAATGGAAAGGCCCCAAAAATGTGTGCAGACGGATTCGTCAAGGCTTAAAAATTGGTACACTTGTAGTATTTTTAGAGTAGAATGTAGGGCAAAAAACCATTTGGTCCCACCAATCACGGACTCAAAGATATGACATCCCAAACAGGGCTGCCAATCAATCTACTTCTCTGATTACAAGTGAAACTCTAAAAATTGCAAATGGAATCACGTTTGAAAACTAATCAAATGGATTCATCATAAGCTAAAATCTAGAGAATATAAAGTATTTGACCCCTAGAATATGATACAAAATGAATTTTCTTATTTAGGTCAAGTGGTCAAAAGTTATATCTTGTCAAATAGGGCTACTCGGAAATATGAACAATATGCAGATTTCAACAGAGGTAACTAACCAACTTTGAGACATTCAAAGCCTAAACAAAACATGTCAAAATGACTTAAAACTTGGAAAATAGGTTCTTTGTTATGCATAATAAAAATCATCAAAGTGGAAAGTCATGAATATTAACTGGGTAAAAGATATTCAAATGCAAACATGCCCTCTGATCACTATTCGACACTTGGGCAAAAAATGCAAAATGACACTAGCTCAAAATAGGACTTCACAAAATGGTTCAAGATGTTAGTTTATCATCATGGAACACATGGATATGGTGAATTAAGGGTGTTATAACCATGAAACACCACTTAGGCATTAAGACATCAGTCGGGTACACAAGCATGAAAAGCATTCATAGTGGTTCAAAGCAACTCAAATTTTGGAATAGGCACTCAAAACGGGAATGTAATTTTGAGCACCAATAGTGGCTCTATCTAGAGAAGCATGCCCCTTGCAGGCATGAAAATAAATTATATCTCTAGATGAAGAAGACCACTCAAAAACTTTTTTTGAACAAAATTTTGAAAACAAGGAAACTACTCTATCTGTACAAGATTTTGACCCCAGTCCACCAAAAATTTTCCAAACCTCTTACCTCTATCAAAGACTTGATTCTGACTTATGTCTCTCTAAGGTAAATTGAAACTTTCATTATCCTTTATTTCACCCAAGACATAAAAATTTTCAATTGGCTTTGCTGGCAAAACAAAATAACTTTCCTGACTTTCATAGTACATACTAGGGACATCCTTAACATAATGCTCACTATGAAAATAGGGTTCAGCATGCTCAAATATACTAGGATCAAACTGATAACTCTCTTTAATAGATGAATTGTGCATGCTATCAAACTTTTGAAGAAAATCAAACACACCTTGGAAATTTTTACCTCCATGTATAGCCTTTTGACATTCAAATGAGTATCCATATTTATACTCACTTATGTCTTCCATGTCAATGACTGAAAATAATCCAGGGCTCTCCACTAATTCTTCACAATCAGCAAATGGATCAGTCACATTAAAGCATTCATCATAAAAGTCCTCACAAGATGTAGGCAGATTTTCAATAACCATTTCATCTAGCACCTCACCATCATCATTACAATGGAAATGCTGATTAGTTCTTACCTCGTATGAATCATTATGAAACTTATCATGAAGTGCTAGTTTATTTTCAAAGACAACTTCATCAAGCACTTCATCTTCGAGCTCACAAGATGCAACATCATTAGAATATTCATTGTCACAAATGGAAGAAGAACAATCTGATTTGTTACAATAGTATGAGAGTGTGTCACCATTAAACTCATCCTCTACTAGATCTAAAACCTCCATGCCCTCTTCAAACAATGGATTGATCACTCCATGCAAGGATCCTTTTTGAACATTCTAAAAAAAAGACAGGCCAATCATCATCCAAGTCCATAACATATAAAGCATTAGTATAAACCTTAAAACCATTTCCAACATAATTTTCATGAGAACTTTCAGCATGTGTAGAGGAAAAATCAGAATCATCATCATCATCACTTGAAGGCATAACATCAACCTCATCAACTAAGCAAGCGAAATATAAAACAATATTATTCAACTCATCTTCACTAGGATGATTCAAATGACTTTGTAGTGCCTACCCTCATTCACATCTTTTCTGGATATTGTTATTATCTTCAGACTATGATAGACTAGTTGTATGTTGATGGATTAGTGGTATTGTTTTGACACTATCACACATTATGTTATGGATTCAGTGGTTATCTGATGAGATCATTTAGATTTTACATTTCATGCATACATGATGATCATTATACTATTTTCAGTTATTATTGATGATTAGATGGATGGTTTATTATCTTATGTGTTTCATTATGGATACTTACCCCATACTTGCATGTGTATGGTGTGTGTGTTTTCTTATTGTATGACATTTCTGATGTGGTTAAGGAAGGGAGTCGTAGTCACCTGCTTAGTCAGGATCTACACGATGCACCACTTCCTACCATTGTCTGTTTAGCTTAGAATTATATATATATATTGTATGTATATGCATGGTTTTTCTATAGGTTGCAGGTACCGGGTATTGACTTTCCTGAATTGCTAGGATGAGCGTACCCTATTATACTATCTTAATGATAAGAGGAGGGAGATAAATTCTCAAGTCCAAATCCCAAACTTTTAAACCAATTGTCCTAGTGAGGTAGGACAAGTATCTAGATATTTTATCCACCGAATGTGTCGGATGAAATGATTCATGATTTTTAACCCTTTAGATTTATTTTGAGTGATTTTCTCTATGATGGGTTTTCATATTTTATCTTGGAGGTCTATGGTGAATTTTCTATTAATTAAGTCTTACTAAATGGATTTAATTAATAAATTAATTATTTGAGAAAATTAATATAAAATATCATGTTATTTGATATTTTGATTATAATTAATTGAGGAAAAATGAATTAAATAAAAGAAAATTAGAAATTAAAATTAATAATAATAATAAAATAATAAATAAATAATAATAATAAAAGTTACAAAGTTAAAATGAAAGTTATAAATATTTAAATAAAAAATTATATAAAAAGTGAATTGGAGTTATAAGCTTGCATGGGAATTAACGCACTTCTCTATTTCTCATGTGTCAACAAGACGGGGGTTAGTGCATCAATTAAGCACATGGTGTCTACAACCCTATGGCTGATCTTGAAGGTTGGAAAAGACCCATGCTTAGTTGGTGACACCTTCCAACTATTTCTAGAAGCATTATAGATGTTTCCTAAAAGCTCTTTATATTCAGACATTCATAGAAGCTTAGACATAGCATTGGGAGAGCAATTGGAGCATTGGAGGACTCGAGAATTTTGAAGAAGGGAGGAGCTTGCTCTACGGATTTTCTAAGGAAGAGCGATTTAGCATCAGAATCTGAGTAGATTCTTGTGATTTTACTTATGCTATTTTTGCATCATGCATTCCCTGTCTTCTTCGTGTCTCCCATATGTCTTCTGATAAGTTTCATATTTATATGCATTCTCAATGTGGGTAGATTAATTTAATTGGAGAATTTTACATGCATTCTATAATGCAAATATCTTATTCTTAATTGTAGATATAATCTTTGTGGAAACAAAAAAAAAAAACATACATGATTATATTCAGATCTGCATACATATACATATATATAAATATATATTTATATATATGCATATGTATAAATTTATTATGGATCTATTATAAAATTCAAATATATATATGTATATATCTAATATGTAAATATGTTATTTAAGTTATTATTTGATAATGACTTATATTGATCGTTTATTTTCATAAAGGCGACTCTTTAATAATTTTCAACTATTTAATAATTTAAATGTTTTAAATTATTAAATAAGGAATTTATAGTTGAGTGGGTGATGTATCAAACAAATGTTAGTAATTGGAAAATGGATTTTTAGTTCTAATAAGGAAAATTTTTATTTATCCAAAAACAATATATGTGTTCCTCCATTCCTCATTATGGAGGTTGAATGAATTGTGTATCAAATCTATGCTGGAATATTTACTCATTTGCTAGTTTAAATTTCTTATATTTAAATCTCATGTTATCTTAATATGCATTCATTGATTGTAATATGTTTCTTTTATTTCTTAGCTTAACAATGCATTCCATCTAGCATAATTTGCATTCTCATTTAGTTATAAATCCTTCATAGTAGAGGTCTAGTTGCTAGCTTCTCATTCTAAGACCAATTGAAAAATCCTTCTAGTTAGAAGGCAATAGGTTGATTTGTCAAACTATTTTAGATGAACAATTCAATGTTCATTCTAGGATGGTTTCACATGTAAAGACCGCGCTGAAGTGTTTGTGAGTAACTGAGGCCCACATTTCACATGTACATTTATGGCACCCATTGTGGGGCCAAGAAATCAAGTTTTCTAGCCTCATCTATTCTACTTTTTGTAATTTTAATTATTTTGTCATTGACACATGTACAGATTTCCAGATTTTTGCATGAGAAATCTAATTTTTATATGAAGAAGTGAATATTTTCCCCCTTTATTGCACTTCCTCACATGAAAATGTGTATAAATGCACACTTGCTCATGTGGGACACATAATTTTTTTGCATAGGCCTATGCATGATTTTGCACAAAATTTTGTATCAGCACATGCAAAAGCAAATTTTTAGAATTCAATTTTATCATTATGCTTTTGACTAATGGTGTTCTCTAAAGAATTTTCTTTTTTATTTCTAGTATTCAAATAGCTTGATAGTGGTTTGTAGGATGCTCATCAAAGAAACCTTATCAAAACACTTGAAACATGTACTAATTGTGTGATTGTAGGATATTTATAAAAGATATGCATGTCAAAGAATCATTTCAAACCCACTTAAACATCATGTCTTCTTTTATTGCTTTCCATACATAGTATAAATAGGGCTTTTGAACTTTGTAGGATGCAAAACAAGGGAATAGGGGAGTATGCTCTTTACTACTTGGAAGTTATGCCCAAGAGTAAATTAGAAACCTAGAAGCCTCTAAAAGATAATGACTAAGGGAAGCAAGCAATTTAGTGGTTCTTCGGTATGAGTCTTTTCTATGAAGGGATGATGATATCCTTTTAGGGAATCAAAATCTTTAGAAAGGACAAGTCTGTATTGATTAGGCTAGCTCGGTGATGAATATGTCTTGTGTGTTTGGGCAAGGTGATGAGGTAGAGTAGTATGCTCTTTCCCCTTGAGGGAAATTAGAAACTTGGACACTTAGATCCAAACCACTAGTCTAAGTTAACCTTTAGAGGGCCTGCTAGAGTGATCCAACCTCCAGGAATGACCCAAGTTAGCATACTCCTTTTGTCAGAGATCTCAACTCGCTATAATAAAGAATATCTATAGAGAAAAATACTCCAAAGCCATGTTAATTTCTTCCTCTTGATTCTTGATATTGTATATCAAGAGGAGGTTTTGTCTTTTGCACTAGTTGGTGTTGGCCCTAGTCTTGCTAGTTAAGTGTATGCACTTTTAGATGTTGGTGTGGCTAGCTAGTCTTAACTTCACTTGAAAAGCCATCAGGGATTAATATGAATGAAAGCCAAGTAAAAATCTCTTAGTTAGTTGCTACCTAGTTCACCTCCAAAAGTGGGCATAATCTTTGTGCAAGGAGGGGGAAGAATCTTTGCTATAGATTCTCACCATAAGCATGTACCTAGGCATTGGAAGGTGGTATACACACTTGACCCCTGCCACAAGGGTTTTCATTCAATGTATATGTTATTAAGCCCTTGGAATACACCAAAAACACAGGCACCCTCTAGTGGGGTGACATGACTATGTGAGGTGAATGCATGTACATAAGTTGTGAGATAAATTTTTTTCCTTCTCTACCATTTTGGTTTTAGGGATAAAGTATATTTATTTTGAGTCTTTAAACTTGTCCAAATCTACCAAACAAAAAAAAGGTCAAGACTCCCCTATCCCTCTGAGTTACTTTGTCCTTAGATTATTTGTGACTACTGCTTGCTTCCCATGTTTGAGTATAACTATCTTCTTGAAAACACAATGTTGTCCAAAAACTTGAAAACCATTTTGCTATCTATCTGAAATCTATAAACACAACCAACCATATGTCCAAAGCTATTTGAAACTTGTAAAATCTCTTCAAATCTAGTCAATAGTTGTCAGTCTATCCACATTCTCATGCTCAGTTCTATGAAATTTTGTGCAAGAAAATACCTTTTTGCACTTCCTCATGTGAATTTTTACAAGTCCTCACATAGGTCCCTACAAATCTCCATGCAAGATTTTTCCAAACAGTGTCCTTTATGATAAAACTTTATCTTTTTGTTGGTCTGTCAACTCCTCACGCCGCCTTGTGCAAGTCATCACATGAGAAATCTAGTCAAAAATTGTTGTTCTTAATCTTCATTTCCTTCTTTATGTTTCCTTGTGTGGTTCCCTCTTGCATGAGATCTTGTCTTGAAAACATTCATACTATCTATCAAAGCTATCTATGCTCTAAGTCTAATCTGTATCTACAACATTTACCACTTCTCTATCTACAAATAGTGCCAAACAATGGCTTCTTTCTTAGTTGACAACTTGTGATCTACATGAGAATTAGTCTTATTAGTTTTCTATCTTATTCTTTTCCTTTAATGTTTGTCATACTTTGTATCATGTTAGTTATAATATTTGGCTATTCTAGTCATTACTCAGATGACACATACCTTAGTATACAACACTCTTATCTTTCTTTTTTGAGATTACATTCTAGTGTAGTCCTTGTATAGGCTTTTTGTTTTTGTCTTTATCTATGATTATGGAAAAAAGAAGTGGAAGCATGTTTTATCCCCTTAGATTTAGATGAGGTAGATCTAGGTGTCATAATCATGACATAGGTTGTTTCTCAATTTATACATAGTTTGTGTCCAGTTCATCTAATGAAGAATTTTCATGATCTCCTTCACCTATCAAATCACCTAGTGTTTAAAGAATGTTTTCCATAAAATTACAATAAACTAGGAACCCATTGTATCAAGAGGATCCTAAAACTAGCAAAGGTAATATGTCCCCAAATAGCACAACTAAATTTTTATTCAAACAACCTTTTCAATCAACATACACTGAAATCACATTCCTAAAATGGTTGACCAAGAACCAGAACACAGAAAACATAGTAGAGACCAAGATCAACATAGGAATGAAAGACATAAGGAACCTTTTTCTGATGAGAATGAGGAAGAGGAAGAAATACTTCCCAAATATATTGAAAAATATCATAAGGACAACAACTTCTAGAAGGTCATGGAAATATTTCTTAACAAAGAGAAAGAGAAATACTTTTTGAAACTTGGTCAAGAGGGAGCCAAGATACCTCATCACTTTAACATTGAAAATATCGTTACCCCTAAAGAGGAAACTAAAACATCCAAATTGCAAAAGCAACTAAAGATATTGCAAGAGTATTTACCCAAATGATGAGTGATAAGGATAAACCTACAAAAACATACACCTTAGACTCTCTTTATCCATTTCCTTTTGACAAGAGTATAGACATGCCTCCTTTTCCAAGAGGAGTTGAGTTACCTAAGTATGATAAACACTTTGGAACTACCAATCCCCAAGATCATTTGTAAGAATTTAGTGCCTTGTATGTGGAATTTATGCATAATCAAACATATCTCATGCATTTATTCCCAAGGAGTCTAGGTGGTTAGGCTATGGAGTGGTTTTCACACTTTCCTACTATTATCAAAACATTATATGAGATTTCTAACCTATTTTTCCAATAGTACTCTCACAACATACAACACTTGGTTACCATTCAATACTTGTGTAACCTTAAATAGAAATTTGGGGAACCTTTCCTCACATTCCTTTAGAGATGGAGACAACTTTATATCAAATATTCATGCAAAATTTATTAAGAGAAAAAAATTGATATCTTAATTGATAATCTCTTACCTGACTTTGGGTATAGAGTTCAACTTCAAGGTCCACAAACCTTCAAAGACATGGTCACACAAGCTATCTGGATAGAAGAATTCATGGTCAAAAAGGGTGAAGTAACCCTTCAAAAAGAAACAAAATAAGGATCCACCTCTAATAAGGACAAATCCAAGTATGAAAAAAAATCAAGAGGTTGTGCATGATGGAGTTGTTGACAAAAATATTCCTAAACTTGCTAAGACAGCTTTCAATCTTACAGACAATCTCAAAGCATCCAAGAATATCAAGAAACATCCTTTTGAAAACAAGATGTTTGGAAAAAAACTAAAGAACTCATCTTGGGTCACACTCCCAAAATGAGAACATACACCTCTTGGTGAACCTTTGGATGTGGTCTACGATGGGACTCAAAATTGCCTTCCTGATTTGAGTACCATTCCAAGCTTTTGAGCCCTTTTAAGAACATTTAGTGCATGCATACCTAGCTATCCTCTTGACTCCTAAGAGGTTTTTAATGTTTCTAACACATTTTATTTAGTGTATCCACTCATCCCATGAAGATAAATTTTCATTCTGAGTTATTCTGTGAAGTTCTATTTTGAGCAATGTCCAAATCTGTATTTTATCCTTAGTGTTAAACAATGACTGGAGGCCTAGTTTTCACTTGAATATATCACACCCAATAATGTTTCATGACTCATTTATTTGGGAGTTTTTATTATCCATACCATAGAACCTATATTTTAGATTTTTAATCATTTCAATATGTTTTGACTAGGTTTTGAATCCCTCAAAGTTGCTTGTTTATTGTTGTCATGCTGATGCAAATTGTTCTAAATTTTGGGAGGCCCTATTTTACTTGTTATAACTTTGACCTAGTTTATTAAAATGAGAAAATTACTTTTATATTCTATTCTAGAGGTTAGAGACTTGTTATGTTTCAAATTTTAGCTTATGAAGAATCTGTTTGATCAGTTTTCAAATGCGATTCCATTTGCAATTTGAAAAGTTTTATTGGTGTCATAAAGTACAAATTGATCAGTACCCCTGTTTGTGATGTCGTATCTCTAAATCCATGATAGGTAAGATTGAATGGATTGTACCATTGAATTATACTCTAAAAATACTTTAAGTGTGCCAATTTTCAAGTTTTGACAAATCCATCTGCACACTTTCCCAAATCCATTTCATTTGCAGAAACCATTTTTCTACTAGTGTTTCTAGTCTTCGAATATGAGTAGCCCCCTTTGACCACTCATCAAATATGCCTATTTATTTTTCATGATCCTCAATCACATATTTATATTTTCCTCATGATAGTTAACCAATGCCCTAATTTTCATCTTCCCAAGTGTTAGTTTGACCTATTTTCAAAGCTGAATCCAAATGCATTTTTTTTTCTGACATGTTTGATTGTAGGCGGTTTTAAATGAGCAACTTGGATGGTAAATATCTTTTGAATGGGAATTTTTCATGAGATGAGATTTGATACAGTGCAAGAATGTGGAACAAAGAATCAATAGTCCTTATCTCAGAGCCCAGTCAGTTGTTTTGGTCAATTTTTAAAGCTAGTCAAAAGATCCCTTAGCAGTAAATTGATAGTTGGCTAGAAAAGGTGGTTAAATGAGTTTTTTAAAGGTCAAATAAGAGTTGAATTTGAATATAATCAATTCTAGTTATCCATTAGATTGATTTGAAATGTCAGGTGTTTGAAAATAATTTTTTTTTAGCCAGACCCACTTTGGGGCCCGACTGATTTCATCAAGTTGATAAATGATTGAGGAGTGAAATTCTTCAAAATATGTTTTAAATGGTTTTTATCATTGAATGTTTTATTGTGTGGAATTAGGATTTTGAAGTTGAAGTTACATGCAAGGAAAGATGAGATGAAATGGAATATGCATTTGATTCCTGCATAAGGAGAAAAACATGAAGGGCGGGTGAAAGCCATAAATGTTTAGAGATTGAAAAAATTATATGACTTAAATAAAGGATGGGTAGAATGAAATTTACTATATTACTATTAATAACAAGAAGGATATTGAACTCTCTCCCTTCTTGAAGCATATAAAGAAGAAGGCCTTGTGTGGGCACGATTTTAACAAGAATCTGGATTAAATTCTATGATGGACAAGGCATCTATTCAAGAATTTGTGGTAAATGGTAGAGACAGATCTATTGGGAGATTGGTAGCCTGAACTTTCAAATCCATCTCGAGTGCTTTCTATTCTACTTTATTTCCTATTACTGATAAATATTATGATCTTATATTTATATATATTCTTTTTATGATCTACCTTAGAATTAATCATAAGGTGACATTATATGTTGCTTTCTAGTAGGCATGGGTCTAAAAGAATGAGTTACTAGTGTAAGAAAAATAATCTCTTCATATACATGTTTGTCCTTCTCTTTAGATATTTTGAAGAAAGAGAAGATAGATGCCCTATCATTTCCTAGCTCATGAGGATACAATTCACACTTGTAGTGCATAATGTAGAGGCAGGGGAAGGAGGTTCCTTTCTATAAGTTTGTAGTATGAAATGCATTTTCCTCCTATTTCTAAGGAGTAATAACATGACCAAAGGAGGATGGATGCCGCATGAGCCTAGGAGGAAACTACATCAACTTGTAGTCCCTAAGCATTCCAATCTCATTATATCCCTACTGACTATTGCTTCCCCCACTTTTAAAAGGATGGAACAAAGAAAAAGGAGGCCTATTGTTTTAGAGTAAGAGAATGATTAGGAAATAAATAGTTAAAGTAGAGAGGAATCTATGCATAAAAGGGGTTGGCAAAGCTGAAGAGAGAGAAATGAAATTATTGAGAAGTTTGAAGCCTATGTTCAAGGCAGATCATAGTTGGAGTTTTGATCTCAGCTTCACTCTAACCTAACACCGAGGCACATTTTTTGTTCCTAATGTAGAGAACATTAGAGAAGCCATAAAGTAGTCTGCATAGCCTTTGCTACCATTGATGATTGTAATTAAGGAATCTTGTTGTATCAATCAATCATGTGAAAGAGAAAAGTTCCCTCTGTAACAAAGAAAGGTAGGGTACCCATGTTACAAGTGACAAGACCCACCTTTTCCACTTGAGCATCCCCAATTGAATCATGTTTTGAGGGAGTGTTCAAAAGTTTGAATTGAATGCCATTTGGGAAGTGTATATGTGTGCACAAGTATGTCCTATGATAAAGGAAAAGTGGATAAAGAAGTGCCTACCATGATAGAAAAGGGATGAATACAAAGGTGCTTTGCAACCAAATCAAACTATCTCCCCCATTTCATTGGTTTTGCAATGCAAATCATGAACTTTCCTTTGGTGCTGAAATCAATAGTTACATTTACCTCCATCCAAGGTAATTTTCCCCTAATTTTGAAGGTGAATAGTGGGTAGTGCCCCTTCAAGGTAAGTAAAGATAAATTGATATATTGGTTGAGGGCATATAGCAAATTTCCATTTGAAAATAGTTAAAATGAGATGTCCTACATTTGTTGTGGGGGAATATTTTGAACACTTTATAACCTCAAACACTCAATATCATAGTGTCTAAAAGACATCATGCTTTTGAAGTGCAAATATTGTGTGTTGGGGTTGCAACCAGTTTGGTGGCTAAAATTAAAATTTGAATGATGAAAATGACAACATAGCATGATGACATGGCATCCAATGAAAAATCAAAATTAGACAAGTAGCTACTAGAAAGACCAATTATAAAGTGACACAATGGCAAGAAGACTCTTGCTAGGCACATAAAACAAGGTCTTGATGTGGCATGGGAGACATGTGTCATGATCATTGCATGCATAGTAGGTAGCTACTGATTGTAACTATGGTAATGCACCTAGCTAACACATGGCAGTAGGACTTGATCAATGGTGATGTTGCAGGTATAGTCTATTGGATTTAATTGACTAATTGTGTGTTGTCTTTGATGTTACACAAATGTCATATTAGTTGACAGTCAGTGCATCTCGAGCTCACTTGATCAGTGAAGACAATTTTCCTTGTCTACCAAGTGTTCTTGAGTTTGCTTTATACATAAGGTAGTATCTACTGAGATCACTCAAGCTTCGAAGGAATTTATGTAGAAAAGAGAGTTAACTGAGCTCACTCAACTAACAAAGGAAAATTTAACAAATCTAGTATTAACCAAGAACACTCAGTTACTGAAGGAACTTTGTAAGTTCACAGTATTAACTGGGCTCCTATTGGTGAACACAAGAAATCACTTCAGAATTAGTTTCTATTGAGCTAGGTCGGCTACCAAAGGATTTTCTTATTTTGGCATGTAAAGCTTAATTATTTTACCTATTGATTCTAGTCGACTATGATAATGAATATTGGTTATTCTAATTTTTATTTGAGCCAACTTGACAATCTGGAAGATATGAGTAAAGGGTTAATTTGTGATTTCAAAGTATGCAAGTTGAATGAATTGGAAGAGATAAGAAGATAGGAAGAAAACTTGAAGGATATATAGGTATCCTTGTGGAGTAGAAAAATGTTATTCAATTAGGAAGGATCAAGTATAAGCCATAATAGAGATCTGTAATCAAAAATTTAGTTGCATCACAATTAGGTCATTTCATTGTTACTCTCTAACATTGTAGCAATGATCTAAAATCTCTTAACAAAGTTGGTTTAATAGCCATTTGTAAATCCTCTAAAAAGGTGGTAATTCCATTGAATTTTTTCAAGACCTTTTACAAGGCCACTCCTAACAGGGTGATTAAATCCTTTAATAGGGTCACACCTAATAGTGTGTTTTGTAACCTTTAATAGGGTTGGTTCCTAACAAGGCTCACTTCAAAAGAGTGAAAAAAAGTAACTAGTTACAATTGGTGGTTTTTTCCATATTGAGTTTCCATATTAAATAATGGTGTCATATGTGTTCATGTTATTTATTTCATGCTTGCAAGTAAATTATTGACAATATCTTAAGATCTACTAAGTTAAACACATTCTACATTTATCAAGTTACATAAATTTCTATATGCTTACCGAGTATCACTAGTAAGTAGTTTTATCAGTCTAAATTTTATTTGACATCTAAGGTATCTAGGATTTATTTTAGTAGTAACTAATTCAACCCTCCCCACTCAATTACTCCTCTTATATTGCCAAAAATTGGTATCAGAGTTGTTGGTGCTTTCATAGAAGGTTTCAAGGACCTAAGGTAAAGATCACAATGTCTTATAAAAGAGAGATTCCAAAGTTGAATAGAGACAACTTTGCAGCATGGAAAGGACTTATAAGGATTTATCTAGGTTCCATCAATGATTTAGACTGCAAATATCTTGATGAAGAATTAAAAACTCCCATTGGAACATTATTAGTTGAAGATATTGCTAATAAAAGAACCATAACATCATGATGATTGATATTCCATCTGCTCTCAGTTATGCTAAATTTGATGAGGTCAAAGACTATAAAATTGCTTTTGATATGTGTAAAAAGTTGAAAGAAATCTATGGAGGAGATGACAATGTCAAAAGAGCCAAAGCAGAAAGCCTTAGAGGATAATTTGATCAAATGAGAATAAGAGAAGATGAAAATGTTGCAAAATATGTGGAATGAATTAAGCCCAGTGTCAGTGCAATTAGAGCATCTAGAGGAGAAATAAAAGAGGAAACTACTATAAGAAAAATACTCAAAACTTTTCTTCCCATCTATATAACTAGAGTGTCTGTTATTCAAGAAAAGAGATGTGATCCAAATAAAAAGATGGGCTTGGATGCCCTAGTAGGAAGATTGACAACTTTTGTGTTGGAATTCTTTTAGAATAACTAAGAGAGGGGTTGAATCAATTATTAAAGGTCCAAATGTAAAAATGTTTTTTTTCACAATTTAGTGAACCCATGAAACATTCTTAACCATTCATGCATTCATTGTGTGTTAACCAAAATTGATATGTAACTATTAAATCAACATGCAAAAATGTAAAGCGTAAAACACAACATATCCATTAGTACATTTGACACAAAAATTTAAGGTGAAAACCCAATTTGGGAAAAACCACCAGTAACATGCTACTCATTTTTCACTCTTTTGAAGTGATGCCCTATTAAATACCAACCCTATTAAAAGTTACAACATACACTATTAAATGTGACCTAGTTAAGGAATTTCAATCACCTGATTAAAACTGAGCCTTGTTAGAGGATTTTAGGCCATTCACTTGGAATGCCACCCTATTAAAGAATTTTCCAATGACTTTTAAGTAAACCTTTCTTCCAAGGATTTACCCTAATCTGATACAATTATTAGAAAGCAACAGTAGAGCTTTGACTTGATACAACTTACAACCTTACTTGTAGATTACATATCACTGTTTAGTCATCAAATTTTATTGACTTCCAATCTTTGTAGCTCTGACATCTTGTTCACCCTTCAAGCATTCATCCTCATTAAGCCTTCTTGCTTAGTACGCCATTGTAGACTTCTTCTCTTGGGGTTTTGATGGATTAGATAGGATACAATATATCTACCCCATATCTTTTCTTTTCTAGAAAGTTCTCCTAGAATATATTTGAATTCACCTCCAAAATGGTTTGTATAAGATTTTGTGCCTCCAACTCATCAATCTTATCTTCCTCCTTATTCAAAAGTTCCATGAAAACAAAATTGTCAAATTTTAATTAGCAAATCTTCGATCTTTTGATAATGTAGCAGCTCAACACATATAGTGTTACTCAACATCAACTGCATTTTACTGGTGTTTGGCATCAATTGAAAATCACTCAACAGATGCTAACTTGCTCAACATCTAGTATAAATTGCTTTCACTTGGCTCCAACTAACATTTTTTTCAGCTTGCACTAAATTTTCTTGACACCTACTATCAACTTAGTCAAGCTTAGCAAATGAACTTTGTTCAACCTTATTCTTCTAAACATTCTAAGTGTAGCCAATCATTTTGTTATCTCAAGTGGATCATCAATACATCATGTTATCACTATCTTAACTAATTCTTGCACTTCAATACATAATCATAACTCAACGTTTCCTCTAAGTACTTTTGTTACATCATGTTGATCAAATCCTCCTCATCAATCAACTAAGTGATATTTCTTGAAAGATATAGGTAATTGTCTTACTAGCATGTAGTAGGTTTGACATCAGTGACAAAATAATGATTGAAATACACAGTCTTCTTCAACAATCTTTCTAGACAAATGATCTTTTCAATCGTATATCAACAATCTCCCTCTTTTGTTATCTCAAGTGGATCATCAATACATCATGTTATCACTATCTTAACTTATTCTTGCAATTCAATACATAATCATAACTCAACCTTTCCTCTAGGTACTTTTGTTACATCATGTTGATCAAATCCTCCTCATCAATCAACTAAGTGATATTTCTTGAAAGATATAAGTAATTGTCTTACCAACCTGTAGTAGGTTTTGTTGGTGTTTTTTTTTTTAGATGTTAAAACAGTGTTAAAACTACTAAGCGACAAAAGGCTTAATACCTAGATATCAGTACATACACAACTTAAAGAATAGCCAATTCTCATTGTCACTTGCATATGCAAAGTACTAGGACCCAACTTCAACAAAACCTCAAACGGTTTTCTACTCTTTTGGCTCTGTAAAAACCAAGGTGGGTGTACCCGGGGATGGTTCAAAAATGGAACAATTGTATGAGAATTATTCTTAGTTTCATTTTGATTCTCATTTCTAAATCCTCAAACATATACATAACTCTTACCAAATTGGTAAACACATCCCTTGAACAGATATGGCCAAGAAATCTTCTATAGATTTGCAGATGTTTTCAACAGCAATGGCTAAATGAAGCTAAAACATTCCATGCAGGCAAGTGCCGGCCAACTTTGAATATCTTACAGGAAATAAAAGTAAAATTTGATTTTATGATGTATTTGAAAAAACTAGACATAATATACTTTTCTTTTGGCTGAAATACTTTCGATCAGTGCCTAATCCATTGGGGTTCAAAGTCTATAGTAAATTCTTAGATCTAATTTGTTGCTTTGCAACAAATTCTTATCAGCAATTCTTATCAGAATTTATCATTCAAAAATCCTTTTCAATACCTAAGCAATCTCATCACATTCATCAGAGCCCTTATTTAATCCATTGAATTAACAGCAATAACAAATGGATGTACAACCCTACTAGATTGCAATCAATTGCATAAGCTTTTACTCACAAAACATCAAGGTAGCTAAGTATTTAAAAGGAGAGAAAATTTAGAAAGAACTGTTCATAATTTGTATTCATTTCCTTTGAAAATGGTATATCCTTTACAATAGACCCAGAAAGACCTTCAGAAAAGAAGCACAGTTCTTTCTACATTCATGTATTCTCAGAAATTTTGACAGAAAAGTATACTACAAACTTGCTTTCCAAATGTTTGGACCAAAAATAGGACTAATCACAATACTTAGTAAAAACAGAATTTGGACGGTTCTTTAGCCTTGGGATCTCACTTAAATAGTGTGAGATGCAACAAGCTTCAGGCTAAAGAAGGTGATAGGTGTCCTTTCAAAAGAAAGACAAAAACAAAATAACAGAAAGATTAACAACATTTCTTGGCTGGTCCCTTTCTATTATGCTTCTGAATTGTTGAGACAAGAGCACGATCTGACCTTACAATCATTCTTCACTTTCGGAGTACATACCCATGAGGTCTGTAAGTGATGTATCATCTTCTGTTACCTGCAAACTCACTTTAACCTGAGGATTTTCCATGTCATCATCGATGATTACAAGGGTAACTATTACTTTTGCATCTTCTTCCTCATTGTCTCCTGACATCTGTTCACTAAACTGATTTTTCTGCTTATTAAAAGTATCATCATCTGGCCAATCAAAACTTAGAGTTTCTCTTTATATCTTTATTAAAGAATTTGCATTTTCCTCTAAATCATCAAATTCTTTTCTCATAGTAGTATAATACAATTGTACTTTTACCAGCTCCTTGTTTTTCTTTTCCCAAAACCAATGGTCAGTCTCACTGATGATGTTTATTATACTGTTATCAAATAATTCATCCATTTCCTTTTTCCATTTTTCTTTTTCCTTTACTGTATCAACAGATTATAAAGCACAAGGAAATAGGGTGAAATTTTCAGCAAGATATTTTGAAAAATAGAGTATCAATCTTCTCTGTAAAGAATCTCTTTAATTCTCAAAATTTTCTAACTTATTCAATAAATCAAAAATCTTTTCAACTTGATGATAAGGCATTTGGACTGCAGATATACATATAATTGTAATATCATTATTTCTCTGTCTCCATTTCTGTGCAAGAGAATTTAGTCCATCCTTTTCTTTATTCAACTCATCCATGAGGGTTACAATCCTTGTCAACTGATCATAAAAAAGTTGACCATTGTATTTTATCCCTCAAATATGTCACACCCTGCTTCCATTTTTCTTCCTGCTGATTTCTAAATTCTATCTGCCACTCATGTAATTTGGTTTTTTTTGCTTCAAATTCCTCTACAGTATAGAATTGGGGTCTTTTAGGGGTGTCAGGTATTTCAATGATAGGGGTTAATCCAACAGATGACTATGGAGGATATGCAATTCTCAATGTATTGGATTCTCCCACTTTCCTTTTTCCAAGTATCTTCTCCAATTGAGATACCCTATTTTCTAGCTCAATTCTCCTTTTTACCTCTTGATTATAAGCATCCACCACTATTTCATATTTACTGTGCATATCAATCATTTCCTTCTCTTCTCTTTCTGCAGTGGCCAAGGCAAATTTAGAATAATCCACATTCATGTGGGCTGCCTGTACATTTGAAGTATCAGCAACTCTCCTTGCAATGATACTCCCTGTTAGTCCTGAATCATCAGGCTGTGATGAAGTAGTCCTAGATCCTCTTCTTAGGGACCACATAAAAAGGGCAGCTTGATCATTGCTGAATGCTGTACCCAAGAATTCCTCTTTATTTGGGTCTTGTAGTCCTAAATTATTTGATACAGAATTAAAAATTAATGCATCAGCAATATCCCAATTGGGCACTAATAAAATATTTGCATTTTTTACCATCTGTCTACCCTCATCAGGGGTTATATTCTGGAACTCTTACATCATTTTTTCCTTTATTTTATTTTGAATGGAGGCCTCATCCATTTCTAGATGCTCTATTTTCATATTCTTACACCTTTGCTAAAAAATGTGCATGTTTACCCTCCATGCAAACTGATGTAAAGCCCTAGATCTTACAAAACTGTTATCAAACAAAAAATGCTGACTGGCTTGTTCCAAAATAGGGTCCAATTCCCTTCCTCTAAAATTTGCTACAGTTAATTCAAAACTTGGCACAGGAGGTTCCTGGGGGTTCCCTTCATCAATTTCTGCTTGTGTAACAAAAATTTCTCCTTGTGACCCCATTTGTTCAAATTCCTCATTGGTGAGCTGCTCTTCCTCAATTCTCATTGGAGTTTGAGAAGGTGAGTAACCTTCATCAGGGGATTCTTCTTCCCTTATTATTTTTCTTCTTTTGGGAGAAGGTTCAGGGGGTCTTTCTTCCAGGACAGTACTGGTAGATTCAACTACCTATTTTTCTTTGTGTACAATGGGCATCTGTTGCCGAACAATAGTATATCCTGTCTTCTTTCGTACCAACAGTGGACCCATTCCAATGTTGGGGGTGAAACCCAATTTTCTCATAACCTCTCTGGCTTTATCTGGAAAAGAATCAATAAAATGTTGTTTCTTCTCATTCATTACTTCCATTATCTTAGAGAAAGTACTCATGAGCTTATTTATCTTATCTGCATTGGTTGCAACATTACTAAGAGGACTGTAATCTTTGTCAAAAAAATTAATAAACTCCAAAACTTTTGAATAGACTCTCCATTTTTCTTTCTTTATTTCTTGCTCATTGAGAGAATATTCATTTCTTATTATATCTTCAGGAAAATAGAATTCATGCTGAACTGGACGAAGCTTGATTCTAAGTCTAAGAGCAGAGTTAAAGAAACCTTTTGTATCACAAAAATGAGCATGAGACATTGCCATCTTATATTGATCCAAAATTTTGTGGAGAAAGATCCACCCTTCTTTAGTTATCACAAATTGGTGGGCTATAGTACAAGTAGGAAAAATTGATCCTGTTCCCCTTTTGTGCAAAAAGGCCTCCTCCACTCCTCCCAACTACCACAAAAATTCAGCTATCCCTACCTTTAAAGGTACTTGATAGGGTAGTACATGGGGTGTTCCTTTGAATCCATAGACCCTAATGACAGTTGAGACTGAATATGGGATAAAATCTCCCCAATTATGTGAAATTTTTAGACTATGGGGTTTGTCCATAGGCCTAACAAGATGTATTAGTGCCTTAGGAATTCTGGGATTATCACTCAATATGAGGCATCTTATTTTGGAGGCAAAGTGCCTATCAAATCTAAGAAATCTAGCATTTTCTGCTTCCCAAGTCATGTTTGCACTCCATAATTGGACTGGCAGTGCCTCCCCTTCTTGTTCCCTATTTAAAACCATTTCTTTACCAAAATAAGTGGCCCCTTTAAAAAGAAACATATGCATCAATAGGGAGTACTGACCCCAAACCTTTTCCACCTTGCCCTTTGCAATCCCCACCAATCCCTGGTGAATCTCATTAGCCAAGTAAGATGCACAATCAAAAATTATTTCCACACCAAAAGAGGAGATTTGGGTGATCATATACATGAAGCTCACCGGAATAAAATCTTCTTCAAACTCTTCGAAGACTCTGCACAGGTACCTATATATCTCTACTACCCTGGCATTAAAGCATGATTTCTTGAATGGTTCTTTAGAAGACGATGTTATGGTTGGGAGGCCTCCAATCTGGCCTATGTGGGCTTTTAGTGCACCTTGTCTAACTACATCCCTTTTGGACATATATTCTTTTTCTAACTCTATCAAATTAATGGGCACATGATACATAGTGAGAGGTCTCAGACTGAAAACCTTCCTAATCTCCTCGGGACTGATGGTAACTAAAGCCTCACCATCCATTCTTCTCACTACCTTAGTGGCTTGGTCATAATTTTTTGCTATAGCTTCAAGCAGGTCAAAATCCATAAACACACTGGGGACAACAAGCTTTCCAAGATCAAAATTCTATATATTGGCATGAGGGGCATATAACTTCCTTTCTGCAAACCATTTTTTGAATAAACTCAAACCAGTTTGAGAAGTTTGAGCATCCTGAACCCAATTACCCTTATCATACAATCCATCAGCTATCCTTAGCCTAGGCTAGGGTTCAGTGAGGTTAACCTCTTAATTTGCACTGTTTCTACAGTAGACTCAGGAAGAAACTCAAGCAAATCATCATGGACATTTCTATCCAAGTAGTTTATTGCACCTGAAAATCCCTTCTTCGGAGGCATCTTGGGATATCTTTTTAGAACTTAAAAACTTATGAAGATTATGATAGTATTACTTACTTGAATTCTGTCTCTTTTCTCCTCTGTATTTCGGAAAATTTTCCGTGAATAGACAACTTGACAATTTTTATCAAACCTTGGCACACTTTTCTTTCAGTAATGGCTTCTGCACAAGAATGGCTCCAAATCTTTGCTCGCGTGAGATGAAACTGATGAAATCTCTCTGTATTATTCTCTATTTTCCTCATGGATGAAGCTTTCTTGTCTAATTAATATAGAGAGTGGCACTACATTTTTCATTTAAAACTACGTCGTCGATCTTCAAAGATCCTACGATCATGTGGTGCAGAGAGAACAACTAGGAGTTGTATTTGCTATGTCAGTTACTTTACCCAATGAGAACTTGCCATGTATATAATTCTTTCTTTGATGGCCCTTATATTTGGACCCACTGACGACTGAGAACACGTGTCAGCATATCGCTACTTCATTATGCATAAAGAACGAGCACCTTGCCATAGCGAAGCGGCGACAATCATTGATCTGATCCGAAAATGATCAAAAGATATGCTACAGGGCTTCTTAAGAAGGAAGGTGGTGGGCCCAACTTGCTATGTCGCTATAATTATCTCCCTTGCAACTCTTCATAGCAAGGAGATGACAGCCATTGATCACTTACCAAATCAAAGGTGAGGAAAAAGCACAGGATCTCCTGATTTATATTTGTTATGTCGCATGGCTTAACAAGCATGCAACTTGTCATAGTGAGGTAGCGAGCTCCGTTGATCCACTTCAAGCTGACGTTTAGGATTTTTTGTACATTCAGTCAGATAGGCATTAATGAGAATCAGATCTCTGCATAGTTGGCACATGTCAAAATTTACCATAGTCATTTATCATTCCACGTCACCAAAGATCTTGCTGATCTTTTACCATTTTACGGGGCCTCGCTAACTCGCTAACGGTGAAGCACCTGAATTTTTTGATAGCATGGTAGTGAGCTCTGGCACTTAAAAGGATTCCATGCCAAAAAATGCAAGGGTTACCCAGTAATCACTTCTGTCAATTAAAACTGATTCTGACAATGGTATTTATGACTAGTCATGCCACCTGGTGTAATTATGATACAAGCAAGATGCAATGTCATCATCTTCAGATTTTCATGTGGCCTCGCTACTTCGCTAATGGCGAAGTGCCTAATTTTTCTGATAGCGAGGTAGCGGAACGTCCAAAAAAACCATCATTCCGGCTCTGATGTCAGATATTCTAGTGGGTCTCTATCCTTTTTGGATGGTAACTTGCAAAGTGTACCTGCACAATAAATCATTTAATAAGCAAATCTCTGATCGCCGTATCTTCACTTTACGGTCCTGCCTCTTAAAATACTCAACACTCATTACCTCACCATACTTAATAAGCATACAACTTGTCATAGCGAGGTAACAACAACGGTAGATCTAGTCGGATCTGACGGTTGGGACAAATAGGAAGAAAGGTAACCCAGGAGAAAGGAAAAGGAATATGATAGCATATTCCTTTCTTTTGAAAATTCAAAATTTTGTGCCCGACAATTTATGAATAGAGATGATATAGGGTTTACATGATGATTATTTCTTATGGACAGATTATCCAAAACCCTATGCTTCACTTAGGAATAGAACATTTGACTTTTCTATGATTTAACAGAAAACTTCTACTACACAAAAAGTCAGATCAACAGTGGCTCTATCTGGGGATGATAGACTACTTGAGTCTATGCAAGAATTTAGAATCTATGAGAGAGTAGACCACACATCCGGTAAGGTGACAAATTCTTTAGAGAGCACAAGGCAACACACAAAAACAAAGACCCAGACTGTACAAGGATTTATAGAGAACAAGATGACAGGAAACCCTAAAGCTACTGTTCATGGAAGAAAATAAGTATTTTTTCAAGAAAAATACCTCTTCAAGAACTGTCCATGAACTAGAAATTCAAGAATATTATCAAATATATCTTTGATTATGTAAGAATCTTCACCCCAAGCATTCTCAATGAGATATGGGCCTAACCAAATGGGATCAAATTTGCCATATTTTCCTTTATCTTCAATTCTGGCATTCCACATTAAGAGTAGGTCTCCATTTTCAAATTTCTTGTTTACAGTTCTTTTATCATAGAGTGTTTTGACTTGCAACTGCAACTTTTGGTTCCTCAGAGATGCTTCTCTTCTGGCTTCGGTCAATCCTACCAATTCATCCATTCTTTCTTTCATTTCATTAGTAATATCTTCATCATATGTCTTGATGTAATTGTATAGTCCCATCAAGTTATTCTGGGGAATTCTAGCTTGAATTCCATACACTAAATCAAATGGAGCTACCCCAATTGCCTTCTTTACAGTTACTCTGTCAGCCCATAATGCCAACTGTAACTTAGAATCCCATGCCCTTTTATTATCATCCAAGGTTCTCTTAATGATTTTCAATAGGCTTTTATTTGTGGACTCAGCTTGTCCATTTCCTTGTAGATGATATGGAACAGATGATGATCTTGTCATTCCATATTTATCACAAAACTTGATGAACTCCTCAGACCTAAAACACATAGCATTATCTGTGACAATTCTCTGTGGACATCCAAATCTAGAAATAATATTATTCAATAGGAAATTAATTACCACTTTACTTGTTGCATTTCTGGTAGGGATAGCCTCTACCCATTTTGTAAAGTAGTCAGTAGCAACCAGAATCCAAGAATAGCTAGTGCTAAACTTGGGGAAAATTTATCCTATGAAGTCCAGACCCCATTGTTGAAAAGGTGCTTGAGTTTCAACTGGCTTCAGTGGAGTATTTCCTGAGAATTTCAGCTTTCCAGCAAACCTCTGACAAGGATCACATTTCTTAACCATAACTTGAGCATCTTTGAACAAAGAAGGCCACCAGAATCCAACCCTCATTATCTTATGCGGAGTAGTTTTGGCCATGTAATGTCCTCCACATACTCCAGCATGCATTTCTTTCAAAATCTCTTTTGCCCTTTCTTTGTCAACACATTTCAATAGAACTCCCTCAAAGTTTATCCACCATAAGTTATTTTGAACAATTACATACCTGATGGCTTACAATTTAGTATTCTTTTTTTCATTGTCAGGAAGATGGGGAGGAACATCCATATGTTGCAAGTAATGTATAACATTGGTGTACCAGTCACACTGGTCCATGTCAGAGAAATCAGCTCTAAGATCATCATTTACCAGGTTTATCTAATTAGCTTCTAGGTTAGTTTCGGCCATGAGTTTGGCCAAACCTTGACCTCTTACTAGCTTAGTTATCTGCATATCAATGTTAAATTGTTGGATTCTATTGATCTATCTACATCTCCTTCCTGACACTTCCTGCTGAGAGAATATATCCTTAACTGCAGCACTAGGTACAAAAGCAATAATAGTAGCACCTACCAAATAACTTCTAAATGCTTTTACAGCCTTTACCAAAGCATATGCTTGTTTTTCATTTATTTTATACTTCATTTCAGCATGCTGCAGGGATTTGCTAAAAAAGGCAATAGGCTGCTCATATCCTTCTTGATTTTTCTATAATAAAACTACAGCTACAGTATGGAATGATGCAAAAGAAAAAATATGCATAGGTTTTGCATAATCTGGGGTCCTCAACACTGGAGCATTCTTTATTGCAATTTTTATATCCTGGAATGCCTGTGAAGGTTCACCATTCCAATCTATGACAGCTCCTTTCTTGAGCATTTTTGAAATGGGTCTACTAATTTCAGCGAAATTGGTAACAAACCTGGCCAAAAAAGGACTGTATATCTTTCACATTTTTAGGTTTGGAGATTTTATCAATAGCTATTACCCTTTCTGGGTCTATTTTTACCCCATCCTTAGACACTATGTGTCCTAATAACTTTCCTTCTGTGACCCCAAATGAGAATTTCTTTGGGTTTAAGGATACCCCATATTCCAGGGCTTTTATAAAAAAAAATTCCAAGTGTTTGCAGTGATCTTCAGCCTTGTTAGAATACGCTGTAAGATAATCCTGGTACACAACCATAAATTTGTCAATATACTCATGAAATGCTACATCCATGGCTCTTTGGAAAGTAGCTCCTGCATTAATCAAGCCAAAAGGCATCCTCACATACACATATGTTCCCCAAGGGGTTGTGAAGGCTGTTTTGAACTATTCACTTTCTTTTACCAAAACTTGATTATATCCAGAAAAGCCATCCATCATTGACATCAATTCAGAGCCGGTCACTTGTTGTAACATGGCTTCCATATTAGGTAAGCCATAATTATCTTTTAGAGATACAATGTTTAGCTTTCTAAAATCAACACAAAGCCTAATATCTCCATTCTTTTTTCTCACAGGAACCAGGTTTGAAACCCAAGTGGAATGCCTAATTGGTTTGATTATTCCACCATCTCTCAGTTTTGTCAGTTCTTCCTACATTTTTGGGGCAAGGGTAGGATTGATTGGCCTCTATTTTTGCCTAAAAGGTCTTACATTTTCCTTCAATGGTATGACATGCTGGAAAAGATCCTCCCTATAAACCTTAAGGTCATCATATGACCAAGCAAAAACATGCCTATACTTTCTAAGTAGGTCAATCAATGCTTTTCTGATTTCAACAGGCAAACCTTGGCCAATGTAAACCCTTTTAGGAACTTCATCCGTACCCAAATTTATTTCTTCTAGCTCCTGAGGTTTGGAGTCATTTACTCCCAATTTTATTCTGTCTTGGCTATCAAAAATATTTTCCAAGACTACCAACCCCTTTGGCATCTTATTTTTTTTTAATTGCATTATTTCTTGACCAAAAATGGTTTCTTTCCCATTTATGGTTTTGATCAGTCCATTGCAGTCCATCTCCTGACCATGGTACTTGTCTTCATTTAGAAAAAAATTTGTAATATCTTTGTCATCTTCAAACACCTGCCAATTTTCAATGTTGTCAGGTATAGAAGGTCTATTTTGGACCTCAATCTGGGAGATTCCTGCAAATGATATTTCTTTTGGTTTGATGGCTACATTTGCCAGAAGATCAGCCATCTTATTCTGGGTCCTATCTCTCAATGAGATCCCAAATGCATCAAAGAATTCTATTTGATCCCAGACTGCATTTCTATATTGTTTTAATCTCCTATTTTTTGAGGAGTAGGTTCCTTTGATCTGAGAGATGATCAATTCAGAATCCCCTATGACACACAATTTCTTAATTTTGTGGTGTGTGGCCACTTTGAGTCCTAGCAGCAATGCTTCATATTCAACGATGTTATTAGTGCAGGCAAACTTCATGGTGAATGAATACCTGAAGGTGTTATTTTTAGGGGACACAAAGACTACACCTGCCCCTGCACCCTCTTTAGAACTAGCCCCATCAAAGAACATTGTCCATAATCTTGGTGAATTCATGCAACATTCAACCTCATTTTCAATGATAGCAGGCAAGTTTTCCACTTCCTGAATAATTAATTCAGCCCTGAAAGCATTAATCCTAGTGTCTAGGAAACAAGTGGTATCTTTGTCAATTTCTTCACCTAATATTTGGTTAACCCTTGGTTCCCTATTTACCCTGATAGCTTTGTCCCCTATATGGAAGGTGGCATAAGTAAGGTCACATTGTAGGCTCCCCCCCATGGCAACACTCCATTTTCTGGAAAGTAACATCCCGTAGTGTGGAGGTATATCTACCACAAGGACAGACATGGTTAATTATACCTCAGGAAATGCAGCCAGTTTGAATGGTAAGGAATTTATAGTACCTATTACTGGAACCTCTCTAGCATCCATCCCTCGGCATCTGCCTTGCTTAGTATCCACCTTCAATCCTAGGGCTTCCATTACTTTGAAAGGCATTATTTTTTAAGGTTTTCCCTTTTATGATTAGACTAAGGAAAAAAGGATCAATATCTTCTATGAACGCAACTGATGAATCATCTAAAAACATCTGATGAATCTAGGATATAATACCACTGTCCTCTATTATTAATGGGGTCTGTTGGGCTACAACTTGATCATCAATAATATTGTTGTTTGCTATTCCACCCAACCATGACAAAGCCTTATTCTTATGCTCTTCAATTCTAAAAAGCTCAGACAAGGGCACTTTTACAGTAATTTGAGATAACATGGAAATCATATCAACAGGTTCAACCACAGTAGGTTTTACAATAGTACCTGGAATCGAAGTCTTTTGAGTAGTAAGCACCACTTTTTGCTTGACAACATCCGGTTCTAATTTCTCTGGTTGCACTACTATTTTTGTTGCTTCACCTATCTGAAATTGAACCTTCTTCTTTGGTTCCCATTTCTGACCCTTGTTCTCCTTGATCTTAGGCACATCTATACTGACTTTCTTGT
The DNA here is from genome assembly GCA_028749045.1 of Cupressus sempervirens. NCBI lineage: Eukaryota > Viridiplantae > Streptophyta > Pinopsida > Cupressales > Cupressaceae > Cupressus > Cupressus sempervirens. The sequence goes on from CM053790.1 coordinate 684,962,453, forward strand.
GTTGATCATTTATCTTATGAGTGGTGTCTTTGATGAACACACTAGATGGCCTTCCTGCATCATTATTTATTGCTCTATTTCTCAAATTATAATTACTATGGACTTGTGAAATCATTTCGGCTGTAATTCTATCAATTTCCCCCTTGGAGGGGATTCTTAAATTTGTGAGACCTATGTCAAAAAATGTATTGCATACCTTATCTGTATCATTCTCTTCATCATCTGAAAATATTTGCTGATGATGTAACTGGTAAGAAATTCTCTGGCTAGTAATATCATTCTCAGGTTCTTCTGAATCAGAATCTATCAAATCATCACATGTGTTCACCATATTGCAGCTTATATCATCATGGTTTTTCTCTTCAGTTTCTTCTTCTACTTGCACTCCTTGAGCTTGGGTGAACGACTGGGCAACAACACAATAATCAACAGAATGAGGTGATTGGCATATAATGCACCATGGTACATCATCATTCATATTTACAGTGTTCCTTTGTAGGGGGTCTGGAGTACCCTTATCTTTCATATTTTGGGTCTAGTTGGGAACTAGTTTACCATCTTTCCACTGAGTGGTGTAAGGGTAATTTTACATCCTAGGCTGTCTATTGAAATTTTTGTTATTCACAAGGGTTCTTTCAGCAACATTTGGCTTATTGAAACTAGTGGGATTCATCTTCTTGAGCATTTCTAAAACTTGGCCTATAGTAGGTTCTTCAGGCTTTTTTCCTATGGAAGTTTTGTCACCCTCCCTTTTATTATTATTCTTAGGATTAAAAAGCTTAGGATCATCCCTCCTCCCTAGTTTTCCAGATGCCTTTCTATTATTTTCTATATTCACTGCAACTCTATAGGCATCTCTTAAAGTTTTAGAATCCTTATCTCTCAGTTGATAGGCTATTTTGCTATCAAAAGCATTGAAATAGGTTGTGAGATAGACGTCTTCATTTAACCTCATAATTTGAAAAAGTTTGTACATCCCCTTTTGAAATCTCACATTGAAATCAAATATGGATTCTTCTTGATATTGTTGAACTCATTCAACATGAATCCTGCATTAGTATTGTCCCCATATTGCTCTTTGAACAATTTCTCCAAATCACTCCATGAAGTAATACTATCATCAGGCAACCTCCTGAACCAATCCCTTGCATCCTCTGTTAGTGAATGTACAAATAATTTCATCACCATGTCCTCATGTTCAACTTCATAATCATTCAGCATGTCGATGAAAATCCTCAAATGTTCTTCACCAGTAACAGCATTATTTCTAGAAAACTTAACCACTTTATCCCTTAAATCAAAATATATGGGATGGGGGGCACCAGGAATACTGGCAAATGATATTTGTCTATATTTTTTGAGGTATATAGGTTTCCTCTAGAAACCAGGAACATTAGAAGTACTAGTTGTATTAGCTTGACTCAGGGGAGCAGCTTGGGATAGCTGTGGTGGGACAAATGGGACTTGAGTGCCAATATTGGAAGATGAGGTAGGAGCAGATTGGGGTACTTTCTAAGTCAGGATTATGGGACCACTAACTGGTGCAGGATTTGTAGGTGGGATAGACAAACTAGGCCATGAATTCAATGTAGAATTAGACTTTATGAATTGGATTTTCCTTCTGGTTTCTGCAGCCTGAGCTTCATTCTCAACCTTCTCAAGTTCTTTTGCAAGGTCTTCCCTCTCTTTTTGAGCCTTCTCTAGATCTAGATCTAATTTAGATATGGAGGGTTGTATAGGTTTGCTCGGTATAGCTTGAGGCTCATTTATTTGGATTCCTATAGCCTTGCCTTTCCCTTTATCTAGAACTGTTCCAGTGGGCTCTACCGGATCAACTTGAATGGGTTTATAAGCTTGAACTTGAGCAATAATTGGTTCTTGCCTTTGATTTAGGCATTTCTCCTATTGTTGAACTTTAGCTCTTAGATTATCAACATCTCCAAAGACATCCTTATGGAGAGTTGTAGTATTCTCTTCTAATTTTTTATTTTGCTCTTTCAAAGTAGCCATCCTTCTTAGCAAAGTATCTCTTTCAATTATTGCATCCAAAGTGGCTCGCTCCCTCTCCTTTTCAAGATGAATGTGTTTAGCGTCTTCCTCAACAATCCATTTCTTCAAAAATCCTATTTCAGATTGCACTTCTTTAGAGGCTGCAGAGGTTGCCTCGAAATCAGCAGGGTCATCCAGATCTATAAGGTTTGGTTCCATATAAGGGGCTACTCTGGGATTAAAAGGATTATCAGATGAACTCCTAAATCCTAGCCCACAATTTATATCTGCTATAGGCTTTGGTCTTAATGAAGCAATTCCCATAGTAGATACGTCCTTGTCTTGAAAAACTCTCTCATCTAGTAATGGGGTACTGAAAATACCGCCTAAGAGTCTTGTAGTTTCGGATTCAGAGCTAAGAAAAGATGACTCTCTTCCTATTATTGGTTGATAATGGGAATTTATAGAGGCATTACCTCTAGGCTTCCAAGTAGGATTTGGATCTGTTCTTTTCTTATTTTGGTTCTTCCTACCACCTTAAGGTAGATTAGTATACATTGATACATCGGGATTGGCTCTCATGTAAGCCCTTGTTTTTTTTCTCTTGTCAGCCATATTCTTCTTTTGTTACAATAAGCACTAGCTTTAAAACCTTGACTGAGTCGCCACCCTCTTTCGGGAAAAAATATAATAACACTTTTACTGACAGAAAGAAAACAATACACAAGTAGGAACAAAAAATACGGCACAGACAGACCAATCATTGATGTTGTAAGACTGCAACTCTTGCTTGTTAGATAAGACACTTGGATAAGCTGGATGCGTTAGTGTGTAGCAATGGTATTTGGGTTATATCTTCTTTAAATCCTCAAGGTTTGACACTAAAAGATTCCTTTATCGCCATGGGAAAAACAAAGATCATACGACACACACGTACACAGTAGGACCAAAGACAATTGCAGTACTTTTTACAGATGTGTTAGACAAGTCCCTAGTAGAGTCGCCATTTTGTTGGTGTTTTTTTTTTTAGATGTTAACACAGTGTTAAAACTACTAAGTGACAAAAGGCTTAATACCTAGATATTAGTACATACACAACCTAAAGAATAGCCAATTCTCATTGTCACTTGCATATGCAAAGTACTAGGACCCAACTTCAACAAAACCTCAAACGGTTTTCTACTCTTTTGGCTCTATAAAAACCAGGGCGGGTGTACCCGGGGATGGTTCAAATATGGAACAATTGTATGAGAATTATTCTTAGTTTCATTTTGATTCTCATTTCTAAATCCTCAAACATATACATAACTCTTACCAAATTGGTAAACACATCCCTTGAACAGATATGGCCAAGAAATCTTCTATAGATCTGCAGATGTTTTCAACAGCAATGGCTAAATGAAGCTAAAACATTCCATGGAGGCAAGTGCTGGCCAACTTTGAATATCTTATAGGAAATAAAAGTAAAATTTGATTTTATGATGTATTTGAAAAAACCAGTCATAATATACTTCTCTTTTGGCTGAAATACTTTCGATCAGTGCCTAATCCATTGGGGTTCAAAGTCTATAGTAAATTCTTAGATCTAATTTGTTGCTTTGCAACAAATTCTTATCAGCAATTCTTATCAGAATTTATCATTCAAAAATCCTTTTCAATACCTAAGAAATCTCATCACATTCATCAGAGCCCTTATTTAATCCATTGAATTAACAGCAATAACAAATGGATGTACAAACCTACTAGATTGCAATCAATTGCATAAGCTTTTACTCACACAACATCAAGGTAGCTAAGTATTTAAAAGGAGACAAAATTCAGAAAGAACTGATATGGGGACAGTTCATAATTTGTATTCATTTCCTTTGAAAATGGTATATCCTTTACAATAGACCCAGAAAGACCTTCAAAAAAGAAGCACAGTTCTTTCTACATTCATGTATTCTCAGAAATTTTGACAGAAAAGTATACTACAAACTTGCTTTCCAAATGTTTGGACCAAAAACAGGACTAAGCACAATACTTAGTAAAAATAGAATTCGAACCGTTCTTTAGCCTTGGGATCTCACTTAAATAGTGTGAGATGCAACAAGCTTCAGGCTAAAGAAGGTGATAGGTGTCCTTTCAAAAGAAAGACAAAAACAAAATAACAGAAAGATTAACAACATTTCTTGGCGGTTCTCTTTCTGTTATGCTTCTGAATTGTTGAGACAAGAGCACGATCTGACCTTACAATCATTCTTCACTTTCAGAGTACATACCCATGAGGTCTGTAAGTGATGTATCATCTTCTGTTACCTGCAAACTCACTTTAACCTGAGGATTTTCCATGTCATCATTGCTGATTACAAGGGTAACTATTACTTTTGCATCTTCTTCCTCATTGTCTCCTGACATCTGTTCACTAAACTGATTTTTCCACTTATTAAAAGTATCATCATCTGGCCAATCAAAACTTAGAGTTTCTCTTTATATCTTTATTAAAGAATTTGCATTTTCCTCTAAATCATCAAATTCTTTTCTCATAGCAGTATAATACAATTGTACTTTTACCAGCTCCTCGTTTGTCTTTGCCCAAAACCAATGGCCAGTCTCACTGATGATGTTTATTATTCTATTATCGAATAATTCATCCATTTCTTTTTTCCATTTTTCTTTTTCCTTTACTGTATCAACAGATTCTAAAGCACAAGGAAATAGGGTGAAATTTTCAGCAAGATATTTTGAAAAATAGAGTATCAATCTTCTCTTTAAAGAATCTCTTTCATTCTCAAAATTGTCTAACTTATTCAATAAATCAAAAATCTTTTCAACTTGATGATAAGGCATTTGGACTGTAGATATACATATAATTGTAATATCATTATTTCTCTGTCTCCATTTCTGTGCAAGAGAATTTAGTCCATCATTTTCTTTATTCAACTCATCCATGAGGGTTACAATCCTTGTCAACTGATCATAAAAAGTTGGCCATTGTATTTTATCCCTCAAATATGTCACACCCTGCTTCCATTTTTCTTCCTGCTGATTTCTAAATTCTATCCACCACTCATGTAATTTGGTTTTTTCTGGTTCAAATTCCTCTGCAGTATAGAATTGGGGTCTTTCAGGGGTGTCAAGTATTTCAATGATAGGGGTTAATCCAACAGATGACTGTGGAGGATATGCAATTCTCAGTGTACTAGATTCTCCCACTTTCCTTTTTCCAAGTATCTTCTCCAATTGAGATACCCTGTTTTCCAGCTCAATTCTCCTTTTTACCTCTTGATTATAAGCATCCACCACTATTTCATATTTACTGTGCATATCAATCATTTCCTTCTCTTCTCTTTCTGTAGTGGCCAAGGCAAATTTAGAATAATCCACATTCATGTGGGCTGCCTTCACATTTGAAGTATCAGCAACTCTCCTTACAATGATACTCCTTGTTAGTCCTGAATCATTAGGCTGTGATGAAGTAGTCCTGGATCCTTTTCTCAGGGACCACATAACAAGGGCAGCTTGATCATTGCTGAATGTTGTACCCAAGAATTCCTCTTTATTTAGGTCGTGTAGTCCTAAATTATTTGATACAGAATTAAAAATTAATGCATCAGCAATATCCCAATTGGGAAATAATAAAATATTTGCATTTTTTACCATCTATCTACCCTCATCAGGGTTTATATTCTGGAACTCTTGCATCATTTGTTCCTTTATTTTATTTTGAAGGGAGGCCTCATCCATTTTTGGATGCTCTATTTCCATATTCTTACACCTTTGCTCAAAAATGTGCATGTTTACCCTCCATGCAAACTGATGGAAAGCCCTAGATCTTACAAAACTGTTATCAAACAAAAAATGTTGACTGGCTTGTTCCAAAATAGGGTCCAATTCCCTTCCTCTTAAATTTGCTACAGTTAATTCAAAAATTGGAATAGGAGGTTCCTGGGGGTTCCCTTCATCAATTTCTGCTTGTGTAACAAAAATTTCTCCTTGTGACCCCATTTGTTCAAATTGCTCATTGGTGAGCTGCTCTTCCTCAATTCTCATTGGAGTTTGAGAAGGTGAGTAACCTTCATCAGGGGATTCTTCTTCCCTTATTATTTTTCTTCTTTTGGGAGAAGGTTCAGAGGGTCTTTCTTCTAGGACAGTACTGGTAGATTCTGTAGACACCTAAATTTGATTACACTATTTTGGTAATCCTATTTAGTTATCTAGAAAGGGGATTATTAATTAAATTTCTATTTAATTAATCCTTTGTCATCCCCTAGTTGATTAATTTAATTAATCATCTATAGTCCTAAATCAAATAATCTATTATTTATCAATTAAATCCTATTCTTCTATCTAATTCCAAAAATCCCCATTTATTAAATAAATCTATTTGATAAATGAAATCCTCAAATTCAAAAACCCCTAACCTATCTCTAATCCTCCATTTAGCCTAATCCACCCCATCCACCCATACTAACCAAGCTTAGCCACTTACTCACCCACCCTCATTAATGCCATCCACTTGCACATCTCTAACATCCCTAATCTAATCCTAAACCCAAGCCTAATCCACCCGATAATGTTGTCACATTCCTTAAACAAGTTTAAGACTTTCCTAATCCAAACCAAAGTCTCCCCTCAAAAAAAACCCAACCACTAAGTCATGAGTGCTCTTACAAAACATAAAGACTCTTACAAGCCCACTCATGACTCTTACACCCATCTTCCACACTCTTCCCTCTTCCACACTCATTCCTCTTACATCCCTCTTACATACTCAACCCCACTCATCATGCCTTTAAGCAACCCTTTACCCTACCCTCTCACACTCATCCTCCTTGTGACAAGTTTCACCTTCCCATTGGTGCTAAACAAGCACAATCCATGTGCTCCCCTTTGAGTGCATCTTAGCCCTCCTTAAGCCTTCATCCATCCTTGCATCTAAGCCCTCCATCCCTCTACTCCTTAGCCTATAAATTGAATCCCATCCCAAGCCATTTCATCAACAATCTTTGAGCTAAAGTTACCATGCTATTTTGAGAACGAAAGCCATCAATATTACCCTTATAATGCCAAATTGAGAGCTCACAAAGCTACCAATTTGCCATTACCCATCTCCATTGAAGCAACTTTTGAGCATCTTAAGCATACATCCACAGCAAAAGGACACATCTACAGAATCAATAAAGCATGGATTGTTTTCTCTTGTGAGGTTTGCACTTCTTGTTTGCTTTCTTTGTCTAAGCATATATGTGAATTTAGTTTTTGATTTGTGAATGTTTACTTTATTTGTTAATGTTCTTTGCACACTGATTCTGGTTCTACAGATTCAACTACCTATTTTTCTTTGTGTACAATGGGCATCTGCTGCCGAACAATAATATATCCTGTCTTCTTTCATACCACCAGTGGACCCATTCTAATGTTGGGGGTGAAACCCAATTTTCTCATAACCTCTTTGGCTTTATCTGGAAAAGAATCAATAAAATGTTGTTTCTTCTCATTCATTACTTCCATTATCTCAGAGAAAGTACTCATGAGCTTATTTATCTTATCTGCATTGGTTGCAGCATTACTAAGAGGACTGTAATCTTTGTCAAAAAAATTAATATACTCCAAAACTTTTGAATAGACTCTCCATTTTTCTTTCTTTATTTCTTTCTCATTGAGAGAATATTCATTTCTTATTATATCTTCAGGAAAATAGAATTCATGCTGAACTGGACGAAGCTTGATTCTAAGTCTAAGAGCAGAGTTAAAGAAACCTTCTGTATCACAAAAATGAGCATGAGACACTGCCATCTTATATTGATCCAAAATTTTGTGGAGAAAGATCCACCCTTCTTTAGATATCACAAATTGGTGGGCTATAGTACAAGTAGGAAAAATTGATCCTGTTCCCCTTTTGTGCAAAAAGGCCTCCTTCACTCCTCCCAACTGCCACAAAAATTCAGCTATCGATACCTTTAAAGGTACCTGATAGGGTAGTACATGGGGTGTTCCTTTGAATCTGTAGACCCTAATGACAGTTGAGACTGAATATGGGATAAAATATCCCCAATTATGTGAAATTTTTAGACTATGGGGTTTGTCCATAGGCCTAACAAGATGCATTAGTGCCTTAGGAATTCTGGGATTATCACTCAATATGAGGCATCTTAGTTTGCAGGAAAAATGCCTATCAAATCTAACAAAGCTAGCATTTTTTGCTTCCCAAGTCATGTCTGCACTCCATAATTGGATTGGCAGTGCCTCCCCCTCTTGTTCCCTATTTAAAACCATTTCTTTACCAAAATAAGTGGCCCCTTTAAAAAGAAACATATGCATCAATAGGGAGTACTGACCCCAAACCTTTTCCACCTTTCCCTTTGCAATCCCCACCAATCCCTGGTGAATCTTATTAGCCAAGTAAGATGCAAACTCAAAAATTATTTCCACACCAAAAGAGGAGATTTGGGTGATCATATACATGAAGCTCACCGGAATAAAATCTTCTTCACCCTCTCCAAAGACTCTGCACAGGGTCCTATATATCTCTCCTACCCTGGCATTAAAGCGTGATTTCTTGAATGGTTATTTAGAAGACGATGTTATGGTTGGGAGGCCTCCAATTTGGCCTATGTGGGGTTTCAGTGCACCTTGTCTAACTACATCCCTTTTGGACATATATTTTTTTTCTAACTCTATCAAATTAATGGGCACATGATACATAGTGAGAGGTCCCAGACTGAAAACCTTCCTAATCTCCTCGGGACTGATGGTAACTAAAGCCTCACCATCCATTCTTCTCACTACCTTAGTGGCTTGGTCATAATTTTTTGCTATAGCTTCAAGCAGGTCAAAATCCATAAACACACTGGGGACAACAAGCTTTCCAAGATCAAAATTCCATATATTGGCATGAGGGGCATATAACTTCCTTTCTACAAATCATTTTTTGAATAAACTCAAACCAGTTTGAGAAGTTTGAGCATCCTGAACCCAATTACCCTTATCATACAATCCATCAACTATCTTTAGCCTAGGGTTCAGTGAGGTTAACCTCTTAACTTGCACTGTTTCTACAGTAGACTCATGAAGCAACTCAAGCAAATCATTATGGACATTTCTATCCAAGTAGTTTATTGCACCTAAAAATCCCTTCTTCGGAGGCATCTTGGGCTATCTTTTTAGAACTTAGAAACTTACGAAGATTATGGTAGTATTACTTACTTGAATTTTGTCTCTATTTTCCTCTGTATTCCTACAAATTTTCCACAAACAGACAACTTGACAATTTTTATCAGACCTTGGCACGCTTTTCTTTCAGTAATGGCTTCTGCACAAGAATGGCTCCAAATCTTTGCTCGCGTGAGATGAAACTGATGAAATCTCTCTGTATTATAATATTTTTTCCTCATGGACAAAGCTTTCTTGTCTAATTAATACAAAGAGTGGCACTACATTTTTCATTTAAAACTACGTCATCAATCTTCAAAGATCCTACGATCATGTGGTGCAGAGAGAACAACTAGGAGTTGTATTTGCCATGTCAGTTATTTTACCCAATGAGAACTTGCCACGTACAGAATTCTTTCTTTGATGGTGCTTATATTTGGACCCACTAACAACTGAGAACACATGTTAGCATATCGCTACTTCATTATGCATAAAGAACGAGCACCTTGCCATAGCGAAGCGGCAACAATCATTGATCTGATCCAGAAATGATCGAAAGATATGCTACAGGGCTTTTTAAGAAGGAAGGCGACGGGCCCAACTCGCTATGTCCCTATAATTATCTCCCTTGCAACTCTTCATAGCGAGGAGATGACAGCCGTTGATCACTTACCAAATCAAAGGTGAGGAAAAATCATAGGATCTCTTGATTTATATTTACTATGTTGCATGGCTTAACAAGCATGCAACTTGTCATAGTGAGGTAGCGAGCTTCGTTGATCCACTTCAAGCTGACGTTTTATGATTTTTTGTACATTTAGTCAGATAGGCATTAATGAGAATTGGATCTCTGCATAGTTGGCACATGTCAAAATTTACCATAGTCATTTATCATTCCACGTCACCAAAGATCTTGCTGATCTTTTACCATTTTATGGGACCTCGCTAACTCGCTAACGGTGAAGCACCTGAATTTTTCGATAGCGAGGTAGCGAGCTCTGGCACTTAAAAGGATTCTGTGCTGAAAAATGCAAGGGTTACCCAGTAATCACTTCTGTCAATTAAAACTGATTCTGACAACGGTATTTATGACTAGTCATGCCACCTGGTGTAATTATGATACAAGCAAGATGCAATGTCATCATCTTCAGATTTTCATGTGGCCTCGCTACTTTGCTAACGGAAAAGTGCCTGATTTTTCTGATAGCGAGGTAGCGGAACGTCTGGAAAAACCATCATTCCGGCTCTAATGTCAGATATTCTAGTGGGTCCCTATCCTTTTTGGATGGTAACTTGCAAAGTGTACCTGCACAATAAATCATTTAATAAGCAAATCTTTGATCGCCGTATCTTCACTTTAGGGTCCTGCCTCTTAAAATACTCAACACTCGTTACCTCGCCATACTTAATAAGCATGCAACTTGTCATAGCGAGGTAACAACAACAGTAGATCTAGTCGGATCTGACGGTTGGGACAAATAGGAAGAAAGGTAACCCGGGAGAAAGGAAAAGGAATATGACAGCATATTCGTCTCTTTTGAAAATTCAAAATTTCGCGCCTAACAATTTATGAATAGAGATGATATAGGGTTTACATGATGATTATTTCTTATGGACGGATTATCCAAAACCCTATGCTTCACTTGGGAATAGAACATTTGACTTTTCTATGATTTAACAGAAAACTTCTACTACACAAAAAGTTAGACCAACAGGTTTGACATCAATGACAAAATAATGATTGAAATACACAATCTTCTTCAACAATCTTTCTACACAAATGATATTTTCAATCATATATCAACAATCTCCCTCTTTGGCATTGATGGCAAACTAAACTGATCAACCAGTGAAACAAATGATAAACTAACTAGGTTAAAACAATAAGGCAATACTAAAAAGAAAGCTCGTGAATAAAAATTCTCCCTCTATCAACAACTTCTTCTTCTAATTAGGTTACAAAATATAACTACCTCTGAGTTCCTTCTTTATCTATTTCTCTTCTATCATGGATCAATAGAATATTAGACTATCTCCCTCTTTTTGTTTTGATCCACCTTAAATTTCTTTCTACTTTCTCCCTCTTTCTTTCTTACCAAACTGATCATCTATTGTACTTTCTCCCTTGATCATCATGCACTTAATTAGTATGCACTTGATCAGTTTATTGAATATCTCCTTCTTTGACAACAATGCTAAAGACATATACTCAACACTTGGCATCTTAATATATGTAGACATAGGCTTTTACAAGCTCTTTAATTTTCTCCCTCTGTCACCTTGCTTGTGACTGATTTGAAATTCTAGTTCTATGATTACTTTAGGCAATTTCTAAAGTAGGATCCACTGCATCAATTTATATGAAATGAATGTCATCTTTTTTGATGCAGGGTACTGCCTCTATCATTTACATAGCCTTTGATAGGAGTATCACCCCAATTTATGTCTCAGATACTCATAAGCATTCTTAGGTAATGCTTTTGTGAAGGTATCAATGATTTTCTACTTTGTGTTGATATATTCCATCTTCACCTCTTTGTCTTGAACCAACTCCCTTACATAATGATACTTTATTGCAACATGCTTTGTCTTTGTATGCATTACAAGATTCTTTGATATATTTATAACACTTGTATTATCATAATAAAGTGTCACTAGTTTTGTGATTTCTTCCTTCATTTCCTTAAGTAATTGTTTGATCCATACAATGTTTGTACAATTAATATCAAAAACAACATACTCTACTTTAGTAGTAGATTAGGAAGTACAAATATACTTCTTTCTTGTCCATGTAACAAGTCTTCTACCTAAGAAGAATGCTCCTCTACTAGTGCTCTTTCTATCATCATTATTTCCAACCCAATCAGCATTAGTGTAGGCTTTCAATTCAAAATTTTCATTCTTCTTATAGTATAAACCATATTCTTCTATTCCTTTCAAGTATCTCACTATTCTTTTCATGGCCATTAGGTGATTCTCTCTAGGGTTAGAAAAGAATCTAGCAACTATCCCCATAGCTAATGCAAAATCTAGTTTACTATGTATTACATATTGCAATTTTCCAATCATGGATTTGTATAATGTTTGATAGACCTCAACTGAATCATCATTCTTTGGTAGCTTGAGTGTTGTTACCATAGGTGTACTTAATAGTTTTGAATCCTCAAGTCCAAATTTCTTCAATATCTCCATGACATATTTTGACTGAGTGATATATACACCATATTTCATTTGATAAACTTGTAATCCCACAAAGAATTTGATCCCACCAAACATTGACATTTCAAACTCTTTCTTTATCTAATTTATAAAATCTTTGCACAAAGCATCTTGTCCTCCAAATATGATGTCATCAACAAATATTTCAAATAACAATACACCTTTTTCTTTATCTATCTTCATGTACAAATTGTTTTTATCATGTATCCTTTCAAATTCAATCTTAACAAGATAAGTATGAAGTCTCTCATACCATGCTCTTGGTGCTTATTTCAATCCATATAGGGCTTTTTGCAATCTATATACCATGTACTTGTTTTTATCAACAAAAATTTTTGGCTATTTTATGTAGACTTCTTCTTCTAATATTCCATTCAAAAATGTAGACTTAACATTCATTTGGTAAACTTTGAAACCTTTGTATGCAGCATAAGCAAGTAGAATTCTTACTCCTTCCATTCTTGCAATAGGGGAAAATGTTTCACCATAGTCAATTCCTTCTTCTTATGCATACCCTTTGCAAAATAGTCTTGCTTTTTTTCTTGTCACTTCACCATTCTCATCTAAATTGTTTCTCAATACCCATTTTGTGTCAATCACATTCTTGTCTTCTGGTCCAAGAACTAGACTCCAAGTCTTGTTCTTTTCTATCTACTAGGTTTCTTCTTCCATAGCCTTGTGCCAATCATCATCTTCCAATGCATCTCTCACTATCTTAGGTTCCTTCCTACTTAACAAATATGATTCACTTCTTAGTCTATTTCTTGTCATTGGCCTTGCATCTTTGTCTCCAATGATTTGATCTATAGAATGGTGTCTTTTGACATATTTAGATAGTTTAGGCTTAGTTCTTGTGGTTTCATTTTGTCTCTCAGCTTCAATGTCACTGTGTACATCTCTATCAAGTGTTTCAGCATCTCTTTCATGTGTGCTAATCTCAGAGTCAGATTGTGCATTTTTCTTATTCTACAACTTGGCATCTGAATGCAACTCAGCATTCATAGGATGTGAGTCAGTAGTTGTTGAGACTTTCTATTGGTTTGCTACATGATTTGTAGCATCTTTTAGAGTAGGAATTCCTTCATAGTAGTATACAAATGACTTGTAATCTTCTAGTTCTTTTGTAGGTTCAGCTTCATGTGCTTCTATAAACTCATCAAAATTCACATTTGCACTCTCCACAATTTTTTTAGTGTTAGTATTTAAACACTTGTAAGCTTTACTTCTTATGGAGTAACCAAGGAATATGCCTTCTTGACTATTTGCATCAAACTTTCCACTCCTAAAATCTTTATGAATATAGCATTTTCTTCCAAATAACTTATAGTATTTGACATTAGGTGGATGACAAGACCATAGTTCAAAAGGTGTTGAGTGAGTACCTTTCTTTACTTACACATAGTTCAAGGTGTATATAGAAGTACTTACAACTTCTCTCCAGTATTTTAGAGGAACATTTTTCTCCATCATGAATTTTTTGGCAAAGTCCATTATAGACTTGTTTCTTCTTTCAACAATTCTATTTTGTGGAGGGGTCTTAGGTGTAGATGTCTGTCTCTTGATTCCTCTGTCATTGCAAAACATCTCAAAATCATGTGAAGTGAATTTACCTCCTCTGTCTAATCTCAAGCATTTCAAAATCTTACCTATTTCTTTTCCCACTCTTGCCAAGTACCATTTAAACACTTGGAAAGCATCCTCTTTTTTTTTTTTTAGAAACATGGATGTCATCATCCTAGAGTAATCATCAACAAAAAACATTATATACTTATCTACTTTGTAGCTTTTCACTTCAATAGGTTCACACAAGTCAGTATGAACAATTTCAAGTATTTCCTTAGATGTATAAGCTTTACTTTTGAAGCTTTCCTTTGTCATCTTTCCTAGCTGACATTGTTTGCACATTATAATTTCTAGTTTCTTCAATTTAGGCAAACCTCTAACTTTTTTCATGTTACTAATACTAATTAGATTATCAAAGTTAACATGACATAGTCTTTTGTGCCAAAGCCATACATCATCAAATTTCGCAATAAGACATCATCAAATTTTGCAATAAGACAAGTAGCATCTTCTATATCTAAATAGAACAAATTACTCCTAGTTTGATCACCTTTTTCCATTTGTCTCATATATCTTGGCTAATTTATTTTCAAAATCAACTTTGCACCCCAAATTATTCAATTTTAACACACTTAACAGTTATAATTCAATCCTTCAACATAATAAGCATTGTCACATGAAATCTTGTCTATGATCTTGATAGACCCTTTTCCTTTTATCAAACACGGTTCATCATTATCAAATCTTACACTATTTCCATCATAATAGGTTAAGGTAATGAACTTAATTTTGTCTCCAATCATAGGATGTGAGCATCCACTATCAATGATCCATTTGTCATTCTTGTTCACACAATTCATAAGTGCAGTTGCCTAATCCTCATCTAATTCATCCTTCATTGCAACATTTACCACTTCATCATCATTTTCATTAGAGTCATGTTCATTAGCAATGTAGCACGACTTCTTTCCTTTATCTCTATAGTCTCTTTCATCATCTTCTCTTCTATTTTTGTGCTTGTTCCCTTCTCTGAAGTTCTTCTTCTATGTACATCTTGCTATAATATGACCAACTTCATTACAATTAAAACAAATGATAGGTAACCTACCTTTGAATTTACTTTTTCCTCTGTGAAATCTTCTTGCCAACAATGCTTCCAATTGTTCAATATCTTCCTCATCTATACTACTATCACTGGATCCATATGTTATCTTCCTTTTCTTCTTCTTTGGCTTTACCTCCTCAGAATCTTTCAGTAACAATTTTGGTTTGAAAGTTGATTCAATACTCTCTAGTCTATAGTTGTCAAAACTTGATAGCTCAAAAATAGTGAGTCCACCCACCAAACCTTTAAGGGTTAGATCATTTCCTAGAATACATCTTAACTCTTGGATTGTAGACACTCTAATTCCATATGAAGGAAACAATGTTCTCAAGACTTTACTTAGCATAGTATTATCATCTATTTTACGAGTAGCACCTTTTATTGCACTAACAACTTCTTTTATTCTAGAAACATATTGACCAATATTCTCACTTTCTTTCATTCCCATGTCATCAAATTTACCTCTGAGGCTCTTTGACTTGGCTCTTTGAACATTTTTGTCTCCTCTGTAGATGGTGTCTAGGGCATCCCACATCTACTTTGTGTTCTTAAGGCCTTTGATATCATCAAATTTAACATAGCTAAGGGCAGAAATAATCTCCAACATTGCCTAATTATGTTTTTTCTTTTTCTTCAAATCTTCAGTAGTTAGGGCTCCTACTGGATCAACATGTTCTACTAAGATGCAAGATTGTGCATAGTTTCCAAGTCCTCAAAGGTGTAGCTTCATCAAACTTTTCCATATAGGAAAATTATCTCTTTTGAGCTTGGGTAAATCTCTTTTTGACATCTTGATCTTCATGCTTTTAGTACCTTAAAACTAATCCTCTTAAGTAACAATGCTCTTATACCAATTGTTGGAATTCTCTTAGAATAATTCAAAGGGGAGTTGAATTAGTTATTCAAGGTCCATATGTACAAATAAAACTTTTCACAATTTGGTGAACCCTTGAAGCATTCTTAACCATGCATGCATTTATTGTGTGTTAACCAAAACTGATATGTTACTGTTAAATCAACATGAAAAAATTTAAAGCATAAAATACAATATATCCATCAACACGTTTGACACAATGATTTAATGTGGAAACCCAATTTGTGAAAAATCACCAGTAACATGCTACTCATTTTTCACTCTTCTAAAGTGATGCCCTATTAAAGGCCAACCCTATTAAAGGTTACAACACACATTGTTAAATGTGACCCTGTTAAGTGATTTCAATCACCCTCTTAAAAGTGAGCCTTATTAGAGGACTTTAGGCCATTCACTTGGAATGCCACCCTATTAAAGGATTTTCTAGTGACTGTTAAGTTAACCTTTCTTCAAAGGATTTATCCTAATATGATATAATTGTTAGAAAGTAATAGTAGAGCTTTGATCTGATACAAGTTACAACCTTACTTGTAGATTATAGATCACCATTTAGTCCTCAACTCTACTTGGCTTCCAATCTTTGTAACTCTAACAACTTGTTCACCTTTCAAGCATTCATCCTTATTAACCCTTCTTGCTTAGTACACCATCACAGACTTCTTCTCTTAGGTCACTTGATGAAGAAAACCCTCTTCCTTCTCCTTTTACATTTTCATATCCAAAACACTCTAACCTCTTTTGTTCATGACCAAAAAACCTTACATATAGGAAGTTAGAGCTCTCTTCCCACTCATTATCCATCACCAAAATTAGGGTTTTCAATGGATTAGGTAGGATACAATGTATCTACCCCATATCTTGTCTTTTCTAGAAACTTCTCTTAGAATCCATTTGAATTTTCCTCCAAAATGGTTTACATAAGATTCTTTGCCTCCAACTCATCAATCTTATCTTCCTCTTGATTCACAAGTTCTAAGAAAATAAACTTGTCAACTTTTAATTGGTGAATCTTTGATCTTTTCATAATGTAGCAGCTCTACATTATCAATTTTTTGATGCTTGGCACATACTATGTTACTCAGCATCAACTAGATTTTACTGGTGCTCTCCATCAACTAAAAATCACTTGGCATCTACGAACTTGATCAACATCCACTAGAAATTTCTTTCACTTGGCCCAAACTAACTTTTTGCTCGGCTTGCATTTACTTTTCTTGGCACCTACTATCAACTTAGTCAAGCTTAGAAAATGAACTTTGTTTAACCTTATTCTTCTAAAATTTCTAAGTGTAGCCAATCATTTTGTAACCTCAAGTGGATCATCAATACAATATGTTATCATTGTCTTAACTAATTCTTGCACTTCAATACATAATCATAACTCAACCTTTCCTCTAGGTACTTTTATTACATCTTGTTAATCAAATCCTCCTCATCAATCAACTAAGTGATAGTTTTGTTCGCGCTCAAAATTGCCTTCCCAATTCTGAGCACCATTGAAATAATCAAGCCCTTAAATGCTTTTAAAATGCATATGTGCTTGGTTGTACCCGGCTGTCCAGTTGAGACCCCTAAGGTGTTTAATGCTTCTATCACCTTTCATTCAGCATGCCTAAGAATTCTGTGAAGTTAAATTGAGTTTCTGAGTCATTTGGCAAAGTTCTATTTTGAGCTAGTATCAATTTTGCTTTTTCACCTAAGTGTCAAACAGCGACAAGAGGCTATGTTTGTCTTGGAATATCTCGCACCCAAAAATGTGTCATGAATTACCATTTTGAGATTATCTAGTGTCCATACTTGAGAACTTATTTTTCAAATTTTGAGTCATTTCGAGTCCATTTGACTAGATTTTGAATCCCTCAAAGTTGGCAGTTTAATATTTTCATGCTGATGCACTTTGCACACATTTTTGGGAAGCCCTATTTGATGTGCTATAACTCTGACCCAGTTGACTAAAATGCTAAATTTCCTTTTGCATTGCATGGTAGACGTCAAAGACTTCCTATGTTTAAATTTTTAAGTCCTGACGAATCCATTTGATCAGTTTTCAAAAGCGATTCCGAACACAATTTATGACTTTTTACTGGTGTCAACACTTGCAAATTTATTAGTACCCCTGTTCGTGATGTTATAACTTGAAATCTATGATAGGCAAGATTGGACAGTTTGTTCCCCTGTATTTTTCACTGAAAATACTACAAGTGTGCCAGTTTTTAGAAATTGACGAATCCATATGCACACTTTACCAGGGTCATTCCATCCGCAAAAAAATGTTTTCTGTCAGTGATTTTAATTTGCAAATTCTGAGTAGCCCACTTTGACTGCTTGCCAAATGCATCCTGTTATTTTTCATGAGCCCAAATCCCAGATTCATAATGTCCTTATGAAAGAGAACCAGTGACCCAGTTTTCGTTTCCCCATGTGCTCATTTGCCTAGTTTTCCTAGCCAATTCCGAACCTAGTTTGTTGTTTTCTGATGCGTCTCCTTGTAGGTAATTCTGAGAAGGAAACTTTGACAATCAATATCTTTTGACTGGGAATTCATCATGAGACGAGATTCGACAGGGTTGCAAAAAGGCCAAACCCATTTTGGGCTCGACTAAGCTTCATCGAATTGATAAGGCGTTGTGAGATTTTCAAGATGATTAAAGAAAAATATTCTTGAAAAAATTAATTTTCTTGGAGTTAGATTGATAGAATAGGATATGGGAATCCTAATTTCAAGAGCAACATACAAGGATCAGTTTAAAGGGTGACTTAAATCTATGTTGAAAGAGATAAAAGAATCCTGAGGAAAAATAACTATTTTTATTAATGAATTGCTTTTGGTTCATGTTGCTTGATAGTGTGAGCGTTCAATGATTGCTGCTATTTCATTCAAACTAATGCTTTATCATGGACAACTAGAGTGTATGGGTGCTCCTCAATGGGAAGGGTTGATGTCTCATAAACAATAACACCCAAAGTGGTAACATTGGCAATTATCACAGCAGTACTCATAACTTTGTTGTTTTGTCCACGAGTGCCTCTAGTGCCTGGGAGTATGAGAGATAGTCAACTAAAAGAGGCAGCGACAGGTTAAAAAATGAAGACCCTACACAAGAAAGCACCAAAAAAAAGGATGCTCATGCCAAGCTGGGAAATCAATGAGAGTCGAGGAAGCCGTAGGGGCTAAAATGTTTAGAACCCATAGTGATTAGAAGAGGCAATGCATAATAAAAGAGAAGCCACCAAATGATAGAAGTCCAACTCCAAACTCATGCAAAGCACATTAAGGCGAATAGTCAAATGCAATCAAATGCAGGCTAGACTATAACATGTCTTACACCACATGTTCTATATCAAGTTTTCCCCAGTGATGGCAATTTTTCGTGTCATGCTGACATGAGACACTGATGGGATTTGTAATTTTCAAGCTTCATAGCTCCATTTTATTGAAATATCCACTCGTGCTTGATCCACGAAGCATGAAGATATGTTAATTCAAGCTAAAGAGAAAACTGAGGAGAAGATGCAAATTAAAAAGAAACACTCCACTCCATGGCAAAGTTAAGCGAGACTTTTTAAGGTGAATAGATTTTCCAGTCAAATGAGGATGGCATCAATGAGGTAAGTTGCATAACAAATGGGATCAACATTAAAAGAAAAGAGATCCATAAAAAATCAAAGCCACACAAAAGAGGAAGAAAAGTAGTCATGAGAAATAGTCGGCATATAGAAAGGAGGAGAATGGTTGGTTGTAGCAGTAGGCTACATTTTATTTCAAAGAACTCGTAGTCAGCACTGAAGGTCGTAGTCAAAGAAAGGTTAGCACCCACGTTTTAAAAGGAAATATCCACCATTGTTCAAAATGAACAACAAAGGTCTGAACCACAGGCATTTAGAGACAAAGAAAATTTGCAACCAGCAAAGGAATCTCACGCAGGGGAAGTAAAATTAAGCTACGACATCATGAAGAGAGAAGTATAGGCAGCTGAGAAGAAAAAGAGAAAGCCGCCCAGGAGAAGGGCCACAACTTTTAAGAGAGAACCCACAGGCATACAAAAAGGGGGCATCTACAACAAGGAAAAGAATGCTACAGCCCGTGCATCAAATCAACACATGGAGTTCATGCATAGGAAAGACTAAAGCTAATATCCCACATTTAGCAGGAGGAAAGCTTTTAAAGTTTTTAAATACTATGCAACTCATCCTTTAGTGTGAATTGAAATGAGAGGCTTTTGGAAGCCAAGTTCATGGAGGTGGGGCCCATGGTTGGCAGGCCAATTATAAACATAGTCAGAGCATAATTTTAAACAAATACACAGTCAAAATCGATGACGTCAGTGAGCTAGAAGGTAGTTGAAAAACCAAGAATTCGGCGGTCGCTACCTTGCTAGCCAAAAAATCTTTAAAAATTCTGCTAGCAACATAGTGAGGTCGTCAGAAAACTTAGGAATTCGGCAAGAGTCAACAGCGAATTAGATGGTGACAAGTGGCAGTGATAGTGTATGATGTGACAAGCAACTATCAAGAGCGCACCAGATTGCACCACGCGGTAGATCTGATGGTTCTCGTTAACTCACCAAGCAGAAGATGCATGAGGTTTAATATAGCGAGCTAGCGACGATGATATGGCGTCAGTGACTGGGCAATGATTGTGCATTAAAGGAGCGAATAGGAAAGTGACACGTGTCATCTGGTCAAATTAGGTTGACCCCAAAATCAGAGGAGGGACGAGAAATTTAGAAAAGAAAAATAGTAAAAAATATCATTTTTTATTATTCTCTTTCAAGTTGGATGTGAAATTTTTTTTTTAAATTTAAAAGGTTTTAAATTTAAAAGTTGTGACTTTAGAGATTGTTTAAAAAAAAAAAAAAAAAAAAAATCTAAAGGATGTGCAGACCTGATGTTCTTAGCAGGGGAGTCATTTTCAAAATGACTTTCAGGAGGTTTCTGAGAGGCCAAATAGGAAATGTTATATATCATCAGAATCAAGAGAAGACAAACTTTTCGATTCTAGAGTCAGTTTTTGCATAGGTATCAGTTAGTTTGAGCTACAAGAGGATTTGTCTCAAATACCTGAATTGCACCCGTTTTTAGACCAAGAAGTTTAGTTGTGATTTTTGGCAAGTTAATAGCTTGAATATGCATAAAAGACAAGGATATTTCAATTGGGGGCATTTCTGAGTCAGTTAGATGAAGTTTTATCAGCATTTTGATGCAAATCAGATATTTAGCAAATAAGGGATTTCATCATTCAGTTGGAGATATTTTGCAAATTAGTTGTAGATAATGATGAGACAAAATCAAATCAGATGGGATGAAAGAAAAAAAGAGGTTACTCAGTTGGATAGGATTGAATTTCAAGTGGACACTTGTCATTCTGAAATCAGATCCGAGAATTCATCTGGGCTATATCATTCTTTCTTTCTATCATTGTAAGGGTTCCAGTTTCTAGGAAGAAGAAGTTCATTGCTATGATACCATTAGGGATTCCAGTTTCTGCACTGTGAGACCATTGGTTCCAGTATTTTGACATGTTTCCATGACTGTGACACCATTTTCTTCAGCAGAACTCTTATGTGAACAACATTGTAGAGATAATATAGATAGTTTTGATATATTAGGTTGTTTCATGTTTTAATTTTATGCATCTAAATGTATAGTTTCAAGGAAATGAATACATATGAGCAACAATTTCACTAGTTTTGTTCTGGTTCTTGTCTCCTGCCTCAGCAATCTGTAAGTCTTATGTGGTATTGGAACAAAGATTTGAGACCCATTTGCATCCCTTTCAGGTTGTATGTTTGATGTATTTTGCTGTTGGACCCAAGGGCCAAGTAAATGCTCGATATGTTTAAACAAGGTTAGTGGTTGTTTGAGAAGGATATTTTGTGAGAATGAGACTTGAATGAACACTGATGTCTGAATCACAAGGTGGTTGGATAGATCTGATGCCTGGGTATATGAGATACGTCCTGATGTCATAGATGTATGTTTTCAATTCATGGATTTTCCCAATGGATTAGGCACTGATCAGTTATAGGATCACTGGTTATACTGTTACATTCTTGAGGTTTTGTTGAATCAACATCAATAATCAACGTCTTTACATTTTATGTTGAAGAGCTAAAATGGTCAAACCCTCACTCAGCTTATGCATTTCATAGATTTTCATTCATCTATTGTAGATCTCTGTTATTGCATTAAGTCTTTAGGAGATGTAAGGGGTTTCAACCTGCTTATTAGATTCAGGGATATGTTTTGCACTGGTATAGTATCAATTGAATCTCAGGTCTACCCGCCTAGGTTTTGTAGAGCCTATAGAAGAAAAGGGTCTAGCCTTATAGTTGGCCCGGTGTTTGAAATGATATGTTGATGATGGGAGTTAGCTGCCCCTAGATGCATTAGTTTCTTATTGGGATAATTGAAAACCTTCCAGCGTTTTCAAACACCAACAAGTTCTTGAAACATATAAGCAATTGTCTTACTAGCATGTAGTAGGTTTGACATTAGTGACAAAATAATGATTGAAATACATAGTCTTCTTCAAAAATCTTTCTATGTAAAATGATCTTTTCAATCATATATCAACATTTTGAACTAGATAAATTTAATAACTATGTTCCTACTTCCAAGAATATTAAGTTTTCATTTGAAGCTAAACTCTCACTCAAAGAAAATGGCAAAAAGAAAAAAAGATAATCAATCAGGAAGTGAGGAAGAAACTAAAGAAAGCTCTGATAGTGATCTTGAAATTGTTGAAGCCTTATTTACAAAGAAATATTCTCAAAGCAGAGAAAAGTATAATGGCAAAATTCCGCTAATCTATTTTTCTTGTGAAGAAAATGGTCATAGTGCTACTAGGTGTCGAAACAAAGAAAGAAATGAAGAGAAAAAAAGCCACAAGTACAAAGGCAAGAAGGAATTCAAAGGTCACAAATCCTACAAAGACAAAGGTAAGAAAACTTGTTTTATGGATAAAGATTCTGATAACACTGAAGATGAAATAGTGTATAGTACTATAAAAGATGAATCTGATGATGAAGGAGATAAGATGGCACTTGTCTCTCATTTTAGTAAAAATGATACATGGATCATAGATAGTGGATGTTCTCACCATATGACTGGAGATGAAAATAAGTTTTAAAATTTTAAACACTATGATGGAGGTAGTGTAAGGTTTGGAAACAATGAACCTTGTTGCATAAAAGGAAAAGGTTGTATCTCATTAACCAATGAACTTGTATGTAACAATGCCTATTGGGTTGAAGGACTAAAACATAATTTACTAAGTGTGGCATAGTTGAACAACATTGGATTGAAGGTAGAATTCATGAATGGAAATGAAAGACTACTGGATAACAAAGGAAATTTGATTGGATTAGGCAAGCAAACAAAAGGTAACCTATTTTATCTTGATCTTGGTGATTGCTCATGTTTTATTACTCAAGTAGAAGAAAGTTGGTTATTGCATAGAAGACTATGTCATGTAAACTTTGATAATATGGTCAAGATAAGAAAATTTAGAAGAGTAAAAGGTATCCCTAGTTTGAAGAAACCTAATGTTGGATTATGCAAAAAATTGCCAAATTGGTAAAATGGGAAAGACTAGTTTTAAGAGAAAAAATTATTAGTCATAAGATGTCTTGGAAATTATGCATACTTATTTATGTAGACCCATTGGAATAGAAAGTTATAGTAGAGAAAAAAATTCTTTTTTTTTGTTGATTATTATTCTCGAATGATGACTGTTATGTATCTAAAAGAAAAATCAAAAGCTTTTGAGAAATTCAAATGGTATCTGGCTAGAGTAGAAAAAGGTGCTGGAAAAAGATTGAAATGCTTAAGATTAGATAGAAGTGGTGAATTCATCTCAAATGAATTCAACAATTTTTGCATTGAAAGAGGAATCAAAAGAGAAGTATTAGCCCCTACTACTCTTGAGCATAATGAAATAGCTAAAATAAGAAATAGATCCATCATGGATTGTGTAACAACACTAATGATTGAGAAGAATGTTGCTATCAAATAATAGAAGGATGCTATCAACACTGCAGTTCATTATTTGAACCAAGTTTAATTAAAGAAAAACTCAAACAAAACTCCCTATGAACTATGGTATGTCTACAAATTGAAGGAATCTAGAAAAGGAAAATTTGATGTAAAAGGTGATGAAGGCATATTTCTAATATATTCCTGTAGAAGTAAAGAATACAAATGTTTGAATTTTTCCACTCACAAAATCATAGAAAGTGCACATGTGAGAATTGATGAATTTGTAGAAAAGAGTGAAGAAGAAAGCAAAAAGGAGTCAGAAGATTACATAAAATTTTTTTACTATGAACCTGATACATTGCCAAACATATTTGATAAAAAGGAGACTTCATCTCCCAAGCTCTCCAAGTCTCCAATAGTTGTTGAGTCACAGGAAGTGCAAACCAAATCACAGGGACCCGAGTCACATTTAGAGGCTACTGAGTTAGTGCATATCGAGTTTGAAGGATTTGAGCCATAGATAGAAGGACCCAAGCCTGAAGTCGAGATTCAAAATGAAGAGAGTGCAATTCATTCAAAATTCAAAGAGCCTGTATTGGCTAAATATGTTAGAAGGCATCATGCACCTAATCAGATCATTGGAGACAAATCAAATGAAACAATGACAAGAATAAAAATAAAAGGTACATGTTTACTTGCTTAATTTGAACATAGAAGTGTTAAGGATGCACTAGAAAATGAAAGTTGGATTGAGGCTATGAATGAAGAAATAGAATAGATAGAAAAGAATAAAACTTAGACTCATGTTCCTAGGCCAAAGATAAAAATGTGATTGGTACAAAATGGGCATTCAAAAATAAGCTGAATGAAGATGGAAAAGTGTCAAGAAACAAAGCAAGGTTGGTATGTAAAGGCTATTCTCAAGAAGAAGGTATTGATTATGGTGAGACTTTTGCCCCTATTGCAAGATTAGAAGGTGTTAGGACTTTATTGGCATATGTAGCTCACAGAGGATTCAAAGTATATCAGATGGATGTTAAATTTGCATTCTTGATGAGGAAGTCTACATTGAATAGCTAGAAGGTTTTGTTGATCCTAACAAAAGGGACATGGTCTAAAAATTACATAAAGCCCTATATGGTATAAAACAAGCTCCTAGAGCTTGGTATGAAAGATTACATAACTATTTGATATAGATTGGTTTTCAAAGAAAAAATGATAACAATAGCTTGTATATCAAGGAAGGACAAGATAAAATGATTGTGTTGGTAGAAAGATTTATGGATGATACTCTATTTATAGGAAATGATGACTTATGCAAAGAATTCTTAAAACAAATGAATGAAGAATTTGATATGTCCATGTTTGATGAAATAAAAATCTTTGTTAGATTGCAGATACAATAGAACAAAAATGGTATCTATATCACTTGATATAAGTATATTAAAGAAATACTCAAGAAATTTGGAATGGAAGATTCAAAACTAGTTGGAACCCCCATGTGTACTAGACTTAAGCTAACCAAAGATGATGACTCCAATGAAGTAGATCAGACCTTATATAGATCAATGATTGGGAAATTATAGTATGTAGTACATACAAGGCCTGATATTGCCTTAGTAATTGGAATAGTGGCAAGATTCTCAAAAAAACTTAGAGAAAACCACATGATAGAAATAAAAAGAATCTTGAGATATATGCAAGGTACTAAAGACTATGGCTTATGGTATAAACATGGAGGCAATATTGACTTAAAAGTATTTACTGATGTTGATTGGGTGGGAAATCTTGATGACAGGAAAAACACTACTGGTGGAGCATTCTTTCTTGGTAAAAGGCTGGTATCTTGGACAAGCAGGAAGAAAAAGTGCTCATCTCAATCCATAGTAGAAGCAAAATATGTGGTTGCAGTAGTAAATTGCTATAACACTGTTTGGTTCAAACAATTGTTGGAAGGAATGAAGGTTGAAATCAAAGAGCCAACAATCATGTATTGTGATAATATAGTGCAATCAACATATCAAAGAATCTAGTGATGCATTTCAAAACAAAGCACATTGCCATAAAATATCACTTTGTAAAAGAATTAGTATAGGACAAGGAAATCAAATTGGAACATGTGCATACAAAAGAGCAAATTGCAGATATATTCACCAAGCCATTACCTAAGGATGAATTTTTTTATCTAAGAGGTAAGCAAGGGGTCATTCCCCTATCCAAAGCTCACTAAATAAAGTTTAGTGATGCATCAACAAGAACTAAGTTGAAGATCAATCAGTTGATGCAATATTGACAAGGACATATTGCAGATGAATCTATACTCAAGGTACATTGACACTAATTAGAGTTATTGTCTTTGGCATGTGTTGTCAAATAGGGAGAAGTTTAATATCATATCTTTCTAAAATTTTGTAATTCCAAGAAGAAAAAGTTAAGTAGTTCTAATTCACAGAGGTAGAATACTATAGGAGAAGTTTTCTATGTAAAATCAAAGAGGGAGAATTTTTTTGACAAGAGTCTTGTTCTGAAAATTTGATTGTGCTATGACATGTTGTGTTGCCATCAATGCCAAAGAGGGAGATTGTTGGATACAATTGATTAATTGTGTGTTGTCTTTGATGTTAGACAAATGTCATATCAATTGATAGTCAATGCATGCCAAACTCACTTGATCAATGAAGATAGTTTTCCTTTCTTACTGAGAGTTCTTGAGTCTACT
The DNA here is from genome assembly GCA_028749045.1 of Cupressus sempervirens. Taxonomy (NCBI): domain Eukaryota; kingdom Viridiplantae; phylum Streptophyta; class Pinopsida; order Cupressales; family Cupressaceae; genus Cupressus; species Cupressus sempervirens. The sequence continues at coordinate 684,989,036 of CM053790.1, forward strand.
CTTTATAGAAGGCAATATCTATTGAGCTCACTTGGGTGTCGAAGGACTTTATGTAGAAAAGAGTGTTAACTAAGCTCCCTCAATTAACAAAGGAAAATTTAATAGAGCTAGTATTAATCAAGTTCACTCAGTTACCAAAGGAATTTTGTAAGTTCACGGTGTTAACTGAGCTATTGTTGGTTAACATAGGAAATCGCTTCATAATTAGTTTCTACCAAGTTGGGTCGACTACCAAAAGATTTTCTTATTTTGGCATGTAAAGCTTAATTATTGTATTTGTTGATTCTAGTTGACTATGGTAATGAATATTGATTATTCTAATTTGTATTTGAGCTGACTTGACAATCTGGAAGATATAAGTAAAGGGTCAATTTGTGATTTCAAAGTATGCAAGTTGAATGAATTGGAAGAGATAAGAATAGAGGAATTGAACTTGAAGGATAAGAAGGTATCCTTATGGACAAAAAAAGTTTTATTCAATCAGGAAGGATCAAGTATAATCCAAAATAGATATTTGTAATCAACAATTCAGTTGCACCACAACCGGGTTATTTCATTGTTACTTTGTAACCATTGTAACAGTGATCTAAAATCTCTTAATAAAGTTGGGTTAACAACCATTTGTAAATCCTCTAACAAGGTGGAAATTCCATTGAATTATTTCAAGACCTCTTACAAAGCCACTCCTAATAGGGTAATTAAATCCTTTAACAAGGTCACACCTAATAGTGTGTTTTGTAACCTTTAACAGGGTTGGCTCCTAAAAGGGCTCACTTTAAAAGAGTGAAAAATAGTAACTAGTTACAATTGGTGGTTTTTCCTAAATTGGGTTTCCATGTTAAATCCCGGTGTCATATGTGTTCATGTTATTTCTTTCATGCTTGCAAGTAAATTAATGACAATATCTTAAGATCTGCTAAGTTAAAAACATTCTATATTTACTAAGTTACAATGATATTTGTATGCTTACCAAGTATCAAAAGTAATAAATTTTACCAGTCTAAATTTTATTTGACATCTAAGGGATCTAGGATTTATTTTAGTAGTAACTAATTCACCACTCTCCTAATAGTTAGTGGATGACATAGTGATGATGGAGTAGTTAGAGAGCAAATCAAATATTGACATGTAGTGGTGACATGTTGACCTATCAAAAGGTGCCATGTGGCACCCAAGTGGATGATGATGTAGTAGATGCCAACTGATGGCATGCTACCACATGGTAAAAAAGGTCAAACATGTTTAACTCAGATTCATGGGTAAGGTAGGAAATGAAAAATGATTTAAAAGTGATTTTTAAGTGCTTTGAAATAATCACAAACAAAATTTTTAAAATCCAAAAAAGAATATAACTGAAAGTGTGAACTATAGGTTATTTTTGAATTTTTGTATAAAAATCTAAAAGGCAAGTGTAGATTACAGAGCTATAATAGGGGCATGTTTTTTGAAATGGGATTCTAGGTGTTTTTGGTGAGAAAATATAGCAATATTATATATTGTCAAAACCAAGAGAGAATGAACTTTCTGTTTTTGGAGTTTTTTTTTGCATAGGAAGTCATCTGCTTAGGTTATACAAGGTCTTGTCCCAGATTTTTAGTTTGCAACCAAATTCAAGTATTGAAGTTCAAATGTGATTTCTAGAAAGGTGATGAGCTTAATGTGTTCACAAGACTTTCAAGGAGCCATTTCCACACTATGAAAAGGGAGAAAACTCAAAAAAATTCTCATAACAAGATCAACTATACGTACTCTAACAATGATGATGAGATAGTCTACATGGTTGAACCAATGGATGTTGAGTATTGTGATGTTATCATCATCAAGGGAAAACAAGAAGAAATTAAAATTAAGACACCATTTGTCTTAAGGGGTCCTACTTCAAACATATCTAACAATGAACCATCACAATCTTGTGCAAATGCTATTATACATTCCAAAGGCCCAACACATTTTGCTCCTGAGTTAGAACAATGCAAAGGCAAACCTCTTCCTAGTCCATATATTAAAGGAACAAAACTCACAATATTGTTTATAGCTACTAGCTACAGTATCCTTGATTAGTTACAATGAACAAATGCTAAAATCACAATCTTTGAACTACTTAAAATCTTGCCTGCTCATAGGTAGATTCTTGACAAAGCCCTCATCGAGGCAAATTTCCCTCAAGATCTTCATCTTAAGAGGTTCCAATCTATGGTAAGTCATTTGACCTCACCTTACTATATGTTCTTCTCTAAGGAGGATGACAATTCATTGAGTCATCCGCATAATCAACCTCTACACATTGAGGTCTTGATACTCTATAAACATGTCTATCATGTGCTCATTGATAATGGAGCCTGTTTAAACATTGTCTCTACTACTTTTCTCAGATAATTTGATTATTCTAAAGATTCCATTGACCCTCATCACAATATAACTATCAAATTATATGATGAAGTCGAGTGCAAATCCATAGGTCTTGTTGAAAGGGATGTCAGTTGCTAAGTCCTAGATATTCCCTTAGCTTACAATATTCTACTAGGAAGACCATGGATACATGAGATGTGATCTATGCCTTTCACTTACCATCAATGTGTAAAGTTCCCATTTCATGGCTCTAAAGTCACCATACTTTCAAGTACTAGCTATACTTATAACATGCTAAAATCTACTCAAAAATTCATACCTACTAATAGGGAATCTATAGAACATCATGATAGCAAGCTAAAGCAAATCAAACAGTCACTCAAGTTGAAAGAAACTATAATGGGTGACTATCATATAGAATCAATTCTATCTTTGAAATCACTTCCTAAGTCTCACTGTCTCATGTCCCCTTTTCAAATAATTAAAAATAATAATCTTTTTCTAAGGCAGGCAAGCCCAAAAAGGTGAAGTTTTGGAAAAAGGGGATAATATTTGGAAGCTAATGGACTAATAAATGAAAATTTCTATTAAAATATGTTTTATTAACCCCTCTTGGAAGTGAGTAAGGGTTATGCCCTCTTTTAAGGGGTTTGGAGGCATTTTGGGCTAATTCCAGAACTTGGTTTTTGCTCATTTCTTTGTTGTTCTTCAGAGGCTGCCAAACTTGTGGAGAAGGAGACCCAAGAATGGGAGTTTTCAAGTTTCTAAGAAGGCTAAAGATGGGAATTTGAAGCCATTCTATGTGCATGCTCATGCAGAGTTTTCCTTTGTGCTGAACAGTGCAGATTTGTGGGTTTTTGGGTGTGTTTTTTTGTAAGAGTTTGGTGTTTCCAGTTGAGTATTTCATATCAGTTTGGGTTGCTGCTGTATTTCATAATTTTATATGTTAAAATACAGATGAATATATGTATTTGGTCATGATTATACTTTTGTGATAGATTATTATCATTTTTGTGGTGTTTTTGAGCTATTATGTGTTGTTTTCGAGAGCTTGATGAGCATTGTTTTTATCTTATGTTTGGGAGCTATTGTGTAGATGTTATACAAATATGGAAATTTAATTTTTTAGGCTTTTATACTACTGAAATTTATATAAAAAATTTCCACTTTCAGATTTATTAATAATATGTGAAGCTGTGAAGTTTTTGGCACTATTTCCACCATACCCGATTTGGGGTTTATTGAGAAATTGGTGGATCTTTGAAATATTGGTTGTTTGATCTTAAAGGTCTGATTAGAGGCTTGAGAAATCATATAAAATAAGTAAAGGGACATTTTAGTGGTATAAAAGCTATGATCTTGCCAGCCTGAGGGTTTGTAGAAGTTTGCTGGTCAGTTTTGACAACTACCCAAATCTTGCATGTCAAAATTTATGGTTGCATGCTACTTCTAATCATTTGCATGTTAGTTTTTGGTGAATTTGGTGGTTGCATGTTGCTTCTAATTAGTTGCATGTCAAAATCTATGGTTCCATGCTACTTCTAATCATTTTAATGTTAGTTCTTGGTGAATTTGGTGGTTGCATGTTTCTTCTAATCAGCTGCATGTCGAAATCTATGGTTGCATGCTACTTCTAATCAATTGCATGTTAGTTCTTGGTGTTTGAAGAAGTTATAACCTATTGGGGTTACACTCTACTTTATTTAGAATAGACAGGTATAGTATAGAGTCTCAGAGGACACGATCTTGGAAAATTAATATCCAGAGTCAGAACAGTAGAAAGGATGGTTATTTAGACATTCAAGATAAACTTAGAAAAATAAGCCATGACATGTCTGAACAGTTGGTTGAGCACCACCGTATAATGAATGACATGTTGTCCAACCTAGCTAAGGTGGATAAGTTGACTATATTTCTATTGGAAAATTTTCTCATAGGGCAGATGACACAATTACCAAGAACTTGCATGATGAGTTTGAGAAACTAGCTTATAGCTAGGCTGAGGTCTCAGATTCTACTCCGCCACAGGAGGTAGTGAGAAAGGATAATACAAAAATAGATAGTAATGGTCAACTTGATACTCAAATTGAGATAATTGTATATAGGTCATCAAAGGGTGATGTCACAGGTATTGAGGATGGTATAGTTACAACAGGTAGTGACTACAGTGCAGTGGGTTCAGATGATGATTATGAGGATGTTGTTGTGCATGATGGTGAGATACCTGGTAGAGATGAGCAGACATTGAGCATTCATGACTTTGCTAAGAAAGAGTACCAGGCACAGTTAGATGATTTAACACATGAGGTTGAGGTTGGTAGTACTTCACATGATTTGTCCAGTCGGCTGAAAGTGAACAAAGACAATATTGTGACTTCATTATCTCATCATGATAGGTATGTGGAGTTAGTTGGTATTGGTCATATTACTTAGGTGAGGAGTTTTCTTGATTTACCAGCTGATTCTAGTTTATAGATATGGACTCAAGATTGTTATATTGGCATTTGGGATTTAGTTGATTGGAGATCTTTAACACTTTTTGGTATAAGTGTTTATTTGGGTGCTATCATGGATTTGATTAGCAGATTGCACGGTGTTGTCTTTTCTTGTGCCAATAGCTTGTCTGATGTTGGTATTAGTTTTTATACATCGGTGTTGGGCTTTGTTCATATATCCGGTCAACCATACTTGTTGGAATGTGTTGATATCTTTCATATTTGGCAGTGTGTACAGATGAGTCCGAGGATCATATTGGAATTGATGACATCCAGGAGGATGCAGTGGGTAGTTTTGAAGACTTAGTTTCCTTGGTAGTTTCTTTTGGTACAGAGGAGTTAGACATCAGTGCTACAGTTTTTGATACTCCATATGTTGATATGAGCTCTGGAGTTGATTCACAGGATATGAATGGTAATACTCTAGAGACTAGTAACTTTGAGGATACTCCTTTAGATAGTGCATTAGAGGAGGTTTGTAGGAGATAGTCTAGCCAGTGCCATCATGTGTCTCATCAGTTGAGAGTTAATGAGTGAGACATTGCTATTGCTTGCCAGCATTTTGATGTTGCTCATCAGTTGTTAGTAGTTTATGGATGGGGTTCTAATACTAGTGATGAGTAGGGAGGCAGTTATATTTCCTTGATTGAGTTCCACTCTTTATGGGAGGCTATCCAGATTCTAAGATAGGATTATATGTAGTTGGTAGCCGATAGAGACTATCTTATGGAGTGGGGCAGTACATCATACGATGCATTGTTGGCCAAGGAAGATGAGGTGAGTGAGCTTACTCATTAGCTTGAGGTGACTTTTGAGATTCTTGAGAGTACACAGTTGGCTTTCAAGGAGTCATAGTTTCATTTGGCTAAGGTGGCCATGGAGTTAGAGCAACTACAGTCTTTACCAGATTCTATACGGTCACAAGCTATGGTGTCTAGTGATCCGAGGATGTCCATGGTCGAGATTGTCAAAGATAGTGGAGATGGGGATGCATCCATCCTTGATACTAACATTGGCATCAGGTTTGTCCCCACTAGAGTCAGGTTCAGTTGAGTTGAGTGCTGCAATAGATTGTTGTGGTATGCTTGACATGGTGGTGACCTCTAGTACTAATGGCACGAAGACTAGAGATGATGTATCAAAGACCATGTGTGATGTTGGTGAGCCGAAAATTGGCATGGTTCCTGCTAGTAATACTACTCCCTTGGCAATGTCTTCAGAGGTAGTAGTTAGTTCCAACTTGGTTAGTGATCAATTGCAGTTAGTTACATCTGGATTGCAGTTTGAGCCACTGATTGAGATTGGTGCATTCTATCGACATTACATTGTGAGGTATGCTCATCAATTCACCTTTGATGACCATGTTGATGAGATGATGATACAGAGATGTACTTTGGTTCCTAGTGCTTATCATCAGTTATGCGATAGTTTGATGCCTCAGGATGAGAGTTGTGATGGGCATGACATGGCAATAGGTCCTGTAGTTGACAGCTTGATAATACATGACTTAGAGTAGGAGTTTTGGAGTGATGCTTCAGTGGGTGTTGTTATTGATTCTACTCCTTTAGCTATGCCATCTCCTAACTTAGCTGGTGATTAGTAATAGTGGGTTGTATCACTTGTTCATGGTGAGCTGTTGACTGAGGTTGGTTTTTTTTTATCAACATTATATTGCAGGGTATGTACATCAGTTAGCATTTGATCCTTGTGCTGAGGAGTTGATGGCAGACAAACTTGGTTTGGGTTCCATTTCTTGTTGTTTATCTTGTGATGGATTTTCACCATCAGGGGTGCATGGGAGTTATGGTTATGAGATAGTGGCCAGTGATCTGCATAGTTGTGTTGACTGTAGGAGTTGTATAGTGTGTGGATTCTCCATACTTGGTATAGTTTCATTTGGGAGCATTCACCATTGTTGTAGAGTTGGATTGTACATTCCATATAGGCCAATGGGATGTGTTGATGGTATTTACTATGTTGGAAATTTTATTTTTCCACTTTACTTGAGTTTTGATGTTCTAAGAGTTTTTGTCTCATGGGTTTCTGATTATGGAAGTTGTGACTTTGGAGTTTGGTTGAGTAGTAATTGTCAGTTTGATTATGGATTCCTCTTGGTTATATTGCAGAGGATATTGCATGAGCCTGTGTTAATTGACAATAGTATAGTTCATGACTACATTTGGGATCCAAGTGGATTGATTGGTCTATTTTTCAGCCATTGCTTAAGGACAAGAAATATTTGGAAGGGGAGGACTTGTCATGTCCCCTTTTCAAATAATTAAAAATAATAATCTTTTTCTAAGGTAGGCAGGCCCAAAAAGGTGAAGTTTTGAAAAAAGGGGATAATCTTTGGAAGATAATGGACTAATAAATTAAAATTATTATTAAAATATGTTTTATTAACCCCTCTTGGACGTGAGTTAGGGTTATGCCCTCTTTTAAGGGGTTTGGAGGCATTTTGGGCTAATTCCAGAACTTGATTTTTGCTCATTTCTTTGTTGTTCTTCAGAGGCTACCGAACCTGTGGAGAAGGAGACCCAAGAACTGGAGTTTTTAGGTTTCTAGGAAGGCTAAGGATGGGAGTTTGAACCCATTCCATGTGCATGCTCATGCAGAGTTTGCCCTTGTGCTGGACAGTGCATATTTGTGGGTTTTCGGGTGTGTTTTTTGTAAGAGTTTGGTGTTTCCAGTTGAGTATTTCATATCAGTTTGGGTTGCTGCTGTATTTCAGACTTTTAGATTTTAAAATAGAACTGAATATATTTATTTGGTCATGATTATACTTCTGTGATAGATTATTAGTGTTTTTGTGGTGTTTCTGGGCTATTCTGTGTTGTTTTTGGGAGCCTGATGAGCATTGTTTTATCCTCTATTTGGGAGCTATTGTGTAAATGCTATACAGATCTTGAAATTTTATTTTGTAGGCTATTATGCTGCTAAAATTTCTATAAAAAATGTCAACTTTCAGATTTATTAATAATATGTGAAGCTGTGAAATTTTTGGCACTATTTTCGGCATACCCGATTTGGGGTTTATTGAGAAATTGGTGGATCTTTGAAATATTGGTTGTTTGATCTTAAAGATCTGATTAGAGGCTTGAGAAATCATATAAAATCAGTAAAGAGAAATTTCACACTATTATTATGGGAGACCATCTAAAGTGAAGAGACCTTTTTGGTTGACACCTCAAACTAAGTAAAATGGTACCTTTTTCAAATATGTCCCTCTCAAGGAGTAAAGTTAAAATAGAGCCATTTTTGCATGGATCTACAAAGAGGAAAATCTAGTTGACCTCACAAAATAGTCTTGTGAAATTACTCCTGAAAAGTATGGTCTAGGTCTTAAACTCATGAAATTCTTTGGCTACAAGGGGATTAGTCCTATTGGATGCAACAAAAATGGCTTGGTTGAGCTTGTCAAAGGAATAGCTAGGAGGAATCAAGATACATACGGTTTAGGCTTCAAGAAAATTCCCTTCCATCTAGGGATTAACAAATTTATACAAGAACCTAAGAATTCATCTAAAAATGAGTCACAAGCTAAGTTTGATGACCATGAATATAATGCTAATGATGAGGATCCTTATCCTTATCCAATTCCTGATGATCTTGCTAAATTCTTTGTAGAACCAAATGACATTGTACCACATGTCAACACTATGGATACTAATAGCAATTCTTCTAACAACACCATTAATTATTTGTGTACCTAACAAGAACAAGTAGGTTCTATTCATGCTTTACAAAATTGAGTACCATAGTAAAATCTAGATGATGAAGGAGAATTTGTCCCTATCACTATTGGGGAATTCTATAGTCTGTCACCATGTAGCATAGATTCTCGAGAGTATAAATTCAACTCTCTCACAAGAAATTATAGATGAAGACATAGATCAAGTTCATGTCTATGAAAATCTCCTCAAAGTAGGTGCATCATCTAGGGTTAGGTTGGATGTCTTATCCAACTAGTGTCATCAAGTCTTCAATTAATGATATTAGAACTCAAAGGCATTCGAACACACTTGTGGATGAAGCTACTCTAGGTCTTGAATTTCTCATCCAAGCATTTGATGATTATATTGTAAATGCAACCAAACCTACCACAACTCTTTCACTCAATTATCTTGAGCTCATAGACTAGAATTCCAATGCATCTAGTGAATTCCCTACATTTCAGAATGACTATGCTCTTATGTGTTACTTAAACACTGTCAAACTTGTAACGTCTTCCATTAGTGAAAAAAGTGCAAAAATGACTAAAGCTAAGATCAAATATCTTAGTCATACAATCAAAAAGAAAAGAAATAAAAGGTCTGATGGTGAAAAGCACATTGTGGTAGTGTCAAAACCTAAAAAAGTAAAAATAAAAGATGTATCCAAGAGTAAAAGCCTCTTTGAGGCACTTGAGGATGAGATATTTGATGTGCTTCCTAGTCATTTTTAGGAAAGATCATCAATGTTGATAGAACCAACATAGCTGATCAACTTAGGAATAGAAGAACACCCTCACATGATACATATTGCATAGTGACTATCTCTAGAATGAAAAGAGGAATTCATTGCCTCCTTCTGAGAGAAATAGATAAACTTTGCATGGACATTTTCAGATATGCCAAGATTAGATCTTGATGTCATAATGCATCACTTGTCTATTGTGCTAAGAGATAAACTAGTCAAATAGAAACTTAGAAAAATAAATCCTCATGTTGCATTGCTTGTCAAAGATGAACTGGAAAAGATTCTAAAAGCTGGTTTCATCTGACCTATTGATTACACTAAATGGATGCCAAACATTGTTCTAGTCTCCAAGAATGACAAATCTATCAGATTCTGTATAGATTTCTGAGATCTAAACTTTTCATGTTCAAAGGATGATTTTCCACTTCCTAACATTGATATGATAGTGGGTCACATGAAAACAAGATATGAAATGTACTCACTCATGGATGGGTTTTATGGTTATAGTCAGATCAAAATTGCACTAGAAGATCAGGAAAATAATGCTTTTACTTGTGCATAGGGAACTTTTTGTTGGAATGTGATGCCATTTGGTTTGAAAAATGTTAGTGCTACATATCAGAGGGTAGTTACTACAATTCTTCATGACATGGTGTATAAAAAAATGTAAGACTATGTGGATGATACTTTGGTTAAGAGTGCAAAATGCAAAATTCACGTCTAAGATTTGGGACCTATCTTGGATCACATGGAGAAATTTAGTCTAAGACTTAATCCTAAGAAATGTGCATTTGGTGTAACATCTAGGAAATTAATTGGTTACATTGTGTCTATAAAAGGAATTGAGGTTGATCTAGAGAAAGTTCAAGCAATCATGGACATGCCTCCACCTTGTAATATTAGTTAGATGATGGGCTTATAAGGAAGACTTAAATCCATTCATAGATTCATCTCACAATTGGTGAGTAAGTCACAACCTTTTACCAAGACTCTGCATAAAGGTGTGAAATATAACTGGAGCTAAGAATGCAATTAGAATTTAACATATATAAAGCAATACCTTTCTAATCCATTGATCTTGAAGCCTCTGATTCTGTATATTTTAGCAATAGAGACATATCTTGGCATCCTGCTAGCTCAAGAAGACAATGATAACAAGGAAAGAGAAATCTACTATTTGAGTCACATGCTGATTTCTTATGAAATGAATTATAGCATCATTGAGAAGGCTTTCTTGGAAGTCATCCTTGCTTCCCAAAAGTTGAGGCACTACATGCTCACCCATACTATGCAACTAGTTGCTAAAATTGATCCACAAGTACTTACTCAGCAAGGCAACTTTAATAGGAAAGTTGGTTAAGTGGGTCATGTTATTGAGTGAGTTTGACATTTAGTATGTTGAACAAAAGGCTATCAAAGGATAGATGATTGCTGATTAATTAGTAGAGGCACCAATGTAGAGTCTTCTTCCACTAAACATTGGCTTTCCTGATGAATCAATCCTAATGATCACACATGAAACTTGGGTGACGTTCTTTGATAGTTCCTTCACACAACAGGGATACAATGTTGGGCTATTGTTCATAACACCATAGAGGTACTCACTTCCTAAGGTGTACAAGATTCTATTTCCTTGTAAAAATAATATTGCAAAGTATGAAGCTCTCATTAATGGCATGAAGATTATATTTTAATGGAGAGTAGATGAGTTAAAAATCTTTGGTGATTCCCAGCTCATAATCAACTAGGACAAAGATGTATATCATGAAAAGGATGAAAAATTGATCCCTTATAAGTGCATGGTAGATGACCTGAAGAAATACTTTACTCATATCACTTTTCAATAGATTCCTCAAGTAGATAAAAAAATAGTTGATACCATAGCCACTCTTGCTTCCTTGTTACAGATGCTAGAAAATGATATTTGATATGAGTTCCTAGTGGAAATGTTACTCTACCCTGCCTATAATTTTCTTGAATCTAAGATGATCTATTCTATTGTACGAAATGAATCATCCTACTATCACCATATGTACTCTTACTTGCATGACCAAACCATCCTGAACAATCTAACCCATAATGAAAAATGTCACCTTATTCGTAATGCTTTATGATATGTCATTATTGTTGATGACTTGTTTAGGAGAGATTTTAACGGAACACTCCTTAGGTGTCTAGAACCCAATGAGTCTAAACGTGAATCAATAGATGTATACAAGGGCATTTGTGGATCTCACTCTAGCTCATAAACTTATTAGAGCTTGTTACTATTGGCTAAATATAGAGTAAGAGGCAATCAAATATGCTAGGTCTTGCAAAAAATGTCAACTCCAAGAGAATTCGTTTCATGCTCCAACTAAGGAGTTGATTCTATCTATCACACTATGGCCATTCCAACAATGGGCCTTTGATCTTGTGGGTCGAATTCACCTGTCCTCTTCACATGGACACAAGTTCATCAGTACCACTATAGACTACATTACTAAGTGGGTAGAGGCAGTCCCTCTCTCCATAGAAAATGGAAAAACTATAGCTTTGTTCATCATGAATTACATCATTGAAGGTATTGTGTACCTTCCACCATTATTATTGACAATGGAGGATAGTTTAAAAACAAAGATCTTAAGGAGTTGTGCAAAAGGTTCAGAATCATGCAATATTGGTCTTCTATTTATTACCCCTAGGGTAATGGTCAATTGGAAGCATCCAACAGGGTGATCCTTAAGATCTTGCTTTAGTGCATAAAGTGGATGTTGTGCTTCCAATTGAGGTTGAGATTCCCAGTTTGAGAATCTTCATGAAGGGCCTCATTACTAATGATGAATACATAATATGTTAGCTTCAAGAGCTATAATTGTTAGATGAATGTTGGTAAGTGGTGTGTGATCATTTTAAAGCTTATTAGTAGTATATGTCTAGAAGTTACAATAAGAAAATTAAGCCACTTGACTTCCAATTAGAAACCCTAAGAATCAAGAACAATGGGTAGAAAAAGGGAAGTTCGAACCCAACTAGCTTGTTCCATACATAATCACTATAGTGCTCAGATCTAGTTCTTACCACCTTTCTAGAATTGAGGGAGAGATGCTTAAGGAGCCCATCAACACTCTCCACCTAAAGTGGTTCTATAGCTGATCTGATTTCAGAAGCTCTCTATATATATTTAAATATATTGAAAAAAAGTCTAAAAATTAAAAAAGTACTAAAAAATCTATTACAGTGGTGAAAACTTAATAATAGGCACCTTGGTAATTCCAAAAAAATTTAAAAATACAAAAAAAGAGAAAAATACAAAAAAATTGAAAAACAAAAAAGTGTCATTGATGGAAACTTGGAAAATAGGCATCATGGTAGCAAAAAAAAATCTATGCCAAGAAGATGAAAACTTGGTGAATAGGCATCTCTTGTTTCAAATTCTATATTGTGCAGTGGATCCTCTGGCCCTTGTATAGTTGCTATCCTAATTTAGTTTGCTACTTTCACTAATGTATCCATGGATTGAATCCTATCATAACTTAGGGGAAACACCATATAGTGTCATAGGAATTTCTCACATTAGTCACTTGTTGTTCTAACAGTGTCTTCCTACTATCACTAATGTCACTTTGTGATTCCTCTCGCAAAAGATCTCTCTCACACAATCACCAGTTGTTCTAACTATGTCTGCCTACTGTCACTCATGTCACTTTAGAGATTTATCGCATGAAATATCTCTCTCTCTCTCATGTCAGTCACCAGTTGTCCTAAATATGTCTATCTACTATCTCTTAGTTTTGTACTAAGGTTCTTCTTATTGAAGATTCATCTTTGACTTCAATCACCAGTTCTAACCACATCTATCTATTTTTGCCACCCTACTAAAGAGATTTCTTTCATAAATGTTCTAGACATTGACACTTGGCATTAATCCTATAACTAAAATATTGAATTGAAAATGATGAACTTTTTTGGGATATTTTGAATTTTTTTTGTTTGCTTTGTTTTTTCTTTATCATGTCTCTTTGAGTGACTTGATGATGTCATTTTTGACTAGAGAAGCAAGGACTAGGGGCATGATCTTTTCTTTGTTTTCTGTTTGTTGGTTTTGTTCCAATGATCTAAATCATTCATATAAAAGGGGTGTCCACTATAAGAGATTCCATCTTGTATTGGATGGATGTGTGTACCTTAACTCCTTTTATATGGATAAATTAGTGAGGTTAGTTCTTCTCCTTTCTTGTTGGAGTGAACTCTTCATGCTATAGTAAATACTGATACTCATCCTACTAAGTAAATGTATGGGTCGCTACAAGTATATCTAACACACTTTTATCTTAGGTTATGAATGAAAGGATCATTGCAAATAGAATACTTACTGATTACTTAGCATAAGAAGGATCTCTCATGTATTTGGTGTGTCTTTACACAAGAAACATTTTGGTCATCCTAGCATTTATGCTTTGATGCTTATGTTAACTTGCTCCATTAAAAAGGACAAATGTTCTAGTCATTATGGCTTCTTGTGCTTTGAATGCTTACATTTAATATTGACAAAACTAGAATAGATGTCCTATTCATATTCCTATGATTGCAATGTTAGTGGCAATTGCATGATAATTAAGGTTTCTCTATATGCTTAATGATGATAATTGTCAAAGCTTGGTAACTAGACCTGGGGTTGCATCTAGTCTAGGGTTACATTGCACACTTTGTATTTGCATAAACACATGGTTCAATCACTAATTTACTTACCTCCTTTGTGATGAGGGATTGTGGGCGTCTTCAAAGTATCATGTTTCTTCATGTCAGCTCAAGTGTTCGATTCTTTGGTTTTTTCTATTGATCTTCATGGGATACTTGTCACTATCAACAATGTAGAACACTACATGAGATGTTAGTTCATTCACATTTTGTAGTTCATACATACTATAATGATTCATCTTACCCACAATACATCCATACATCACATCATATTTTCATTCATAATCATAACATAAAAGATCTCATGTACAACAAGCTATAAAGACAAAAGGTGATACGTGCAAAGGGTACTCAAACCAAAAAATCTCATATATATAGTCAAAATAGTACATTAGGGAAAAAATGGATGCTATTGGAGTACTGTCGATCTCAAAAAATGGTACAAAAAGGTGTTAGCACACCAATTGATACATAGACAAATCAAAATTGGGATAAAAGGAGCTAACTCTCACCTTCCCCCTCACTGCTTACTAGTGGGGGAGGAGGAGGAGGCATATCTAGTCTCACTATAAGTTGTACACCTCCCAACTCTCGTACGTACTAGGAAAATTGAGGCACCTGCTTAGCTTCATTTGGCACTATTGTTGTATATGCTACAAAATAATAGGCTACCCTAGAGGACTATAGCCAGATCTCATCTTGCTACTACTCTAATCTCCAAGACACTAGCTCTAGCTACTCCCATAAATCATGGATCTCTTGATCTCACTCTACTATCTGGGTATCTCACACCACAACCTATATATGGAGCTTTCTTAGCTTTTGTTGTGCTACCCGCACTCTATTTCTCAATCTCCTTAGAGCCTCCTAGGTCTATGTCAGGATATCTCCACCCTAGGCCCCTGTGGTAGGCTAGTCTTGCATCTCCTCATCACCCTTACCCTACTTGGCAGGCTGCTCAATGAGCTATGCTACCTCTATCTATGGTCTCTAGGTGGTGTCTCCTCGAATGGCTCCTAGAGAACCCATCTCACTTTGTGGTTTTTTTAGACTCATCCACTCCCACTCACACTTGGGTGTAGTCTTATTTTCTAAGGAGCAATGGGAACCTACTATGTCCTCTACCTAGTTTTCTCCTATTGTGGCTTCTATTACAGTCCCTGTGGTGCTTGTATTGGTTGAATAGGTATGACCATCCCCACTAGATCTATAAACTATAGAAAGGGATGACTCATAAAATTGGCCTGATGTGTGGGATTCATGCCTCCATCTGCTACCATTGTGAGGTAATCCCATTGTGTCATAATCAAGTTTCATACATCAATCATCAATTTTCCAAGATCTAATCTCAAGGACCATCCACAGTCTAGATCTATCACTAGTTGCATGTAGGAACAATACTTCTATGAAATATCTTGTGGCCACCCATACTATCACCACATGCAAGTCAGTGGGAATCTCTCTACAATCTATACCAGGTGACCTATCATTGTTCAAGAACTAAACATGTATCCTTGCTCTTAGGATGCATCATCCCAATCCTCTATCTCTCTCCATGACTACCATATTACTGATCCTAGGTCATCGAGTCAGCCTCTCCACTGCTCAGTCTTCCCCAAAGTTGCCTTGGGTAATTGGCCTCTATACCTACATATATAAGGCTCCATTGGCTATCTATCATCTATGAAAATGGGTCTACTGAATGGAAAGTGCTCCCATGCCCATATTTGAAGAATATAGACCCCAATGGCCATGCTCTTCCTCTCATGATATACTATCTCAGAAAACTAATGGAACATGTGTGCAAGCATGCACTAACCCCATCCATAATGCTCGTGAATCTATGACATTATCTGAAGAATCTAGCCCCATCCACACTCTAATCCATGCTAACCTCTATCTGGCATCAAGAAGTAGCTAATAAATATACCCAACACCACTGGCAATCTATAAATGGGCCCATAGGTGTTTAATAGCTCATCTCATGTGATGGCTCTACCCATGATTAGATCCTCTTGAAAGATAACCCTCAGTGCCTCTATACCTATCCATGGAACTATATCATATACAACACGTGGCCCATGGAATGGTATTTATAGTATCCTATAGATGTCCTCAGGTGTGATGGTCATCTCTCCCTGAGGGAAATGGAAGGTGTTGATCTCTAAATGGAGACACTTCACCAATGCAGTCAACAGGTGGTGATTCACTACCACTGTTGGGATTCAGGAAAGATGAGGTAATTTGAGTCTATCAATGTGTGCCATATTACCATCATCAAGCTACCACAATAAAGCTTTATAGGGAAGGTAATGGGACTTGAATCTAACATTAGGAAAGATATTCTGCACACATGAGCACAACAAGAAAATGATCAATCTCAGATAAAAAAACAAGATGAACAAAGATGCAAAATTACATTGACAAATCAATTTTCAAACATTAAATTTGCACTATACACCAAAATTTTGCACAAAAATTCATGTTCTCAAGCAAGATTGCACATCTTCACACGAGGAGACACTTTGCTGTGCAAAGAGTGATCAAGCTATGAACAAAAAATATAGTAAAATTAGGGCTTTTCACATGAAATATGGGTATCCTCTACGTGACAAAACCCATCAAACTAGGCGAAGAAATATTGGCTTGGTACTTCTTTGCATAGAGAGATATTGGCTTTGCACAAGGAGAGACATCCTCACGTGAGATCTGGCATAGCTACAATTGAAAACACCCTAAAACATGCTAAAAACACCTCAAAATGTGCAAAAATCAAAATGAAAAGTAAGTTTATCGATCACTCATTAGATGTCCATACTCCACCGACTGACTATGTCATTGAAAGCACTCAAATTGGTGTGAATGCACATGGACCACCATTTTCTCCTCAAAGGTCTCTTCTCCACAAAAGACAAGCACAAATGAATTGAAAATGACCCTTTAGGCCCGTATATAGAGTTTTGATCTAATTTTTCAAAGTTCTTTGATTAGCATGAAAATCATGCTCTAGCTAATTTAACTGCTTTGAACTCATTTTCGAGATCAAATTTGAAATCTAACACACTTAAATAGCTCAAAATTACATTAAATTTTTTTGGGACCGACGCAATCAAATGCTTGTGCAATTCATTTTTCTAATACTTTTTGAATCTTGGAATCTTTTCAAATCACAATTTCTTCATATTTCCTAAAAAATTTGCAAAAAGTCAACTCAACTCAAACTTTGGTCAAACTTGGTCTTCTAGAACCCAAAATCACTCTAAATTGACTCCAAATATTCTTCAAATTCTTCTAATCTATTCTACATTCTTCTAAATCTTAGCTCTCTTTAGTATCTCTCAACATACTACTCAACATCACATTTCAAGTGTGTCATCTTTTGATTTTTCTCCTGAGGGGGCAGGATGATTACATCATTGAATTTGAATTTCAACTCAATTTGAATCTTATGTCCTCATCACTTGGGGTATGTCAACACTTAGAGCATCTCATCACTTGGGGCATCTCATTCCCTTCTATCTAGCATATGTGTCATCTATCTCATCTTTCAACCATCTTATAACATTTTTGGTCAAAGTTTGATGGACAGGTATTGAGATAGTCTAAACCTTGACTCCTAAGGATCAAGCCTCGTTATGGGGTTGATTCTATGACTCATGATAGGTCTTGTTATTGTTTACAGACCATTATTTAGATGTTCTATCAAGACTTTTGGGGATTAAGCCACATTTTGGAGATATTTCCAAATTCTTACTAAGGATTAAGCTTCGTTCTAGAGGCGATCCTAACTCTTGCTAAGAATTAAACCTCATTCTTGGGATAATTCTATGACTCATGATTAATCTTGTCATCTTCTAGTGGATAGCTATCAAGACAGTCTAAAACCTAACTCTTGAGAATTGAGTCTTGTTCTAGGGACAATTTTATGAAATTTGACAATCTTTGTTCTATCGATCTTTGTATCTAGGTGTTCTATCTAGATTCCCTAAGGTTAAGCTTCATTTTGGAGATAAACTTTAAAAGCTTATCAATCCCAATGTCTAGGTGTTCTATTTGGATCCCCTAAGGTTAAACTTTTTTCTATAGATAACCTTAAAAAGCTTATCAATTGGTCTTTGTATCATCAATCTAGGAACCAATCTCATTTCTTGATATGTGACTCATACTTATGATTTCTTTGAATCAAACATGCTTCTCACATATTTATTCAAACAGGGGCAAATGTAATACCCCAAAATTGGAAAACTGCCATGTTAACCAATTCTGGTCTATTTAATCATTCCTAAGTCCTATTTCACTAGGAAATTTAGATTATGATACTTGCTACTTGACTTAAGTGTCAAATGTAGAAAACCCTAATCTGCATTAATCACACTCTTTATTTAATTCCTTGGTATTGACTCAAATTAGCTAAATTAAACCTATTAAATAAGTTTAATTTAATTATAAGTGTTCATACTTTCATTAAATCAAATTTACTTCTTTAGCTAATGTGTAAAGGAATTAAATATATTTAATTTAATAAGATAATGTCCTTATTTTAATTATTGAGTTTAATTATTCAATTAATTAAAATTATGCATTTATGAGATCATGTCTTATTTTACTAAATTAAATCTTCTCTCTAAATCATCTCTTTAGCTCAAAAATAGAAATTCTGAGTGAACTAGAACTCGAATTGGAATTAAAATAGTTAACTTATTCTCACACTCAAGTGAAACTCAGTTAACTCTCTATCACACTCCAATCTTGACCATTCATTCCAATTGATCTCAACTATTGAATGATCCTAGGATTCTACTTAAGGAGCCCTCAATTACTCATTATAGATGTTGAATGAATTGTACATCAAACCTATGCTAGAATATTTACTCACTTTCCAGTTTAAATTTCATACATTTGAATCTCATGTTAGCTTAATATGAATTCATTTAGCATAATATGTTTCTTTTATTTCTTAGCTTAATAATGTTTTCCATCTAGCATAATTTGCATTCTTATTTAGCTATAAATCCTTCATACTAGACGTCTAGTTGCTAGCTTCTCATTCTAAGAGCAAGGGAAAAATCCAACTAGTTAGAAGGAAACAAGTTGATTTGTCAAACTATTTTGGATGAACAATTCAATGTTCATTCCAGGGTGGTTTCACATGCAAAGACTGTGTTGAAGTGTGTGAGTATTTGAGGCCCACATTTCACATTTACACCCCCCTCCTTATCATGTCTACTATATAAACATACTATAGACATACTAAGGAAGAGAAAGAGGATACCTACTTTATGTAACCATGAGATATCAAAGTAATGATGGACACTATATTCAATATAGTAAATGACAATAACCCTTACAATCTAAGAACATAGAAAAATATGAAAAGTATATATCTGTTATTGAAATAAGATCTGAAAAAGGGAGAAATATTGGATGCAATACATATATCTAAGAGGAGAAATTAAACAAGATAACATCTCAGAGATGAAGAAGAGGGGAACACAAATTTAGTTATCTAGCCCCTGATTTCCAAGGCATATAGGAACTTTTGATGAAGGATGCAAACTTTAACCCAAAGAAAGGGAGCATGTTTAAAATGGATATAGATTTGATGATAAATAAGAGATGATGATGCAAGACATGCGCCTATTGCAAAAGAGAGAATCCATAGTTAAGAGACAAATCTTTATGAGGAAATAACAATGTCACATAGTAAAAAAGTAGATCCTTAGAAAATAAGAGAAAAAATAATGTACACATCATCTTTGCCCCCAAGTGTAAAGTAAAGAAGAAGAGAAATGAAGAATTTTTAAATAATTATTGAATGAAAACATGTGATTTTAAAGCATGAAAACAATTTATTAAGTAGAGACACCCAATCTTGCATGAAACAAAGTATCTCATACCAAAAATAATATGTATCATGGAATGATAAAAAATCCATAGCTAAAAAGAGAAGGATGTTGTTATATAGTCTAAAGAACATATTTTTTACCCTACCAATCTCAAAGGCATTAAGGAATATAATTGGTGTTACCAAGTGATGTCATTAATTGACAACCTATCAAGCATGGAGTTTTCCATCTTGCGATTACTAGTAGACATCTTCATTGGTCAAGTTGAGTATTGTAATGAGGACTTAACCGAGTTTTAAATCATGATCAATATGATGAGTTATCATTGTAGTGATGTGGCAAAGGAGACATGGTCTAAACCATGAATTAGTTGGATCTATAATGAACTAAAAAGAAAGAAGAAATGAAGAATAGGTTATGGGTAGACCTAACATAGACTGGTAGGGCTACTAATCTAGAATCTATGATGTAGGTTTCATATTTTCTCCATAAACTACTCAAGTATGTCATTCAAATTTTTTATTGTGATTTTGGGTGGGATTTTTGAAGAGCTTGATACCTAGAAAGGAGTGAATGAATATATTGTCAAAAGAAGTAATATTGTTGATGGAAAAGAAAGTGAATATACAAAAGTGTTGAATGTGATCCAAGAAGATAAGATTGAATGCATTGAGCACTTGATAAGTAGAGATAAAATGAAGGGGATATCTAGACAACACAATAGTGTGCACTATAGATAAGGCTCAGTAGAAAAGGAAGATGGTGACATTAAAGACATCACATAGATCACCATGAATGAAAGAGAAGGTCAAGATTTCTTCTAGATGAACACTAGAGGTCTATCAAGAAAGATTTTACCACATAGTTTACATTAATATTTGATTACTTTTTAATCATTTTACTCATTTTTTAAGCTCTTAATTGGTCATGCTTCAATAGAAAGTATATTGTAAATCCTCTAATAAGGTACCTCTTACAAGGGGCTCTTGAATCCTTTAAAAATGTATCCTTAAAATGTTGTTGTAATCCTAGTAGGTTGTAGACATTCCTAATTGGATGTGTTGTCAGAATGAAAATGTTGTAGCTCTTAGCTTGGAAACCTTTTATTTGTAGTAAAAAGCTAGTGGGTATATTATCCCCATAATAATTTTTAGCCTCTCATTGAGGGCTATCAAATACAAATAATTTTGTCACTTTATGTATACTATAATTTGTGAGATTATTTGGTTTTACTTTACTACATTTATTATTGCTTTGATGGATAAGTAGTTACTATCTAGTCTGGTTAGAACAATTGTTGTTTTAACGAGTATTATGGATACTAATCTTCCACCACCCCCCTCTTAGTATTGGTTGGGACCAATAATTGGTATCAAATCTTAGACCCTTGCGATGAAAAGCTTGGAAACTTAGAGAAAATATCAAAAGTGGCCATGAAGTACAAGAAGAAACTTGAGAAAGTTATTGACACTATCAAAGATCATAAAGAATAGTTAAGGGAGTCACTATAAAAAAAAATTTAGTGAGATCCATGAAGTAATTAAGAAAATGGAAGAGTAAAATGATATAGATGGATTTGAAGAAATAGTCTCTAACCTAATGACTAATAAAAAGAAGTTGAGTAAGTCTATCTCACAGCTAAAGAAAGAAGTGGAAGAAACATTAGAAAAGATAAGACAAGCACATAACAATAAAGGAAATGTTGCACAAGCATTAGAGAAATATGAAATGAAATAAGGGATGCAATGGAAGCTAAGAGAATGACTAAAGAGGATGCTAGAAAAAAGGGAAAGAAAATCCATAAGTTATTTGAGTAACTAAATAGAACCAATGAGAGAAATGACAAGCCGAAAAAGTTTAATAGAAAAGTAGAAAAGATAGATGAGGAAATCAAGGCTCAAAGAAAGACCATAAGCACAATTGATTTTGTCTATGAAGGTGATAGAAATACTTAAAGAGGTCATGATTCATATGGAAGCAAGGACCAAAACCAACAAAGGCAAGGGAAAACATCATCTAAAGGTAAGAAACCTAAGAAACCCACTTGTCATTATTGCGATAAATTAGGTCATACTACTAATGTATGTTGGAATATAAAGGTTTTACCCACAACTTAGAATACCTTCAACATGCATTACAACACATGCCATTGGTATGGTCACTATTATCAAGAGTGTAGATCTCATTCAAATGAGAGAATATTCAATGGTTACTATTATTTTTGTAACAAGCATGGACACAAGGATGAGGTTTGTATATCTATGGAAAGGTCAATCTAGTAGTTTTAGACTAGTTTGAGACCTTAAAGGATAATTAATATAAATCAAGCTTAAAGGGGTTGTATGCAAAGATGGTTGATCAAAAACTAGTCCCCTAATAAAAATTTATAAATGTAGAACTAGTTAAACAAAAAAAATATTGGCAAAGCACAAAGTACCTGTCACAAGATAGGAGCATGTAAAGATTATGACTATTGCAAAACTAGCCATTGGCATTTATTGCAAATTAAGTGTTAGATAAGTGTTGCATTTACCACTACATATTAACAATAAACTAATTATTATTTATTGGAGGGTATAAATAGGTTAACAAAGAGCCAAGTGCTACTTTGAAAACTTGAATTCTTGAGCTATGCAATTTTTTTGAAAATCCTAGTTCATCATTTGCGCATGATTTTACATACAATGAAATTTTCTACTTGAAGGTTCAGAGGAAAAATAAAGGAAAGATGATCAATGAAATTGATAAAGGATAAGCCATAATCCAAAATTCAAAAAATCATTATGGTTTGGGAATACATAAGATTGAATTGGTTAGTGGCAAGAAATTTAAGGAACCAAATTATGTAGTCACTTCATTGATGGGAGACATAGAAAATTAAATTGGAGCATTGTCTTCATGATGTAGGGCCACACCACCTGTACCAACTCAAAACCAAAATCACAACAAGATGGAGACAAAGAGAGACCAAAAATGCTTCAAAGCATGTTTTATCAATACTTGCAATTCATTACAATATTATCCAAATGGAAAAACTCCAAACTCTTATAATATAAGAGAGATTCCTCACTAAGGGCTTCCAACTAGAAGAGCTTACAACAAAGAGCTTGTTCACTACACCTTGAGAGCTTTCTTACAAGATATTACATTCGAAGAGCTTCACCTTGAGAGCTTGCTCACAAATGTTCATATGGCTTGCTTAAATAGGCACTTGACACCCAATGCATGACTCATCTACAACCTTCTAGAATTCCACCTACAACCTTCTACAATATCTACAACTTTCTAGAATTTTCACCTAAATACAACTAAGCACCACCATGTGGCCCAATTAGAAAATTACTTTTCTTTTGTAGATCACAACAAATATTAAATGCATGATTTAAGGAACTTTCCACAAACTTCTTAAGATGCCACCTACACACCTCGATTAATGTAATGACAACTATTTTTCTTATTTTTCTATTTATGCCACCTATGCACCTCGAAAGTATAAACTCCTCTTTTCTCCTTTTTTTCCTCCATTTTCTATATTTTTTAATTTTTGTCACTTTCTCTCTCCTCCAGATTTTTTTTTTTTTTTAAATTTTAATTTTAATTTTTTTTTTTAAATAGTTTTCCCATGGAAGATGCTCTTGCATCAGACTCCCCTGGTAGATAGAAAAGTGTGTCCCACACTTTGATGCTAAAAGAAAGATATATAACCATCTTCATCTTCACTAAAGGCTTCCACCTCAACAAGGACAAGAAAACCAACATGCAAATCTGCCACTTTTTTTTTTCTTGATGCATGATGCTCCTCCATCCGACTCCCATGGTAGGAAAATTTTTGTGAATATGGATTCACAAAATGAAGTAGCCACTATTGATATTCTTTTTATTTTTCTCTTCCTCCAACACATAGCTAGAACAAGTATCTAGTGCCAATATATTTCCTTCTTTCTTCTTTTCCAACACCTAGCTGGAACAACTGTTTGTTGCTGAAAATACTCCTTCATAATGAACTCTATCCAAGTATAACTCTCATCCTCATCCAATCTTGTTGAATTAATCACACTTGTAATAAACCTAGCAACAAGATCCTCATGCAAACCATCATCAATATCTAGTTTTAAACTCATCTCAAATTTAGTATCATATAATTCATAGAAATTGACCTCTTTAACATAGTCATCTTTTCTTGCCTCTTTCATGTCATCAACAATGTATGTAACTACTCCACTTGCCTGATCTCCAACTAAGGCACTATACATTTCCTCCATTGCTGCAATCTTCAAGTCATCTTGATCTATTTCAGGTTTGTAAAACTTGTCATCTTGATGCTCTTCCTCTTCTCTTTCATCTTCTTCAACTTTAGGTTCGCAAATGATTTCCTCTTCATCCGCTTGCTCTTGCACTAGATCATCTTTCTTTTTTGTATCCAAATAATTATCAACATCTCTTTTCTGGTAATGTGCTCTTCTCTTCTGCAACTCAACTTCTAATTCATTGACTTGCTTTTGCAAATCAACTAGCAATGACTGTTGATTTCTTGCTCTAATTTTCTCAAGTTGAGGAATCCTTAGAATCCATCCAATCACAAAAGTCATCTTCTTCTTTCTCTCCATAATCAAGTCTTTAGAAGACAAATCTAGTGCAACGCAAGAACCTTGTGCAAACTGCCTCACAGTTGACGATATGTCTACACAATAAAGAACTTCTTGACAAACTTCACCCAACTCAAGGTCCTGGTGCAAACTACCTCACATTTGGCGATCTGTTTGCATGCTTAGGAACTCCCACTCTAATACCACTGATGTAGGGCCACACCACCTATACCAACTCACAACCAAAATCACAACAAGATGGAGACAAAGAGAGACAAAAAATGCTTCAAAGCATGTTTTATTAATACTTGCAATTCATTACAATATTCTCCAAATGGAAGAACTCATAACTCTTATAATATAAGAGAGATTCCTCACTAAGGACTTCCAACTAGAAGAGCTTACAATAAAGAGCTTATTCACTACACCTTGAGAGCTTCACCTTGAGAGCTTTGTCACAAATGTTCATATGGCTTGCTTAAATAGGCACTTGACACCCAATGCATGACTCATCTACAACCTTCTAGAATTCCACCTACAACCTTCTACAATATCTACAACTTTCTAGAATTTCCACCTAAATACAACTAAGCACCACCATGTGGCCCAATTAGAAAATTACATTTCTTTTGTAGATCACAAAAAATATTAAATGCATGATTTAAGGAACTTTCCACAAACTTCTTAAGATGCCACCTACACACCTCAATTAATGAAATGAAAACTATTTTTCTTATTTTTCTATTTATGCCACCTATGCACCTCGAAAGTAGAAATTCCTCTTTTCTCCTTTTTTTCCTCCATGTTCTATATTTTAAAAAAAATTCTTTCTATTTTCGTCACTGTCTCTCTCCTCCAGAATTTTTTTTTAAATTTTAAATTTTATTTTTTTTAATTTAAAAAAAAAAAAAGTTTTCCCATGCAAGATGCTCTTGCATCAGAGATTACTCACTAAGGATGTGAGTGCATATTTAAATATGAAAATCCTAGAACTAGGAGTTGACAAGATACATTAAGTATTCAATACATCTTTTGATAATGAAATATTGAAGAAGGAATATAGACATGTGATAAATACCACACCACATCATGCGATAGATGTTATTGACTTCTTCTAGGATGATTTGGTTAGACTTGCACTAAGAAGAGTACATGATTTATATATGTGGATGGAAAATCCTTATGTCACTACCATGGAGGTCATCTAGTGGGTAACTAGATTCAATAGCTTTAGAAAAAAGATAAAATTTGGGAAGGTTTTGTTAGATGAAGTTGTGAGAGTCATCAAAGAAAGGAAGGAAGGATGATCAATTACCATTAGTGACATTCCAAACCCTAAAATTGTAAGGAAACTGAGGTGCAGAAACAACTTCCTACACTAATCTCATAAGGAAAGTATGATGCAAATCCTATTAAAATCTTCTACAGTTACATATTCAATATCATGTAGACAACAATATTGTAGCCAACCATGCATATAGAAAATAGACAGAGAAAGAAACACATAACACAAAGATTTTTCGGTGGGGAAAAACCTTTCGGTAAAACAACCCCACCCCTTTTGAACCTGCACAATGTATTATCTTCAACACAAGGTTACAATACACTTGCAATGCAAGTTCAACATCAACAACAGAAGACTCCAGTAGCTACTCGCAGTACCAAAAATACACCTTTTTTACATCTCTTTGCAACCCTAAAATGCTTATAACATGTGCTTCACTTTAGGGTTACTCCCAAAGGTAAAATGTATTAGGGTTTTACCATTCTTCGAGAAAATAGGAACCCCAAAAAATTTTACTCGGTGATTTCCCAAACCCCACTATTGGGGTAGAGTGTACAGTACTCAAATATCTTAGTTGTCACATGTCTTCACCTATCATTGAATCTTCCTAACATAGATCTTACATGTCATAGGAATCCGTCATAACTGTTTTAGTCATGAACTCCTTACACACAATTCAAGATGTCGACACATCAACATTGTTTGCAAGAAATACATTTTACAAAACAAATAATAAGAATAAGAATTATACAAGGTTGAGAAACCTTATTCCTAACATTCTCCCACTTGTTGAACACCTTGTAAGAGCAACAGGAACATAACAGGAACTAACCGCTATAGGTCAAAAGGCCCATAGACTCCGAACACCATCTGAACTTCTTAGTGCCCACTAGTTTCATTAATGCATCTGCAACATTCTTCATAGTATCTACCTTTTCCAAATTTACCTTTCGATCTTCCACCATATCTCTCACAAAGTGATACTGCACATCAATATGCTTCATTCTGGCATGGAAAGTTGGATTCTTTGCAAGGCAAATAGCACTCTGACTATCACACCAAATATTAATCTATTCTGCATCAACACCAACATGAGAACACAATCTCTTAAGCCAAATGGCTTCCTTACAAGGATTAGTAGCTGCCATGTACTCAACTTCTATAGTGGAAAAAGAAACCATAGGTTGTCACTTACTCATCCAACTGATGGTACCACCAAACATAGTGAACACATAAGCACTGGTGGATCTCTTGCAGTCAATATCACCTGCCCAATCTAAATCCACAAACCCATGAATACAAACTGAATGCAGAGATCCAGAAGAGTTACCATGATAGCATATGGAGTAATCTGATGTACCCCTCAAATATCTAAATACTCTCTTAACTACATCCGAATGTATCCATCCAGGATTAGCCATAAATCGACTCGGGACTCCCACTGCTTGGGCAATGTCTAGTCTAGTACAGACCATAGCCTACATAAGACTACCAACTACACTAGCATAAGGTAATCTACTCATGTCCTCCACCTCACTAGGAGATTTTGGACAATCATCTACAAATAACTTTGTTCCCATAGGAATAGGAACACATAGTGGTCTACAATCTGCCATGCTGAACCTATCCAACACAGACTTCACATACTTACTCTGACTCAACCAAAGTTTTCTATTAGACCTGTCTCTACTAATTTCCATACCCAAGATGTACCTAGCTGCCCCAAGATCTTTCATCTCAAACTGTGCTGACAACTGAGATTTAAAATCAGAAATCATACCCTTACCCTTCCCAAACAACAACATATCATCAACATATAATGCAACAATAAGAAGGCGATCATTTTCAACTTTGAAATAAACACAATGATCTGATTTCAATCTTACAAATCCAATTGACAACAAAAAGGCATCAAAATTAAGGTACCACATCCTAGGAGATTGCTTTAAACCATATAGTGACTTCTTTAATCTGCAAACTAAGGATTCTTTACCTTTAACAATGTAGTGCTCAGGCTGTGACATATAAATCTGTTCCTCCAAATCAGCATGAAGGAAAGTTGTCTTTACATCCATCTATTCTATCTCTAAATCATATGATGTAGCAAGAGATAACAAAAATCTAATAGGAGAGAATATTTCACCATAATCTATTCTCTCTACCTGTGAATACCCCTTTGCAACCAATCTAGCTTTGTACCTTTCAATACTACCATCTGCACAGAATTTCTTCTTGAACACCCATTTAAAGCCACCAAATTTTCTCCCTTTAGGCAAAGGTACAAGGTCCCATGTTTTGTTTTTCTCTAATGAAGCCATCTCATCATCCATAGCCTCAATCTACGAACCTGCATCTTTCATGCCCAAAGCCTCTTTCACAAATCTAGGCTCATTAGTGTTAGTAATCAAAGCAAAAGCACAACTAGAATCTAACATAGAATAACCAAACCTTTCTAGTTGCTTTCTTTCTCTCATGGATCTCCTCAAGGGCTGAGGTTGAGGTTGTTCTTCCTCTTCTTCTGAACTATCAGAGCTGCTTGAGCTCTCCTCATCATTAGACCCAACATGGTTTCTCTATTCAGTCTTCTCAGGGGTAGGAGGCAACTGAACAACATCTTTTTCCTTTTCTTTTTCATCTAGTTGTAGCACAATAGGAGAAGATGTTAGCTCTCTAAAAATAAAATTTCTACTATACAACACCTTACTAGTCACAGGATCCCAAAGCTTGTATCCTTTCACACCAGCACTGTACCCAATGAAAATACATTTAATAGCTTTATTTTCCAACTTAGATCTTTTATCCATTGGAACATGTGCATAAGCTTCACAACTAAAAACACGAAGATGTCTAATCGAAGGCTTCTTACCAAACCACACCTCCATGGGTGTCTTACCAACAAGGGATGATGTAGGAGATCTGTTAACTAGATAGCAAGTAGTGGCCATAGCCTCACCCCAAAACCTTTGTTCTAAACTAGCTCCACTAAGCATACTCCTAGCCTTCTCCATTAGTGTCCTGTTCATTCTCTCTGCAACTCCATTTTGCTATGGGGTATATGGAGTTGTCTTATGCCTCTCAATACCTTATTCTTTATAGAATTGTTCAAACTCTGCTGAGCAAAACTCACCACCATTGTCAGTTCTCACACACTTAATCTTCTTACTAGTTTGATTCTCTACAAGGGCTTTAAATTCCTTGAATCGACTAAAGACTTGTGTCTTACTTTTAAGGAAATAAATCGATGTCCTTCTACTATAATTATTAGTGTAGCTTTTTATTTTTCCTATTTTGCTAGGTTTTTCCTACACTTTTAATAATCTCGCTTAGGTTAATAAAGCATGTCTTATTAGGTGAATGGTTGTGAGGTGTCACCTTCCTACATCTGAGCATCCATTAGCTATCTTGGGAAGATACTTTGCTATCTTTAGTCTGATAGATGCTTGCTCCTCATTGGTTGGTGTTGCCACCTCCTCCCTCTTCCTAGCCTATATAAGCATGCTACCTGGCTTGTATTTGTATCTCTTATTTGTGCACCCTCTTAATGCTATTTTGCTTCCAGCATTTGCATTACTCTCTTGGAGACTAACTCTATGATGCTATTTTGATTTTGTATCATTTGCATTCATACTTTAGATATTTACTCTTTGCACTAGTTTTCTGGGTTATTAATCTTATCAGATTCTAACAATAATCATCTATGAAAGATACAAAAAATACAGACTTGGAGATTGAAGGAACTTTTACAGGACCAAATACATTAGAATGAATAAGATCCAAAACATCAGAAGATTTGTGAGAACTAGAGTACAACTAAACACGATTTTGTTTACCATATACACAGTGTTCACAGAAGTCGAACTTGAGATTGCAATCATTTAACCCCTCAACAAGATTTTTTATTTTTTAGGGTTCTGAGACCCTTCTCACCAATGTGGCCAAATCTCATATGCCACAAAATTGTCTTTTCTACATGAAGCTTTCCTTCAAAACTGTTTGCACCCTTAGGTACACTTGTTGCACTACCATCAAAACCACTAACCACAGTCTTCTTTACTGCTCGTTTAGATGGTGGGGATGAAGTGATAGCTACTCTCTTCTTTGAAATGGAAGAACTATTACACTAAGAAATGTATGCATCAAGCTGAAACAAAGTACCTCTCCTAGTACCCTTAGCAAGCACCATAGCTCCTCTCATCATCTTACATCCATCTTTAGAAAAAACAACTTGCGCACCTACATCATTCAGCATACTTATAGATAATAGGTTTCGTGCCAGACCTAGAATGTGCATAACTCCATTGATTCCCTTTACTCATCCATCAGGAAATTTGATAGTGACCCTACTGCGTCCAACTATCTTTAGGTGAGAATCATCACCCAAGTACACCTTTCCACCATCGAACTCTTCATATCTTGATAACCAATTTCGATGAGAGGTCATGTGAAAAGATGCACCCGAGTCAACCAACCATAGATCATCAGATACATGGACTACCAAAGCTATGATGAATGCATCACCATCTTCTTGAGATTTTTTAGAACCAGAATCTGAGGCTTTCTTCTTCTTCTTAGGCTCTTTACAGTCTTTACAAAAGTGCCTAGTGTTATCACGGTTCCAACATTTTTCCTTGGACTTATTGGAAGTCTTTGACTTCTGGTGCAGGAGCACATTAAATACAAGAACATGGAAAATTTAAGATTCATTATTTGTGATATTAAATACATTTGAGTCATTAATATTGTATTTGGGTCAAGTTGTAAAGGCTATGAAGCCATTTTTTGTCAAAAATGTAAAAGTTGCGTAAAAAAAGTTGTAAAATGCAACTTTGAGAAAGTTGTTAATAATAGAAAAATGATGTAAAAGGGTATATGGTTGGTCTTGGAGGTAGTTAGGAAGGTTTATAACTGTCAAATGGATATAAAATCCATTTTATGGTCGAACCAAATCAATTGGAAGAAGAGGAAATACTTTGATACATTTTTGGTGCATTTTATTGTTGTGGTTTTGATTGGTTTTTTTAGTTTTAGAGTAGTTTCCAGGCCTTTTACGGCTATGTACAGCCTAGAAACCATGTAATATAGTATTGGATATATAGTATGATGAATCCTTCTTCTCATGCTTTTAGTTTGGTTCAATTTTATGAAGAAATGAATAAGTTATGGGTATTTTGGTGAAAGTGGATGTTTGCAGATTTGAGATTCGCTGAATACAGTCATGTTACAGCATGTGATGCGGACATATTTTGGAGACTCAAGATCTCTAATGATATTAATTGAAAATATATGTGAACTAACTTTCATTTTCAACTGGTTTGGATCATTTTAATTTAAATTTGTGAAAGTTATGAGCATTTTAGTGGAAACTGGTTTTTAAAGATATCCATTCAAGATGAAGGCAGGGATTTGTGCTTGAAAAAATTATATATGAATGGGAAAAATAAATGGCTTACAGATTTGGAAACTAGACTCAATAATAGATAATATGGAATTGGTTTGGTTTCATTTAGATTTATTTTGAGGAAGATATCTCATGCCATAGGCAGGGTTACCAGTTTTGATTCTGGTTTATGACAGAAAATATGGGTCTTGGTTTAGAGTACATAATTCATAATCTGCTTATTGGATTGGTCTCAGATTTGGATATGTTTTAGAATTACTAATTTGGAACAATTAATCCAAAGATTTTTTCAAGAAGATATTTAAAACTAGATTTATGAACAATGTAATCAGACATAGAAATCTGATTGTGTGAGTGAAGATGTTGTCTTTATCGATGTATAATGTCAGGGTTCTTTGTTGTAATCTTTGAGATGTTCTTGGTTCCTTGAGGGTGTACCAGAATATTGTGAATCCCTTGAGTTGAACTAAGATTCCTTGAAGATAAATACTAATGGATAATATGGAATTGGTTTGGTTTCATTTAGATTTATTTTGAGGAAGATATCTGATGCCCTAGGCAGGGTTACGAGTTTTGATTCTGGTTTATGACAAAAAATATGGGTCTTGGTTCAGAGTACATAATTCATAATCTGCTTATTGGATTGGTCTCAGATTTGGATATGTTTTAGAATTACTAATTTAGAAAAATTCCTCCAAAGATGTTTTCAAGAAGATATTTAGAACTAGATTTATGAACAATGTAATCAGACATAGAAATCTGATTGTGTGAGTGAAGATGTTGTCTTTATCGGTGTATAATGTCAGGGTTCTTTGTTGTAATCTTTGAGATGTTCTTGGTTCCTTGAGGGTGTACCAGCATATTGTGAATCCCTTGAGTTGAAATAAGATTCCTTAAAGATAAATACAGAGGGCTCTGCACTAGATTGGTATCAGAGCTCAGAAGATTCTGAGCGTGTAGATGGAAGATGATCTACACTAGGCAGTGTTGGGTTGTTTTGGATTCTTATTTTGAGGTTTGTGGTTGCAGAATGGTGCCGGTTCGCTCAGCTGTAATGGGTGGATAGGAGAGGTCTACCAAAGGATCATAAGAGATGATCCAGGGCTAGAGAGGATGGTCCTTTATGTGTTGCCAATAGAATGGGGAGAGAGGCATGATGGGACTCCCAGGTGAGGGACAAGAGGTTTTGATGTAGCATGGAGGAGTGGACTGAGGAATGAGAAGCACCATAGAGGCAACCAGCATAACTCCATTAATGGGAGTCATTAGTGAAAGAGATAGGAAAGTGGAGGAGGCACTGATCCAGTGATGATGGTGAAGAGTCAAAGGAAAAGATAAGGATTTTGATCTAATATTTTTTCTTGCAGGTTATTGATTCCACGTTTCCAAGGGACTTGGAAACTTTTCAAGTTTGGGAGTATGGTGCAGGAGCACATTAAATACAAGAACATGGAAAATTTAAGATTCATTATTTGTGATATTAAATACATTTGAGTCATTAATATTGTATTTGGGTCAAGTTTTAAAGGCTATGAAGCCATTTTTTGTCAAAAATGTAAAAGTTGCGTAAAAAAAGTTGTAAAATGCAACTTTGAGAAAGTTGTTAATAATAGAAAAATGATGTAAAAGGGTATATGGTTGGTCTTGGAGGTAGTTAGGAAGGTTTATAACTGTCAAATAGATATAAAAACCATTGTATGGTCGAACCAAATCAATTGGAAGAAGAGGAAATACTTTGATACATTTTTGGTGCATTTTATTGTTGTGGTTTTGATTGGTTTTTTTAGTTTTAGAGTAGTTTCCAGGAATTGTACGGCTATGTAAAGACTATAAACCATTTAATATAGTATTGGATATATATTATGATTAATCCTTCTTCTCATGCTTTTAGTTTGGTTTAATTTTATGAAGAAATGAATAAGTTATGGGTATTTTGGTGAAAGTGGATGTTTGCAGATTTGAGATTCGCTGAATACAGTCATGTTACAGCGTGTGATGCGGACATATTTTGGAGATTCAATATCTCTAATGATATTAATTGGAAATATATGTGAAATACCTTTCATTTTCAACTGGTTTGGATCATTTTAATTTAAATTTGTGAAAGTTATGAGCATTTTAGTGGAAACTGGTTTTTAAAGATATCCATTCAAGATGAAGGCAGGGATTTGTGCTTGAAAAAATTATATATGAATGGGAAAAATAAATGTCTTACAGATTTGGAAACTAGACTCAATAATGGATAATATGGAATTGGTTTGGTTTAATTTAGATTTATTTTGAGGAAGATATCTAATGCCCTAGGCAGGGTTACCAGTTTTGATTCTGGTTTATGACAGAAAATATGGGTCATGGTTCAGAGTACATAATTCATAATCTGCTTATTGGATTGGTCTCAGATTTGGATATGTTTTAGAATTACTAAATTTTAATAATTCCTCCAAATATTTTTTCAAGAAGATATTTATAACTGGATTTATGAACAATGTAATCAGACATAGAAATCTGATTGTGTGAGTGAAGATGTTGTCTTTATCGGTGTATAATGTCAGGGTTCTTTGTTGTAATCTTTGAGATGTTCTTGGTTCCTTGAGGGTGTACCAGCCTATTGTGAATCCCTTGAGTTGAAATAAGATTCCTTAAAGATAAATACAGAGGGCTCTGCATCAACTTCCCATGAGATTTGGATCTACCTTTATTGTCAGAATTATTGTCATTTTTCTTTCCTCTTTCCATGGATCTCCCACGAACAGCAAGGGCTTCTTTTTTTGAAATGGAAGCCTTTCTCTAAATCTCCTGTGATAGCAGCGAAGACACCACATTATCCATTTTGAAAGTGAATAACGTACTTTCGAGAGCCATCACAAGATGGTCCCATTAATCCGGTAAAGAATACAAAAGTGTGTAGCAATGATCCTCATCCTCTAACTTGACACCAACTGATGTCAACTATGTAGCCAGCAGATTAAATGCATTTAAATGATCCGTTAAAGATCCACCTTCCTCCATTCATAGAGAATACAACTTCTTCCTTAGGAACAACTTGTTCACCAAAGATTTGGCCTGATACACGGCCCCAAGTCTTTCCCACAAACTATATGTGGTTTTCTCATCTAGAACATTAAGAAGGACTGCATCGGTTAAACAGAGTCTTATGAGACCCTTAGCTTTATGGCCTTTGATATCCCAATCTACATGAGCTATAGTTTCTGGTCTTGTAGCACTTGTAGTCACTTCCCATAGGTCATGATCTTCCAACATGTCTTCCATCTTGAGTTTCCACAACTCAAAATTAGTGCCATTAAATTTCTCCACCTCCATTCTTCCATATGATGAACTTACCATCTCAATCTACAAATAAGATTCAGGGTGCTTTGCACAAGACTTCCACTCAACTTGATATTAGCTCAAAAAACCCTACCCAACAACTAGGCTCAAAAGTTGATCAAGCTCTGATACCACTTGTAAGGAAACTCAGGTGCAGAAACAGCTTCCTACACTAATCTCATAAGGAAAGTATGATGCAAATCTTATTAAAATCTTCTACACTTATAGATTCAATATCATGTAGACAACAAAATTGTATCCAACCATGCATATAGAAAATAGACAGAGAAAGAAACACATAACACAAAGATTTTCTAGTGGGGAAAAACCTTACAGTAAAACAATCCCACCCCTTCTGAACCTGCACAATGTATTATCTTCAACACAAGGTTACAATACACTTGCAATGCAAGTTCAACATCAACAACAGAAGAATCTAGTAGCTACTCACAGTACCAAAAATACACCTTTTTTGCATCTCTTCGCAACCCTAAAAATGCTTATAACATGTGCTTCACTTTAGGGCTACTCCTAAAGGTAAACCATATTAGGGTTTTACCATTCTCTGAGAAAATAGGAACCCCAAAAATTTTTACTCAAATATCTTAGTTTCCACATGTCTTCACCTATCATTGAATCTTCCTAACATAGCTCTTACATGTCATAGGAATCCGTCATAACTGTTTTAGTCATGACCTCCTTACACACAATTCAAGATGTCAACACATCAACATTATTTGCAAGAAATACATTTTACAAAGAAAATAATAAGAATAGGAATTATACAAGGTTGAGACACCTTATTCCTAACAAAAATGAGATTTTATGGAATGGTGATAGCTTCCTAAATATATTACTCCAGTAGAGAGAATACTGTATCAAATGGAGCAATACATGGCATATACCATATCATCTACAATCATGCCCTACCAGACCTAAGTGGATGGTTGCACAAAGAGCTTATAATTAACCTTAAAAATACCAAACAAAGCTACAAGATATTTCCATTAAAGTATAGATCTATTCTATTATGTGTATTTTTATATTTCAGAAGACAATATCAAGGATGGTCATCAATCAAGTGGTTGAAGGATGCACCCATTTTTGAATAAATTTTCAAAATGTATATGCTACTAGGAGACAACAAGGATGATCTATTTAGGTCATATATCAATAGATCTCAAAGGGTTAAGCAAATAAGAGAAAGGATAACTTTTACCCTAGTGGAAGAATATAAGAATGAATTGTGTTTTCTCGTATGCATAGATGTCTACATGATACATTCTATAGAGCCAAAAACACATTAGATTACATAATTTTAATATAAAATGATAGAGAAAGAGGAAATGCCCTCTATTGTGTTACTATTGTTAATTTCTATTGACCCTAAGTTCCCAAAACATGGCATAGGTATAATGAGGATGAGTGTGATCATCAGACTTGAGAAGGAAAAAGATCAAGCTAAGAAGGAGACAACAAAAGTAAGAAATAATAAAGGAAAAAGGACACCAAGTCCATAAAGATAGGTAGATGTTAATGTTAATATTGATTTAGGAATGGATATCTCACTTGAACCTAAAATAATCAAAACAAATACTAGCATTCAGGCAGCTAGGACTATACAAAAAGCAAGAGTAAATATGAACAAGAAGAAGAATAAAGAAGAAGCAAAGATAAACCTATTGGAAATTTGGCTAGCTAGATAGTTTGGAGTTGTCATTTAAGGAAATATATATTCAGTATTAAGTGAGAATATTATCAAGATGAAGTTTTGGTTTGAAGACTTCAAAAATTATCAAAGTGTTATGAAATTTATCAATTAGTATAGACAAAATTTTGATTGGTGTAGTTCACACACATAGTTTTTGCATGTGCACAGTTACCTAGTGATAGTACAAAGTGTCAAGATACCATACCTGAATGGACAAGTCATTATGAAAAATACAGACATAGTTATTGATGATTTAGTGGTTATAAGTATACACAAGTAGGATAGGATAGAGATAAGGAATTGGATTGTTTAAGTTAAGAATTTTTTTTTTATAGTAAAATAATTACTTAACCTATTAGGGAAAACATCCTAGATGTTAACTATAAGTGAGAGAAGGTCATTTTTTCATTTTGGGACATGTGTGATGGTATGAAGGTCAACAATACAAGACAATAGAGTATAAAGGATAGATATTTGAATATGAAGTTTTATGATTTGTATGACATTTAAATGTTATTTTTATGTGATGTGAATTTGATTTTAAGAGTAGTAAGAGAGGAACTATATGAAAAGATTGTATAGTGAGATACAATGGTCAAATCAGATATTGAAGATATCAGCATTAGCAAGAGCTTTTGTATCTACACCTTTTGTGTATTGAATTTTATTGTATATTGCATGTTTGGGAAGTGAGATCATCTTGCATACGTTTTGTAATTGTAATAACAAAACCTAATAGGGTTGAGGCTTATAACAAGGATTAGTCCTCTAATAAGGACTGATACACTATATATATGTAATAGACTCCTAATAGGGTCAATATATTTCACAAGATACTTTTGATCAATGGGTCATTTTGTGGTACCATCCCCACTAGGGTTTTCCCTAGTTAAAAAATAATGGTGTTATGATTTTCATTGATTTACTATAATGTTTTCTTTATAGTTTAATCATATTGTACCTTTTAAGATTATAAATGATATCCATAGTTGGGAAAATTTTTGAAATACTGATTCAACGCCTCCCCACCACCCTCAGTATTTTGTATTTCCAAAAATTGGCATTAGACTAAAGTTACTTAGAAGAGGCCTAATAGCTTGAGTAAGATATATATGGATATGGATCAATTATAGAAGAACCTAGATGAAGCTCTTGAGAAACTTTGTGTAATCACAAAAGAAAGAGATATTCTAAAGGAAAAATATGAAAGTGCAAAAGGCTACATTGAGAAGGTAAAAGATAGGATAGAATCTCTCGTAGAATTTGATGATGAAAAAATTCATAGATCCCTAGATATCCTCATGAAAATAACCTGTTACAAGGAAGAAATAAAGGTAGTGTGAGAAGGGATTGCTTGATAAACAAGAATATTGAATTTACTTGTGCAAAAAATAATGAATGAATTTAAAATAGATCAATCCTTATGAAGGAGATCAAAACCCTAAAAGGTAAATGACATTTAATAATTACTAATTAATTATAAAATGGAAATACAAGGTGCATAAAGTGAAATATTAAGAAGGGAGTAAAGGTAATTTAATAAATTTAATTTAATTAACCTTTTACTCTAACACGCCTCCTTAAGATGCACAACAATGAAGCTACAAACAATGCAAGCAAACTACAATTTTGAAAAAAAATTGGATCCCAGAAACAAGGCCTAGTGAGATACCCAATCACAATTAAATCTCTATGAAATGGAGAAATAGAGAAAACCCAGTGGGAAAAAACCATACTCCAAAAAGAGATAGAAAAGGATGCACAAATGAAACATCTCAAGTCTCTCAAGACCATAAGTATAATGAAAGCCCCCATGATAGATGCTTGAGACTCCATAGC
The DNA here is from genome assembly GCA_028749045.1 of Cupressus sempervirens. Taxonomy (NCBI): domain Eukaryota; kingdom Viridiplantae; phylum Streptophyta; class Pinopsida; order Cupressales; family Cupressaceae; genus Cupressus; species Cupressus sempervirens. Next base: position 685,027,010 of record CM053790.1, read on the forward strand.
CCCCCAAGAATGGAAAAACTCATGTGTTGATGAACACACCAATGTGGCTCCAATTTGAAGGAAATAAAGCAAGTGGATAGGGATGATAAAACCCATGTATGTAAGGTGCAGCTAGAAGTCCTAGTTAATGCTCAAAGGAGAAAGCATGAGTGTAATGCCCCGCCAAGGGATCCAAAGGAATTAACCTAAAGTTTTACTAAATTTCCAACCAATTTGTTTTTAAACAAGAAAGACAACATCATACACATAGTAGCAGAAGCAATAACATACAATCAACTGTAAGCATACATAACAGGTTACATTCCTTAAGGATCCCAAGACATTAAGTCACATTTAATCTATTTAATACTAAGTCTAAAAACTACCACATCCACATGAAAGAATAATAGAAATTTCAATGTCCATATTATACATTTGTTCCAAATGCCTATTGGCAATTGAATTTGGAATACTCAATCATCCACTGTACATGTCATAGGGTATGAAAAGATTTAAAGAATAAACATACATAGAAATAAAGATATATCATCCTCATCAAATCTATGATACAAATGCAATAAAGTAAATGAAACTATTAACATACATGATACATCCATCCATCAATAATGATATAACAACCATCATAAAAGATATCCATCCAACATAAAACACAACTAATCTAAGTGCGTGATTCCTCCCAACCGTCAATAGCATCATTAGACCATCATGGGCCCTATCCATCCCCTGTGCATAACATTCCAAGTCACCGAAGAGATCATCGGTATTATCATAGTAGGAATGTCACTCCTAAAACATACTAAATCATATGTAGAAAGAAATCTAACATGCTACAACATATACATAAGAAATCTAACCATGCAAAATAAAGTACAACATGATTTTATAAGTAAATAGCATCATCTATCACATGCTAATCATCAATATAAAGAATCATGTTAGCAAATAACATCCAACATAATAATCCAAGAACAAAAGGAAGGTAAAGAAAACCAACAAAGAATGTGCTGGAGGAGATAGGCTCAAGTCAAAATCCACATGTCAAGAGTACATCAACCAAAAATCACCAATCATCATCAATGAAAGTAAATAACCATAATAAACACATTCAAAAATAAGTACACCACCAGAGGTACACACAAACTCTATAGAGGAGACTCAGGCTACATTCTAGGGAGTGTCATCACATGGATTCTTGAGTTACCCTAGACTGGTCTCTCATTAGACCCCATACCCTCAAGTGTTGAGTTACCTTGGACTGGTTACTATGAACCCCAGAGCCTCAATGTGACACATGTAGAACCAGAAAGCCCTCTCATGAAGATGAGGAAATTATCCCATTCCCATCCTTAGTCTATACAAGCACTTAAGGCATAGGCGGTTCAAATATCTCTAACTTATCTTTTATTTGTGTTTCTCCAAAATTATTAATTACTAGATTATCACTTATTACATAACTTACAATATGTTACCTTGGTACTGACCACTTTGGGCCTCAGACCCCTACTGCAAGCCACTCCCAAAGACATGTATCTAGACAACCTCTTTTAAGAACATAAAACACAGTTGTGTCCCATACCACAACATTCACAATAATCAAACTTAGTTATTTAACAAGCAACTTGAAAATAAGTTGGTACTTCCACCCAAGTACACATAAATGCTCCACAAAGTAAACCTCATAAATACAATTTCCAATTTGAATCATAGGACATATCATGACATCCAGCCACATAAATAGTATAAAGGATATCTCACAAAACCTCAGGTGTATACCCTAGTTTGGCCAAGTTTCATGAAAATCACCAATCAAAGAGCCATATAAAATCATCTCAGTTCTAAATAAATAACTGGAAAACATCAAAAGATAATCCACAATATTCACATCAACTCTCCATGAGTAACTAAAATGCAACAAAAGACAATCATAATACTCACAACCATTCTTTACAAGCGACTGAAAGGCATTAAATGATAATCCATAATATTCATCGGTTCTTCACAAGCAACCAAAAAATATCTCAAAATAATACTGATCGAAGACTCCAAAATGGTCAAGTCAAGCATGTCACAACATGACATCATTAAGATTAAAAACAAACACTTCAGTCCCATCAAGGAAACCGAAAAGTAATCCAAATAGAACTGATTGATGACTCAAAAATGGTTAAGTCGTGTATCTCAAATGCATACACCTTAGTTTCACACAAGAAGACTAGAAAGCAATAACAATCAGTAAATACAAACATCTCATAGAGCACACCATCACATTACCATGGTTAGATTTAGAAAGATCGAGATCAAATAACATCAACATGCCACCGTAAACACATAATCCCCGAGCCTTTGGTAACAACCTAAGACTAGTCAACAATCTAGTCAACCCCAAAATCCCAAAATATAAACAATATATACATACCACAATGTATGTTTCATATTTGGGTTTAGCTCTGAACACACAATGTCAATTTACAATAAAGTTCCAGTTTTCACTTCAATGTGAGCTTTCAAATTTAAAGAGGTACATCTTACTCGATATGGTTTAACTCATTCGATTGCTCAAATATAATAAAAAAATTACCCCATTCAATTTCCAAAGATAACCAAGATGCAAATACATCGTTATGCCAAGTAAGAGGTTTTAGTTTTCATTTTAAAGTATATTCTAGGTAAAAGTATTCTTCGTTCACCCCAATAATTAAACCCATCCGATTATTCAAATAAAAAACATCATAGAGGAACAAACACATGTTTTAGTTTAACTTTGCAATCACATGGTTAAGCCAAACATGAGGTTTTCAATTTTTATTTCAAGTATATTTCAAGCATATAAGATCCTCCGTTTAATCTCCAAGTCAACCCATTTATCTTTTCGAATAAAACATAGAATTATCCCTCCATTATTTTAAACAATTGTCTAAAATAGTCAAAAGATAATTATTTACTTATTTAAATCATTAAACTAATTCCTATTGAATTTTACTAAAATCATTGCATTATTTTAATAAAATCAATGTTACTAATAATTAAATGAAACTCCCTTAATTCCAAGAGCATCTCCCATTATTCAGATCTCTAGAATAATACTTATCTTCTTTTAAATAATTAATTTGCAAATTCCTTAAAACACTCCAAGGCAATCATTTATTTAAAATAATCTTCATTGATTTTTAAGTAAAATCAATCTCATTAATAATTAAATTATTTAATTCCACTAAACACTTATTAATTTTTCTTTTAATTTGCCCTCATTAAAAAAATCTATTTATTTAAATTGACTAATAATTAATTACACTTTTCTACTATTAATTAATCTTAATTAAATTTAATTTAATTAGATTAGTTAATAAATCATATAAAACTAATGCATGATAATAAGATTCTATTTTAATTCGAACCCAAATCTGAGTCAAATTCCAAATCTTGATTCTACTAAGGAAGGGTTGCAATAATATTTTAATTCCTCAATCCAGATGAAATAACATGCATACCCAAATTTCCACAATATAGAACATTCATCACAAGAATTATCCAATTAGTCATCTAGCAAAAATGATGAAGATAGAAAGAGAGAAAGCATAATAGAGTATGCAAAATAATTACGAGTGCCTACCTAGACACTGATACTAATTCACTACACCTTAAAAAATCATAGGGAAGCTCCTCCCTTCAAAACCTTCCCCTTTCCGAAAATTCCTTCCTTCTCCAACATTCGCAATTTTTCCAAGAATTGAAACCCCCTCCAAGTCACTTGGAGTGATTGTAGAAGCATATGAGGATGTCCATACACACTAGGAGAGCCTCTATATAAAGGCCTCTAAGATGCATCTAGAATGTGTCTAGAAAGAACTAAGAGATAAGCATGACAACTAAGCACATAACTTCCATGATAAGAAGATAAAGATGATGAGGTGTCTAGAATGTTGTAGACACCATGTGCTCAAATAATGTGGTAACTTCTAAGTGTAGACAACATGTGCATAATTAGAGTGCAAGCCCCTGTGTTGACAACATGACAACTCACAAGAGTTTCCATACTCCTATGTGAATAAATAATGCATATTAATTTATTTAATATTCACTTGACTCCTTTTTAAATTAATTTTAAATCTCATGCACTCACTTTATTAAATCCACTTGTTTTATCTTAATATATTTTAATCACATGCACGCATCATGCGATCTAGAATCTTTTAATAATTTTAATATCTTTTCCACTTTTAAATTTGTTTTTGAAACTTAATTGATAAAATATTTATTAACTTAAATAATAATATTATTTAGCATTTATTTAAAAATGTACTCTAAATATATTAGTATTAAATTAAATAAATATTATCACGTTCCAAATTTAAACTTATAACTTTTATCTTCAAATTTAATTATTTTTATTTAATTAATTTCCCAATTAATTAAATAAAAATAAATATTAAAATATCATATTAATTTTCCATTTAATTACATCATTAATTAAATCTTTTAATTAGACTTAATTAATAGAAAATACACCAAGAAAGAGTTCGACAACAATAGCAAAATGCAAACTAGTGCAGGCACTACAATGAGAATCCTAAAATGGAATCTCCAATGGAGGTGGGATAATAGGTGTGATGAATATGTCAATTGAGAGGAGATGTGTGTCCTCTAATATATTGTCAACAACTACAGTAGGTGGCTTGATGAATGGATTTGTAATAGGTGATTTTGAAGAGTAATATTGTGTAAGAGATGGAATCTAAATAGTAGGTGGAGGTGTAGAAGTCACAACGCTAGTCTAAGGAATAACACATAAGTCCAAGCAACTTGAATTCACCTCAATAGATTCTTGTGAAATAGGAGAGCGAGTCTTTGATAGTAGAGATGGTGGACCAAAATGTGAGAAGGAATAAAGGTGGGAAGCATGATCAACAATTCGTGTAGCAATAATATTTCCTACCTCACTATCTCTAATGTGCACTAAATCTTGTGCAAACTAAATTATCTTCCCTGTCTCACTATGTGTAATATGATAAATAGAGAGAAGGTTAGAGGACAAAGATGAAATATAAATTATATCATGAAATGTATCATCATCAACGTTAATAGAACCTTTCCTACATATAGTCATAACAGTGTTGTTCCTTATCAAAATATGTGGAGTAGGAGAAGCCTAAAAAGAAGAGAAAAAATCATGAGAAGATGCCATATGGTGTGAAGGACCTAAATCTAGTAACCATCTAGAAGAATAAGGAATATTAGTTGCACATAGTGCATGACCCTTTCCCATATCTTTACCATCTAACTGAAATGATGATGATGAAGAAGATCTATGAGAAGTAGAAGGAATATCAATGTTGCTCTGCTAAAGGAGAGCTTCCAAATCTAAAACCTATTTGGCATAGCCATCTAACTTCTTCTCATAGAAATATGACTCATGATGATTAGGATTATTATAATAATCACACTTTAGTCTTTCTAGCTTTGGTTTAACCCCCTTAGGAGGAGGTGGCCTTGATGAACTTTGAGTGCTAGAATCAATCTAAGACTCTATAGAATGATATTTCTATGTCTTCTCCTTTGTCCCTAAAGATGGTCGAGCTACCAATGTATAAGTCTATGAGCCTATGAGAGAATCAAAATGAGAGATCTTAGCTTTCTCTTGAGTAAAACGATCACAAAATCTCAAAGGACAACATCATAAATATATTACCCAAAGAATCTTTGATGGAATAGAAGGTAGAAGCAAATATCTGAAAGTTCCCACAAAGCTTAGAAAGAATTAGGTAAGTGCAATTAACTAGTGTGAGTCTTGGTCTTCCCACAAGCCTACAATAAAGATCTCTATTTATTGAACTTTGTCAAGAAGTCTTTAATGGAAGGGAAAAAATTTAGTACAAGAGAGATAAGCTTTGCCTCAATTTGAAGTGCCCCGAACTCTTTCACAATACCAAACAAGCCTTCAAGCTTTGTCCACATAGCTAGAGGGGTATTGTATCCATCATACTATCAAATGCCTGTAAAGAAATCAATCATATTGCCTCATCAATCTTGTTACTATGTTGCATGACCTCAAAAGGCCTCTGTAAAACTGGTTCCACTACATCTAAACAAGACCACAACCCTTTTGACCTAAGAAGTTGTGTCATCAAGGTCTTCCATGTGTGATAGTTATCAGGGGTCATAAGTTCTAGATAAAAAGAGGTTTTGGCCATTATTTTAGAAGGTTTTGAAAATATTTTTGAAAACATTATGGCTTACTAATGTAAATAGTAGAAACAATAATACAAACCACCCCCCACAATACAAAAAATTGAACCATAACTACTAGAAGGAATGTAGAAACAAGAAGAGAGAGAGAAAAAAATTAGTATATAATCACATCTACCTTTGAGGAATACTAATGAAAAATAGAAGATAAAGTGAATAGGGCTTGAGAAGAGCTTTTCGACACTTTTCTGGATCAAAAAATGAAGCTATAGTGAACAAGTTACGCCCCCTAGAAGATGAAAGACATCAATGGACTTCAAGTACAAAAATAGGTACCAAAAATGGAAAAAAATAAAAAAAATACCTACACCATTTTCTCCATATCTAAACCAACTTTTCAACACTTCTTTAGGACCAGAAAAGACCTTTGTATGCTCAAGATATTGTGAAAAAACCAATAGGGGCTCTAGAAGACAAAGAAAACCAAATACTTGTTGGATAAATGGCCATGAAATTTTAGCTTCTATAACTATGATGTCAACACTATGCATTGAAGGCTTGTATCATTACTTTCTATCAAAGATGTCAACACCTTGCTGACATGATGACATCAGCATGTGAAACATCCTTTTCCATGCATTAAAACAAACTTTTTAAAAAATAAAGGTTTTTATAAAGTTTGAAAGCTTTATAAGAGATTGTTTTTTTTTAAAGTAGCATGTTAAAAAAAAAATTGTTTTTAAATTTTTTGCCTCATAGTGCATGCCAACAAGGTATGCGAAAGAAAAGGCCTAGTATTTCTCTATCCCCAAAATCAAAGTGTCTTATATGGATTTAGGGGTTTTTGGACATTTTGAGCACAATGGTGAGGTCCATTTTTGCTTAAAGTGATCCAAAAATTAGAGGCCCCCTATTTTCACACAAAAAACTAAAAAATCCTATATTTCTTCTATTAGAAATAGGAATTACTTGGGTGGGGGGGGGAGAGAGGGGGGTGAATCAATAGTTTACAAACTTTAATTTCCAAATGGTTATTATTAACTAATTTGAACCATACATAAGAAGGTAAATAAGTAATGCTGAACATTAATAGTAACCATGCACAAATATAACTCATGACACCATATTTTGTTAACTATGGAAACCCTGGCCAAGGGAAAGCCCCAGTGGGGATGATGCCTATATGCCTAAAATGTGAACACACTTCTATGAGTTATTATATCCAAGATTACTAAAGAATGAGGTTTTGAATGATGGCTCATAACTCTCTATTCATGGAGTCCAAGGGTTTGTAATCGAGCCCCTTAGTTTGACCTAGTTTGTTCCCATGCAAGTACACAATAAAATGAGAGATTCAAAGATCAAAATATGCATGCAAATGAAGATGCAAGCTATTCTCAATGATAACAATGCAAATAAATCAAGAAAGGACATCTAATATATGAAAGAAAATAATAGTGCAAGATTAATCTATAAAAGAAATTATGGATCTAAGATAATATGAAAATGCAAGGATGGATCATGATGATACAAGACATGGATGCGTGAGAGAAGAAGAGAAGAAGATATAAGTTCTCAAAAAAAATCTTTAATTCTCAAACTCCTTTTCCAAAAATTGCTCTCCAAACCTGCAACATAACAATAGCATAATCATGGATGTCAAAAATGAGGAGAGGGCTCTCCCTTATAAAGAAGAATGGATGATTATGATTAAGAGGCAATAAGATTTAATCAAAGGTGGAGAAAGAATGATCCATGTGAGACAAAATTCCACCAATGAGAAAAGAGGAGGAAAATTAAATGGAATCCCACTTAGAAATATGTGCATTTAAGTGTAGAGAAAAAAAATTTATTTAATTTTTATTTATTTTTATTTATTTTATTTCATTTTTCAAGTGGAATTTTATTTAACTAAAAGGGAGAAAGTACTTTTAATTAAGTAGAAAATATTTAATTAAATTAAAAGAGAGATTTTCTTTCAATTAAATAACACTTAGGATAAAATGATAAAACCTTATGAAATATTGAAATAATTGAATTAATTATAATTTGATCAAAGAAATTGATTTGAGTTGATTTAATAAAATATTTCAAACTATCGATTTAGGAAATTTGATAAATTGAATAATGGGGGCCCATAGTCTAGGCACCATTTTAGGGTGCATACATTTGCCCCTCTTTGACTAATGTGTGATCGATTTGGGAACACATGTAGTCAAAGAAATAAATTGAAGTGTGAGATTGATTTAGGATCACAAAACAACCCAAATCTATGGTCAATTCATGAACACATCAAGAAAAAGAATACAAATAAATTTTGACTTGAAAAAGTTGAGGATAAATTTGATAAAACTGAATCAAGGACTGAAGCTGATAGGTACTACCCCCTCATGATCAAAATTGAAATGAGATAGAGGAGAAACAACAAATTGATAAATTTGATCAAATCGAACTAAAGATAAAGTTCTTGATGTAAGATGAAAGATATAAGAATCAGAGAACCAAGGTAGATAATCAAGCATGAAATATTATGCCCCAAAGGTGAACTAGAAGAAAAGAAGTTGGGTGAAAGAAAATGGAAGGTAGAAATTTGGAAGATATACTAAGAAACAAAAAAAGAAAAGAATTTTTTTTGTAAGAAATAGAATGATCCAAAATCAATCAAATGTTTAAGATGGAAATTTTGATAAAGATCATGAAAGAAGATAAGGAAATTAAGATCACAACATGACCATAGTTGATTAAAAGTTCACAAGAAAGATGAAGGGAAAAACCTCTCAAACTCATAACGTAGCCTAAAAATGAAAACTAAAATGAAGTCTAATAATGCAAGATACATGAAAATGCAAAGGTGTACTTGTAATAGAGAAATTGTAACATAGGATTTTGTGTTCATCTTTCATTAGAGAATGTAAAAGAACTTATTTTCATAATTGGGTCATTATTAATAGATATTAGAAAATCACACAATATCACTAGTCACAAGTGCAATTATGAAGATATGAATGTGATTTATATTGGATTGGAATGTAGAAAAATTCTAACATAAGAATCAAAGACATAAAGGCCAAGATGCCTTTTATGTTAGCTTAGCCAATTTAATGTAGCAAAACTATGCTTGGATCAAGACATAGATTCTAGGATGACTATAAGAATGGTTGTGCAAAAATAGTCAAGGATGATGCCTCAAACCTTCTAAGTGTTTCATTAAGGGGACAAAAAAAGAAACTCTAGTGTTTCATGACCACACCCACATGTAGAAAACAAATATAAACATGCCCCATCTCCCAAGTCCTCTAGCTATGCATCTTGGAGAGACTTATCAGACAAGGACACTCAACAAAAATCAATAATGGTTAGCACACATAGAAAATATCATGACATAGGTCAAGCACTAAGTTTTTGTGTTTAAAAATTTAAGTTTGTTAACCAATATTGAGTTTCAAGGATAATGAATAAATTCTTGCAAGAAGGTAAGATCACATGATGAAGCTAGGTAAGACCAAACTAATAAGTGTTGAAAAATACTCAATGTCAGGGGTTGTATTGAAAAATATAGTTGGGGTGGTGTTAAAAAACACCATTTGTGAGGTGTCCTAAAGACTAACACAACCAAGAGACCAAAGCTAAAACGGTTAGGCCCCCTAGACAAAGACAAAGACCAATTCCATGCTAAGGAAACAAGGACAAGGAATGATGGAGAAATGCCAAGTGTTGAGGGTACACACTAACAAATAGGGGTGCAAAGGTCTCAAGTAGTGCCCATTTCTAGGTTTTCACCACTTGGATTATTATTATTTTTGGGGAATATATTATTTTTTTGGAGATACATCAAAGTGCATATTACTAAGATAATCATTTTTTCATGACATTTTCCAATTTTTAGAATTTTGATGGTATATCATTTTTTTGGATTTTTTGAAATATATCATTTTTTGTATTTTTTAGGATCAATAAATATGTACAAAGATGCCCCCAGACAGAATGGGCATCATGGATATAACTTATTTAGGTGCAAAATATTTATAGGATCAAGGAATTGCTCTCCCTCTATTGTAGATAGTAAATAGACACCAGGCCCAAAAGTTATTATAATGTAAGGTCCAAGTCAATTAGGTTCAAATTTACCATTTTGATCTCTATTCTATTGATTCTTAGGATTTTCATGTAGGACAAGATCTCCCACCTAGAATTCTCTAGGGTGAACCTTTTTGTTGAATGCTTTTGACATGCACTTTGATAGACCCTCATATGGTCAAACAATGCTTGGCATTTCTCATCTAGAAGTTCTAACTATTGAAGTCTCATGGTGTATAGTCTTCGTATGTAACTAGACCTTTGAGTGAAACTCTGAGTGAAGAAATCTCAACCTCTAAAGGTAACACTACTTTAGCACACTATGTAAGGGAAAAAGGAGTATCCCAGTAGGAGTAAAAATATTCATTCTATAGGCCCACAAAGCTAGATTTATCTATAAATTCCAATCTCTATCATTCTTATGAACTATTCTATGTAAGATTTTGAGAATGGTTTTATTTGATGCTTTCGTTTAACCATTTCCTTGTGGGAAGTAAACAAAGGACCAATGTTGTTTTATCTTGAATTTCTTACAGAGTTGTTTAAGGTCCTTATTTTTAAATTGGCCTCCATTGTTAGTGATAATCTTGGAAGGAAATTCATATCTATAGATAATATGATTCAGAATAAATAGAGAAATTGTCTTGCCCTAGGCAATAAAAAGTGGGACAACTTCTACCCATTTAGTGAAGTAATCAGTAACAGTGATAATAAACTTATGTCCACATGATGAGTTGGGATGAATCTACCCAAAAAGATCAAAGGTCCAATGCTAAAATGACCAATGAGAGATAGAAGGCATGAGTTCCTTGCTCAAAGCATGTATTAGGTTACCATGTTTTTGACACTTTTCACATGACTTTGCAAAAGATACTACATCAACCTACATCATGGAAAAATAGTATCCTTCCCTAAGCATCCTTTGAGCCATGGAAAGACTATTGGAATGTCCCCGATAGATATCCTCATGGATGTCAACTAACACTTGACTAGATTCTTCCTTTTCTAAGAATCTAAGAAGTGTTCCATCTAGACCCTTCCTATACTAATCACTAGAGCTAAGGGAATGGAGAGGGGCATTTTGTATAAGGTTTCTACATTCATATTGGTTAAAGGTTTGAGGTATAATTTCATCATGAATTTATGAATAAATGGCACCATAATAGGATGACTCACAACCAACAAGGGTACAAATAATATGACTTTCTTGGGAATCATAGATAGGGTGATGTTTCTCTTCCACCAAGAATTCAAATCTTGATTCGTGTTTCTCTAATTGAAGAATTGAAGCAAGTATAGCCATAGCATCAGCTACTTTATTTTCTTCTCTAGGGATTTTCTAAAACAAAGCAAATGTGAAGTAGCATCTCAAGGAATTAAATATTTTCTTGTAAGGTACCAATTTCTCATTTTTTTGTTAAATAATCATCATTGAATTGGTTGATTATCCTTTGTGATAGATAATATACTAATATATAAGTTCCTTGTTAGAGGATTGACCTTGTTAGGAGTCAATGAGAAAATTTAGTATAGAGAGTCCTTGTTAGGAGACTTTGAATCCCTGTTAAGAGATTCTAACCCTATTAGGAGTTGTGGTATAGTAGCTGCAAGATGAGCCCACTCCACAAACATGCACTTCCAATTACATGAAGAGCTCACTACCCAAACAAGAAATTAGAATTTTTGAATGTAGGTATTATAACTTGTTTCTTGACTGATCTCTAATCTTCATCTCGATCTGAGATCACAAAAAAAGATTTACAAAACTTTGCATACATCACTTTCACTGAAAGTTCACATATCATAATATATCAAAAAATTACACTTCTCATCGCATGATACCTTTTTTTATCATGCCTTTACACAAATTTTAGATAGGTTAGCTAAGACCATAATACACTTTTCCAACTTAGAGTAAACATCTAGGATGTCAGCCCTAATTGGTCAAGTAATTATTTTGTAAACAAAATAATTCCTTTCCTTTAGTTCCACTGTCATGTTTCATTGGTAAAACATGAATATATATTTTCCATACAGTTTGTATTGAATTCTAAGGTTATACACATCATTATAAACATGTATACAATCTCCATCTAAATTTTCTAGTCATAATATGACATCACTAACAAGTCACATACAAATCAATACACTACTATAAACCAAATTGATACTTAGACAATTTTCTAAGTACCAAAAAGCTAAGTATCTTTATTTCTAAGGTTTCCTATAAGCATGTACATAATGTGTTTCCATAAATGATAACAATTACATATCTTCATTAGGTGATTGTCAACATCTTCTATCAAACCCTTGTTCTTCTTTTTCTTCAAACAAGAATAGGAAGTCGTAGGCAAGGCTCTGATACCATATAGAATTTGATGATGAACAAATCCATAGATCCCTGGATATCCTACATGCAAAAAACCTATTACAAGGAAGAAAGAAAGGAAGATAGAGAAGGGTTTTCTTGATAAACAAAAAGATTAAATTTACTTGTGCAAAATAGAATGGATAGATTTACAACATATCAATCCTTATGATGGAGATCAAAACCTTAAAAGGGAAATCTTAAAAGTTAAATGACATTTAATAATTACTAATTAATTATTAAAAGGAAATGAAGGTGCATAAAGTGAAATCTTAAGAGGGAAGTAAAGGTAATTTAATAAATTAAATTAAATTAACCTTTTACTCTAACAGCTCTCAGATCCAAGAAAGATTCTAAAGATCAAATTAAGGATAGTAATGAAGTTTTAAGGCTTAAGAAATAAAATGAGATCTTGAATAATGATCTAGAGATTACATATCTAAAGTTGAATATGAAGGATGATGAAAAAGAGATTGAATCGTATTTGAGATCTAAGAATCTAGATCTGAAGTCCAAACTTACCAAGGTGACATTTGAACTTGAATCTTCAAAATTACAATATGTAGATATTGAGAAGTGCCATGTGATTATGAACGGAGAGCTTACACAAAAAAAAAACATATTGAGAAGTTGTATTCAAGTAGTGAGAACCTTGATGACTTGATCATGGCCCAAAAGCCTCCTTATGATAAGGATGGTAATGGTTATGATAAAGGAGAATCATCAAATATATTTGAAGTTACAAAGGAACATGATCTTATTATCCAACAACAACAAGATCTGAATAAGGTTGAGTTTAATCAATCTAAAGATGTACCTAAATAAGCTAAACCACCTAAATAATTAAAGACCCAATTTACTAGAATATTTTATGCATGTAATAAATTTTGTCATGTGAAGAATTATTATATAGATAAGCATACTAACCCTATTTCTAGCTATCATTATAACTGAGTGTCATTTGTTTTCCACAATCCATTAGTAAAAACTGGTCGTACTTCTGGAATTTGATTGTGTTGTAAGTTTTTTGCATCTTCTTTTTTTGATGCACATTGAGTTAAAAATTAAAAACGTTTCGGATCACACACAGTGATCCATCATCAGGATGAAGAGCAAGAGAAAAATAATAATAAGCAGCAGACTGGAGAAAACACAAAGATATAACAAGAGGAAGGAGAGGGGGTGGGGGGGGGGGGGGGGGGGGAACACGTGGATTGAGGGGGAGATAAAGTAATAAAGAATAAATAAATGAATTAGAAAAATAAAAATAAAAATAAAAAAATAAAAGAAAAAATAAAAATTAAATAGAATAAAAATAAAAAATAAAAACAAACAATCAAATGATAAATAACAATGAAAGCGCTCACAAAATGAGAATAATAATAACACTAATTGAAAAAACAATAAGAATAGAAATAAAAAATGAACGTAAAACCAAAATAGACCAAATAATAGATAACAATAAGAATGAACTAAGAATGAGAAACAAAATATTTTTAAAAAGGGGGGTCAACAAGGAAAAATTAAAAATAGAAATAAAAATAAAAAATAAAAAATAAAAGTAAAAAATAAAAATAAAAAAGAACCACGGGGACCACCAACAAGTAAGAGGGAACAAAGGAACCAAAGATGGGAGCGTCCTAAAGATACCGACAACACAGCGAAAGGAAGGAGAAAAGAAGAAAAGGAAGAGAGCAATCACCAACCTCAAGCAGGCCACCAACTAGGGAGAAACTAGGGAGATGCAAAAAACTTACAACACAATCAAATTCCAGAAGTACGACCAGTTTTTATCATTATAACTATTATGGTTATGTACATCAAGCTAGTGAATGTTGAAGACCTAGTGAATGTTGAAGACCTAGAGTTAATAATAATATGTATCAAGGTACTAACCCTACAAATAGTAGATCTATTGGAGAAACCAATGTTATAAGGAATAGAATCATGTGTTATAAGTACAACAACTTTGGACATATTTCTAGAGATTGAAAATTATAGATCAATTAGTTTGGCCCTAGATATAAAACTATGTGATAGCATGTCAAATTTATAACAACATAGGAAACATAACAATATTTTGTAGGATGAACAATATGAGAATCCTAAACAACATGATAACACCAAAATTTAGAAGGAATGTGAATATCATTAGAAGAAATGAGAATTATTGTCTAGTCTGGAGGTTGATCAGTCCCCAAGTGGAACATTATTAGTTTATGGTGACTAATTAGATAATTACTATACAATATCCATAATTCCTTAGTAGGGTTTGGGGAAAGGCTAGGTTGGGCCCCAAGAAAGGGTTTGTGTGCATATCCCTCAATAAAGCATTTTTTGGGGCTATTTTATCAACAATTTTTTGGCTGACATGTTGTAAATGATTAGAGCCCTAAAGTGGAAAAATGTTGTATAAAATGGTTTAGGGTTAGCGATTTCATAGTGTGTGATGGTATATTAGCTTCCTATAGTAGTATTGAGATGTAAGTTGTTATACATAGTAATCAAGTTGTAATGATTGGATACTAAAAATATTGGACTCTCTTTTTGGTGGTTATAGCCCATGGATTGGGTGAACCGCATTAAATCTTGGTGTTTTATTTTCTCTTTTGTATGCATTATTATTTTTTGATATTGGGTATATTGGCATGTAATTTTTACTTCTAACTCATTAATCCTAACAAGTGGTATTAGAGAATTTTTTTTAAGTTATCCTTTTTAGGAAGGTCTTAAGATTGAGTAGGAATCTCACAGTTGAGGGGGAGTGATATTGGTAGATGAGGATAAGCTGAACATTTAGAAGTTTAATGAGTAGAACTTTCAATATGAAAAATAAAAATGGACTATCTTTATTACAAGGATTTATGATGACCATTTTAAAGAAAATTGAAGAAACTCACTACTATGATAGATGAAGAATAAAATATTTTGGATAGAAAGGAACTTGGAAGTATTCATTTATGCCTAGTGTAATTGGTGGAGTTTAATTTTATGAAAGCTATGATGATGGAAGAATTGATACAAACCCCAACAAAGCTATATAAATGTTTTACTTGAAACAAGATCTTTATCATGAATCATTTAATTAATATGAAGATGGAAAAAGGTGGATCTATTGCAAATTTTTAAATGAGTTTAATATGATTACTAGTCAATTATCTTCTATAAATATTAATTTTAATGAAGAAATTAGGCCCCCATTTGAGTTTGTGTTCTTTGACTAAAAGATGGAATGGCTTGCTAATGGTTGTGAGTAATTCTATTTATAGATCTAATACCCTAAAATTTGATCATGTGATTGGTGTTATTCTAATTGAGGAAACTAGTAGGAAAGGTTTAGGTGGATCCATATCAAGAAGTGCTTTGAATGCACAAAGAAGAGGAGGAATGAATGAGACAGGAAATTTTTTTAGGAATCAAGAGGAAAATCAAAGGAAAACAGGTTTCGATCTAGAAGACCAAGAGATTGTTAGAATTATGGAAAATTAGGGCATAAGAAGAAATATTGGTAGACTCAAAAGCACAATAAAGGAGACAAACAAGAAGAGAATAAAGAAGAAAATGTGGTAAGTAACAAATTCAAAGATGATGCTTTTATTATTTCTTTAGAAAGTGTTGATGATTCATGGGTTTTAGATTCAAGAGATTCATTTTATGCTACTCCCCATAGAGTTTATTTTCTTGATTATGTCCAATGGGATTTTGGGTTTGTTTATTTGGGGAATAATCAACCCTATCACATTGTTAGAAAGGAAAAAATTAAGATTAAGTTGTAGAATGAGAATCATTGGCCACTACTAGGAATTTAATTTCACCAGGTCAACTAGGTGATGGAAGTTGCACATTTACTTTTAATGATAAAAATTGGAAGGTTTCAAAAAGTTCCTTAGTAGTAGAAAAGGGTGTGAAAGTAGGCACCTTGTATCTTTGTAAATGTCATACTATTCCTTGTACTTTAATTATATTAGAGAAAAATTAAAGTTCAAGAATAGTTATTATATTTGAGTAGGGAGAACAAATAATTTTTGTATATTTTGAAACAACACTACGACATAATAGACTTGGACACCTGAGAAAGAAAGGTATGAAATTACTTTATTCAAAGAAAATTTTACCAAGTCTAAAATGTGTTAATACAGATTTATGTGAAAGTTGTGTTTATGGAAAAGAAAAGAGAGTTAGTTTTGGTAAGAGTAGGAAGGAAACCAAAATTGAGAAATCAGAGCTTGTGCATACAGATGTATGGGGACCATCTCATGTATCTTCCTTTGGTGGCTCTCTTTATTATGTTTACATTTATTGATGATGCAACTAGAAAAGTGTAGATTTATTTCCTTAGACAAGAATATGATGTATTTGTAAATATTATGAAATGGAATTGCTTAGTTTAAAATGAGATTGGAAAAGGCTAAAATGTCTCAGATTTGATAATGGTGGTGAGTATTTGTTGCAATGAGTTTGAAGCTTATTGTTCCACTAATGGTATTTGTATGAAGAAAACTATTTCAAGGACTCCAAACAAAAATGGAGTGTGAAAAGAGTGTGAGATTTCATATTGGGCTACCCTTGAACATGTGGCTAGAAGCTTTCAATAGTTTTTTTTAATTGATCAATAGAGGTCCCATCTACTACTTTGGGTTATGGGATTCTAGAGGAAGCATGGACTGGTAAGAAGGTGAGTTATTCTTTTCTCAAAACCATCAGTTAAAGAGCATTTTCACATATAGATTCTAAATATAAAACCAAGCTTGAAGATAAGTTAAAGAAATGTATATTTTTTGGATATGTCATTGATGAATTTGGTTATATGATTTGGGATTTTGAAAATCATAAAATTGTAAGAAGCAAAGATGTCATATTCAATGAGAAAGTATTGTACAAAGATTTATTGCAGAAGCATGAGAAGAAAAAAATGATTATGTAGTGCTAGGTGATAGTCAAAAGGATGATATTCCAATAGGCCCTCATGCTTTGCAAAAACCACAACAACAAATACCATAGACTCTAGTGAATGGTAGACAATCAAAAAGGCTAAGTAGATGATGAGGGAACAACCCAAGAAAAAATAAACACAATAGGAAAGTAGAATTTTATTATGAGAAATCATATGATAATACATCCATTAGAGAAAAAATAGACTCACTATATGCCATATCAACTTAGAAAATTATTAGATTCTAGAGAAAAACCCTTCTCACAATACCTTCTCCCGAAGTCCACCAAAACTGCCATTACAATGCAAGTAATGAGCTTAAGTAACAAAAAATAGGTTTAGGGTTAGGAATAAATTTTAGAATATGCCATTTGTCATCCATTTACAAAAAAGAAGGTTCTATAAGGAACCTTAGAAATTAGTACAAAATTAATAGAATCCATAAATGGTAGTCCAACTTCCATGAAGCTGAGCTTTTGATTAGGGGATCCTGTTCATAAACCATTTAGATTTTTAAAAATATCTTTGAGAACTCTATAGCCTTATGGATGAGTTTTCCATAAAGTCATCTATTATTAGAAAGGAAAATCAATATTTGATGGTTATCTTATTTATAGCTCAAGAGTCTATACACATCCTCTACTCTTCATCCTTCTTTGGTGCTAGTATTATGGGTACAACACATGAACTCAGGCTCTCCCATATCAGGCATTTCCTCAATAACTCTTGAATTTTCTAGAGAAAGATCAAGAATATGGAAAGATATAATGAATCATTTTGAACCTGATCATAAACCCTAAGATCTACAATGATAATGGAAAATGGTAAAGTAAGAATTACCTATTTAAAGAGGTAAAAAGCTGAATAAAAGTGTGTGAGGTGTGAGTGTAGTGCATATGATAAAGGAATATAAATATAGGTAGATCATAGACACACAAGGGTGAAAAAAAGAGTGTGTTAGTGAATGTGAAGCTAAAAGAGATAGCTTGTATAGATGTTGCTAATATTGATATGTTAATTGAATCAAGATGGATTAAGTATTGTCAAGAGGTGAAGGTTTCTTGAAGGGGTGCCAAGAGAATCAGAAATAGAGGGTTGACAATGTGGATCTTATCAATGAGTCAACACAAGGACCTAATAGAGATTTGAACATACAAAGTGAGTTGTAATTACACAAATCATACCTATTTTTTCTTTCTAATCATTGTAAATAGTTTTTATTAAAATTCTTTTAATAGAGGTTGACCTAACAGTCATTTGGAAGACTTAATGGTCTTTGTAAATCCTTTAACTAGGTGACATTCTATTGGAATGATCAAAGTCCTTTAACAAGGCCACTCTGAGTAGGGTGGTTAAATAATCTAACCAAGCCACATTTAACACTATGTATTGTAAACCTTTAATAGGGTTGGCTTCTAATAGGGATCACTTTGAAAGAGTGAAAATTAGTGACATGTTATTGGTGGTTTTTCCCAAATTGGGTTTCTACATAAAATCTTAGTGTCAAAATTGTGCTGAATTCTTTATTTATTTTTACATTTGAATATAATATTTTCATTAAGAAAAGCATGATATTTTTGAGATAGTTATTTTATGATTACATTAGAGACTAAGCAGTAATAGGATAAGCATAATAGTGAGTGTTTATGTTTTATTGTTCAAATGGTACATATGGGCCTTAAGTAACTAATTTACTCTCTACCTCTTAGTTATTCCAAACATTTCTAAAAATTTATATTACAGCTCAGTGCTTATAGAGAAAAGTTTGAAGGCAATTAAATCCAAAAATCATGAATCAAAAGAGATATGTACTAAATTTAAACAAGGAGAACTTTCCCATGTGGTAGCCCTTGATGAGGTTGCACATATCTAGTATCAGTGATACTACTATCAAATTTGTGGATAGGAAATATGTGAAGGCAACAACTACTCCTCTAACTCCTAAAAAACTAAAGAAGAAGAAAGAACACAATCAAACAATGTTGGAGATTGCCCCAGCTATAAGCTATGCCAAGTTTTATGACCTAAAAGACTGTAATAGTGCAAAGAAGATGTGGGACAAATTGAAAATCATATATGGAGGTGATGACAATTTCCTAAGAGCCAAATTAAAAATCCTAACAGGTAAGTTTGATGACATTAGAATGATGGAAGGTGAGAATATAGTATTTGTACTTCACAAGAATCAAAGAATTTGCTAATGCTAGTCATGTTGAAAATGGAGAAATCAAAGATGATTTTTTTTTTTAAAGAAAGGTTTTGAGGAATCTACTCCCTATTTATCCCATTAGAGTTTTTGCAACCCAAGACCTGAGATGCACACTTGGTAACACTTTGTCCTTATAAGGTATAATTGGTGGACTTACTACTTTTGAGATGTCTAACTTTATGACATAAGGAGGGAAAGAAAGAACTAGGACCAAAGGCACACGCAAAAATCCAAACCAACCTTGCATAGTAAACACAATGGAAGTGAACACACAAAGAGAACAACACCATAGAGAGAGAGAGAGAGAGAGAGAGAGAGAGAGAGAGAGAGAGAGAGAGAGAGAGAGAGAGAGAGAGAGAGAGAGAGAGAGAGAGAGAGAGAGAGAGATTCTTTTATTGATTTATCAAATGATCAACATACATGCCTAGCTATAAGGCCTTCTAGTTATGGCTAGATACAAAATACATTCAAGATCCATGACTCACACTTCTAGATACATGTGCAATAGACTTTTTCAGTCCTCCAAAAATTTTCCAAAATCTCTGCCTAACTCTAAGCCTAAACACCCTATTTATGCTTGCAAAAATGACTTACAAAAGATTCTAGAACATTACAAAATAGAAAGGTTGACCCTAAAATGGTCTAAACACATCCCAAGACAAGCTCTTATCATAAAAAGTCATGATAATAATTAATCCCACAAGTCTACTCCCATTAAGAATCAAAACACAGGAAACTCATCCAAAATCCTAACACTTGGCATCAACAGGTTCACTTGGCACATGAAGGAATGTTCGGCAAAGACTAGATAACTTGGCACCCACTAGATAACTCAGTACACAATGTGGAACTTGAAACACAATACAAAGTGAGATGGGATAACATGTTAATCCAAATCTTAACATGACATGGGATAACTTCAACTCAATAGATCCTGCAAAATTACTGGCACTCAATAATTGCTACAACTTGGCAATGGCTACAACTTGGTAATAACTAGCAAATTAAACATAAATGAGTAGGATAACATGTCAACTTAGGATGCTCTTGCATCAGAAAAATCGAGTAGAAAGAAATGATTCTTCTAAATCATTGAGATTTTACAACATGAGATGAATCCAACTCAGAGATTAAGAAATCCATGTAGCATCTTTAGCTGATCTATTCTTCCACTTCACCAAATATTCATAGTAGTCTTTTCCTCTTGTGCTTTTACCAACTCTCTGATCCAATATTTGTTCAACCTCTTCAATCTACTTCTTAGGATAATTATTAGGTACAAAAACTTCATCATCTGACTCATGATACTTATATAGATCAACAACATTGAATATAGGAGAAATATCCATGTCATTAGGTAACTCGGCTTCATAAGCATTTCCACTGTCAAACTTCCAAAATTCTTCATCTTCAACTTACTATATGTTCCAACAGAAAAATATATCTTTCTTCAAATAAACCATCACCTCATCACCAACTTCAAAAAATGATGTCTTCTAAACTTATTAGCATTTTCCTTGTACTTATAATTACTTTATTTGAACTTCAACTTCACTTTCTTATGCAAAGATTGCATAAAATTAAAAAATTCTTTTGTTGCATCACGTATCTTCTCTTCACTAGAAACATCCCTTAAATTTGATACTCCTCTAGGCTTCATTCCATTAACAATCTCAAAAGGTGTCTTCCCTGTACTCCTATTCACAGAATTATTATATGCAAACTCAGCTTGTGCTTATACTATCTCCCAATTATGTGTTTTATCTCCAACCAAGCATTTCAACAAATTTCCCAAGCTTCTATTCACAACCTCTGTCTATCCATCAGTCTGGGGATGGAATGTAGAACTAAACTTCAACTTAGTACCCATCTTTTTCCACAAAGCTCTCCAAAAATAACCAACTCTATCAAAAATAATACTTTTTGGTAATCCATGCAATCTAACAATCTCTATGAATAGAAGTTCAACAACATGCTCAGTATCTGATGTCTTCTTACAAGGTACAAAATGAGGCATCTTAAAAATTCTATCCACAACAAAAAATGTAGAATCATATCCCTTTTTGGTTTTAGACATTCAAAGAATAAAATCCATACTAATGTCACTCCAAGGTTTCTCAGGAATAAAAATAGGTGTAGACAATCCAATATTCTAACTTACTCCTTTTGCAACTTGACAAACTCCACAACTCTTCACAAAATTTTGGACATCCTTATATATATATGTGTGTGTGTGTGTGTGTGTGTGTGTGGCCAATAATACTTCTCCTTCGGCAAACACAATGTCTTATCAATTCCAAATTTGTCCAGTCAATCCACCACTATGCTTTTCCTTAATTTGTTTAACTCTCATAGAAATTCTAGGGATACATAACCAAATACATTTGAACAACATACCTTCTTAAATAAAATATACATCATACTTACTGATGTGATCTATTAGATTTGGTGCTCTACACTCTCTCCATGCCTCAAAAAAATTAGGATCAGTATTAGACAACTCTTTCATCTCATCAAAACCAATAACTTCAATCTTTATCTCAGTCAATAAAGAATGTCTTCTGCTCAATGCATCAACAACTCTTTTAGTAACTACACTTTTATGCTTAATCACAAATGTAAAACTCTACAAATACTCAACCCACTTCATTTTTCTCTAATTCAATTCATGTTGACTTCCCAAGTATTTTAAAACTTTATGAACAATATACAACACAAACTCCTTAGGAATAAAATAATGTCTCCACTTTGTCAAAGCTTGAACAGTAGCATAAAAATCATGATCATATACATAATACTTTCTTTTAGCATCATTCAACTTCTCATTAAATAAAGTAATAGGTTTATTTTCTTGACTTAATACAACTCCTACTGCACTACCACTTGGATCACATTGAACATGAAATACCATATTGAAATCAAGCAAAGCCAATACAAGTAACTCAGTAACCTTTTGTTTCAAAGTATAAAATCTCTTATCATCTCCATGTGTCCACTTGAATTCTTTTTAATCTCCTCTCATTAGCTCAGTCGTAGCATTATAAAAAACACTAAAATCCTTTATAAACTTCCTATAGAAACTAGCCAAACCATGAAATGATCTTGCCTCTCCCACATTCTTAGGTGTAGGCCATTCCAAAATTCATTTAAGCTTCTTAAGATCCATTCTCAAACCATTAGCTAAAATTACAAATCCCAAATACACAATATCCTCTTGCTTAAAGAATATTTTTTAATATTAACCATCATCTTCTACTCTTTCAATTTTGTAATACTTGTCTAATATTCTCAAGATGTTCTTCCCTAGTCTTATTGAATATCTTAATATCATCACTTACCCAAGAATTTTTTTAGAACTTCATTCATCAACCTCATGAAAGTACTAGGTGCATTATTCAAACCAAAAGGCATAACCAATGATTCATACAAACCATATTTTGTCTTGAAAGTAGTCTTCTATTTATCTGCTTCTTTGATTTTGATCTGATTATAGCCACTCTTTAAATCATTCTTGGTAAAATAATTTTCTCCACTCAAACAATCCATTATATCATCCATCTTTGGCATAAGAAACCTATATTTCATAGTGATCTTGTTCATAGCTCTGGAATCAATACACATCCTCCACTCTCCATTCTTCTTAGGTTCTAGTGCAATAGGTGCAACACATAGACTCAAAATTTCTCTAATCAAACCTTTCTATAGAAACTCATTCACTTGTCTATTAAGTTCTTCATTATCTATAAGTGTCAATCTATATGGTGCTTTTTTTGAAACTACCTCTAGCAATTAGATGCATGTAATGACTTATACTTCTTACTAGTGGTAAACCATCAATAATATCCTCTATGACAATATTGATGCAAGAGCATCCAGAGGTATAAGGGCAATCTTGTGTCACCGAAAAAGATGTACTTAGACTTAGTTTCTGTTTCATGTGTTTTCATTTCTGGATACCCATTTGGGTCAAATAAAGGTTCCAATTCTCACAGTTCCACTATCAGTGTTCTAGGATAGAGTATTTGAACACCTTGGGATACATGTAAATGCCAAAAAAATAGGAGTATGTAATTGAGCCATCATTTTGGTGAACTAAGAGGTGTAAATTGGCTAAATGAATGTAATTGTAATTTAGAGCATTCTAGAAAAAGAATCAGGTCAAAAGGCCCCACGGTTTAAAAGTTATTGCAATTTTTTTAGTTTTAGAGACCTCCTAAGAGTGCTTCAAAGTCAGGTTAGGGGGATTGAATGACCTTCAAAAGGTCAAAAAATGGGGTAGGAATGAAGCTGGTCCATAGGGCTATAGAGTGCTTTGAGAGCTTTCTGAAAATGTAAACGGTTTGTCAATCAAAGCTATGGTTCAAAAGTTATGCATCCCGAAAGTTCGATTACCAGTTTTGGATTCTTCTAGATTTGCGTTGACTTCTAATGCAGCTTTTGGAGCCTTCTATTTGGTCAGTGGATGTCAACTAGCACTTTCTAGAATGTATTCCTAATCCTTAACTCTCCAAGGTCTATTTAAGGACATTTTTGGCATTGTAAAAGGGGTTCGGAGTGGAGTTTGAGAGGAGGTACTAAAAGGAGAAATTATCTTCAAATTATTACTGTTGTAGGCCCTTAGGGCATGTTTTGAAGTCTATTTTCTCTGTACTAAATGTAATAGCATATTTAGATAGTTAATACAATATTCCCTTTCCTGTTGTGTCCATTCTGTGCTTGGGTTGTGTCTCCATCAAATATCCTTATACTCATTCAACAATTCTATAATTTATATTGGTACTCGATCAATATCACTAGTTTTTGCTATCACTCGGTCATTACTAGCTTTTGTTGCCCAGTCATTACTACCAACACTTGGTCCTCTAGGAACTATAATAATAAAAACTTTATTCTTCTTCACTTATTTTTCAAAGTGCTTTTCATTAACCATGCAAATTCCCACAATAGTATACTTAACCTCATCTAAACTTTCAATGATAGGCAACAATAATTACTTCTTCCCATTCACCCAAAGAGTATATTGATTCAATCTTCCATCATGTAAAACATATCTATCATATTTCCAAAGTCTACCTAGCAAAATATGACAACAATCCATAGGTGTAATATCACAAAACACTTCATCGAAGTAATGTCCAATCTTGAACTTCACAATGCATTTCTCACTTAACAATATCTTATGCTCATCTTTGATCCATGAAACATGATAGCGTTTTGGATACTTTAGCCTGTATAACTACAACTTTGTAACCAACTCTTCTAATGCCAATTTTTTTGAACTTTCACTATCAATGATCACCTTGCAGCATTCTCTAGCCATCTTACATTTGGTCTTCTAAGGATAGGTTTCTCATCACTTCCCTTATTATATAAGATTCTTCTCACATTAGATTTTCTCTAGCCTTAGATCTACTTCATGAACTCTCAATGTCTCCTTGAATCACAACATTTCTATTACCTTTCCCACTTTCATAGAATCTACATATATAGGATATATACCCTTCTTTACCATATGTAAAAAAATTACCACAAAAACCACCTCTAGAATAAGAATTACCTCTTCCTTAGTAAGAACCAGTACCTCCTTGGTAGGCACTACCGCCTTTCCACTCAATCTTGTCTTTGTCCCCATTCTGCCATTTAGATTTTTCTTTACCTTACATAGAATTGTCATATCTTCCACCTTCTATATAAGATCTTCCTCTTCCTCTCTATAATCTACAACCTCTACCTCTTTGTCTTTGTTCATGCTTCTTTTTCAAGATCTCCTAAAGTTTCAAGGCATATTGACATGCTTCTTCCACACTTTCCAATTTCAAAAAACTTATTTCATCTTGAATTCGAGATCTCAATCTATTTGGATATCTTACTATTTTCTCAACATCATCATCTACATGTCCAAATCTGATGTCCAATCTATAGAATTCCTCACTATACTCCTTCAGAATCATGTCTCTTTGTCTCAAATTTTTGATCTTTCTCAACAAGATAACTTGGTAATCAATAGGAAATAATTTGTTCTTTACTTTGTTCACCATCTTTGACCAAGTCTTGATCTTCTCCTTTCCTCTCCTTTGTCTATTAGTTTGAAAATTCTCCCACCACTATGAAGCATGACCTTTCAACCTAGTAACTGCAAGTTTCACCTTTTAATTATTATGAGTGTTTCCATACTAAAATAACTTCTCCATATCAAAGATCCAATCCAACACAATATTGGTTCCCAATTTTCCATCATAACGAACAACTTCTACAATAGGCTTTGAATGTACCCTAGACGATACTCTTAGCAATGTTTTCTCATCTTGATCTTTTTCATGTTCCATATTAGGGTTTGGTGCTACCTCTTTATCATCACTCACATCCTCAATATGTACTCCTCTCCTCTGGGTTGTCTCAACAATATCTAATTTGGTTACAATTTATATCAATGTATCCAATGTCGTATTATCAACATTTCCTCTACCTCAAACCATCTTTACAAATCAGGTTCCTACAAGATCATAACCCTTTGCAAGTTATAAGTTAAATCCATAGATCTGCAACCCTACAACCAAATCCAAATCTAGGTTCTACACAATCTAATCTTCACAAGAATGAACATCAATCTCTGATACCACCTAATGCAAGGAGGGCAAGAAAGAACTAGGGCCAAAGGAACACCCATCAATCCAAACTAACCTTGTAGAGTAAAAAAAATGAAAGAAAACACACAAAGAGAACAAAACCATAGAGAGAGAAAGAGAACAATATTCTTTTTATTGATTCACCAAATTACCAACATACATGCCTAGTTTTAATGCCTTCTGGGTTACAAATAGATACAAAATAAATTTAGGATCCATAATCGAGCTTTAAACTTTCACTTCTAGACACATATGCAACAAACTTTTTAGTCCTCCAAAATTTTCCCAAAATCCCTACCTAACTCTAAGCCTAAAACCCTATTTATGCTTGCTAAAATGGCTTACAAAAGCTTCTAGAACATTACAAAATAGAAAGGCCAACCCTAAAATGGTCTTCACACATCCCAAGAAAAGATCTTATCATAAAAGTCATGATTAGAATTAATCTCTTAAGTCAGCTCCCATTAAGAATCAAAACATAGAAAACTCATCCAGAATGTTGACACTCAAAACCAATAGATTCATTCAACATATGAAGGAATGCTCGACAAATACTAGATAACTTGGCACACACTTTAGAACATAGCATAGACTATAGAGTGAGATGAGATAACATGATAATCTGAATGTTAACGTGATGTGGGATAACTTCAACTTGACAGCTATTGCAAAATTACTGGCACTCAGTAATAACTACAACTCGACAATGACTACAACTTGAAAACAAATAGTAGAATGCACACAAATGATTGGATATAATTTCAACCAAGATGCTCCTAAATCACTTTGATAACTACACACCTACTACTATTGAGTCTACTTTCAAGTCACAACTAGTCCTTAGAAAAAGAAAAGGAAAACATGTGAAGACTAACAATGAGAGTTTTGATGATGAGATTGATGAACTGGAAGCCCTTGTTGTAAAATAATTTGGAAGAGGAAGAGGTAAATACAAAGGTAAATTGCCTATTATTTGTTTTTCATGCAACAAGGTTGGTCATATTGATGCTAGGTGTCCTAAAAGAGAAGACAAGGATGAAAGAAAGTAAAGAAAGTACAAAGAATAAACAGATGATAGGGACTACAAGAGAAAAAAATATGACAAAGGTAAGAAATATTTTTATATTGTTGAAGAAGAATCCGATAATGAATTAGAGAGTAATGATGATGAATATTTATATGTTTCTATGAAAGAAGACTCTGATGAAGATGAGAAAACTACACTAATCTCATATGTAAACAAAAGTGATAGATGGATAATTAATAGTGGATGCTCCAATCATATGACTAGTGAAAAAGATAAATTTGAGGATATTGGTCTATACAAAGGTGGATGTGTTAAATTTGGTAATGATATTCCATGTGTTGTGAAAGGTAAAGGTACTAGTCAACTAATTGACAAGATAACATCTTACAAATTTGAATTTCACAATAGGAAGGCCAAGATACATGATGTAGATGGTAATATGATTTGAAGTGGAGGTTAGATAAAAGGTAACTTGTTCTATCTAGATTTATCCAATGAGGCATGTTTGTTTGCACAACAAGAAGATGTTTGGTTATGGAACAAAAGATTATGTCATTTTAACTTTGACAAGTATTAGTATGATGAAGAAAGTAATAGAATTTCCTAAACTAAAGAAGCCTAAAAATGCTATGTGTAAACAATGTCAATTGGGAAAAATAATGAAGTCTAGTTTTAAGAGAAAAACATACACTACTAGTAATATTTTTGAATTGGTTGATAATAACCTATGTGGATCTATTGATGTTCAAAGCTATTGTGAAGATAATTATTTCATTCTATTTGTTTATGACTACTCTAGGATGATAACTATGATGTTTCTTAAATCTAATGCTTTTCAATTATTTAAGTGGTATTTAGCTAGAGTTGAAAAAGAAACATTAAAGAGTTTGAAGTGATTGAGATATGACAAAGGTGTTAAACTCATCTCAAATGACTTCAATACATTTTGCATTGATAGATGAATTAAAAGATATATTTTAGCACCAATAACCCCTCCTCAGAATGGAATAGATGAAAGGGGAAATAGATCAATAATGAACTATGCAAGAACATTGATGATGGAGAAGATCATATTAAAGAAGTATTGGAGTGAAGCTATTAGTACTAGTATTTATACCCTAAATAGAGTACAAGTCAAGAAATATACAAATGCTACACCTTTTGAACTATGGTATGGTTATGTTGCTAATGTCAAATATTTAAAAATATTTGGAAGAAAATTCTATATACATAAAGATAATAGGAATAAAAATCTTAATGCAAAAAGTGATGAAAGAAAATTCCTAGGATATTTCACTAAGATTAAAGCCTATAAGTGTTTGAACTCTAATACCAACAAAGTTATGGAAAGTGCAAATGTGAAAGTTGATGAATTTGTAGAGAAATGTGATATTTCATGTGGTGAAGAACCTAAAGATTACAATACATTCATCTATGTGGATGATGTTTCTCCCAGCACTCAAAATTAACAATAAAATCAAGCTACAATTTCCCTATAGATGGGAAATGATGGAGTGAAATAAAACTTTCCAAGAAGTAGATAGTAGGTGTCAAGCAACAAACTAACGATGTCGAGTCACATATAGGAAATGCTAACCATTAGATAGAAATTTCCAAACATACACAATATGAACTAGAACTTGAAAAAGAAAGAGAAAATGAGCCTGAGAACATTTTCAAAGATGAACCTATAGAAGAAAAAAGAAGGAAACTACCTGTGCTGGAGAAATATGTGCAAAGACATCATAAACCTAAAAAAATCATTGGTAATTCTAAATCAAGTGTTATGACAAGAAAAAGGTTCAAAGATGACACATGCCTACTTTGTGAATTTGAGCCAAAGTCAGTGAAAGATGCTCTAGAAAATGAAGATTTGATTCAAGCAATGAATGAGGAAATTGACTAGTTTGAGAAGAACAATACTTGAACTTTAGTTGCAAGACCTAAAGACAAAAATTTTATTGGAAAAAAATGGGATTTTAGGAACAAAATTAATGAAAATGGTGAAGTAATAGGAAACAAGGAAAAATTGGTATGCAAGGGTTATGCTCAAGAAGAAGGAGTTGATTATGAAGAAATTTTTTATGATGTGGCAAGACTTGAAGGAGTCAGAACTCTACTTGCATACTTAGCCTACAAGTATTTCAAGGTATATTAAATGGATGTCAAATCTATATTTTTAAATGGTATACTTAAGAAAGAATTATACATTGAAAAACCTAAAAGATTTGTCAATCCCAACAATAAGAACATTTTGGAAATATAAGAGAAGTAACTGAGAGGGAATGGGTGATTCAATTACCACAAAAATAAATCTCAAATCCCTTAAATGTCACTACAAAACATAAACTCTTCTAAAACTATTGTTACTCGATTAACACTAACAATATGATGTAACTCGGCAAGCACTATAATATTAACTATTACTCAAAAAATACTAAACATGTAGATTTGAAGATATTATCCATGATTAATCTTAATTAATTTAGTTTCATACACATAAAATAAATATCATGAACACAAGTGACACCAAGATTTAATGTGGAAACCCAATTTAGGAAAAACTGCCAATTGCAACTTGTTACTATTTTTCACTCTTTTGAAGTGAGCCTTGTTAGGAGCCAACCCTATTAAAAGTTACAACACACATTATTAGGTGTGACCCTATTATGAGTGACCTTTTTAGAGGTATTTATATACTTTAATCTAGAAATGCAACCTCTTTAGAGGATGTGGAAAATAGTTATTAAGCTAACTCTATTATAAGATTTGATACACTGCTACAATGGATAGAGAGTAATAATGAAATTACCTGATTGTTGATGCAACTATATTTCTAATTTTAGATCTCAAATTTGGCTTGAATACTTTATCCTTCTTGATTAGATTAATCTTTTCCACCTACCAAGGATATTCTTCTTATCCTTCCAATTCACTTCCTCTAAGAATATTCTTATCTTCCACACATTTTGTCACACTCAATCCTCAACTTGGTCTTATACCTATACCATATGCATTGTCTAGTTGACTTGAATGCAACATAGAAAAATTAATATTCATCTCTTTAGTCAGCTAGAACCAACAAACAAATCCATTAAACTCAATATGCCAAAACAAGAAAATCCTTTGTTAGTCGACCTTGCTCAATAGACACTAACACTAAACTAATTTTCCTATGTTAACCAAGTGAACTTGGTTAACACTGCATCTTCACAAAATGCATTTAGTAACCAA
Organism: Cupressus sempervirens; assembly: GCA_028749045.1. Classification (NCBI taxonomy): domain Eukaryota; kingdom Viridiplantae; phylum Streptophyta; class Pinopsida; order Cupressales; family Cupressaceae; genus Cupressus; species Cupressus sempervirens. The sequence continues at coordinate 685,057,667 of CM053790.1, forward strand.
GTGATATTGGTTAACACTGGTTCCATCCAAATTTCCCTTTGTTAATAAAGTGAGCTCAATTAACACTCAACTTCTATGAAATTCTCTTAAGTGCCCGAGCGAACTCGGTAGACATTGACTTCTAAACTTTGCAAACACTGGAATGCATGATAGACATAGGAAACTATCTTCATCAACCAAGTGAGCTCAGCATACACTAATTGGTAAAGATATGATATTTTATGTAACATCAAAGATAATATATAATTAATCAATTTTTTTCAACAATCTCCCTCTTTTGCATTAATGGCAACACAACATGTCATAATACAATGAAATTATAGAGAAAAATAAAAGAATAAAATATCCTTAGTTCCATTTTGATTCTCATCTATCAAAACTCCCTCTATCAATGTGAAATCCCTTTGACTTAAATCTCTCCTTCTAACTTTAGGTTCTCCCTCTGTTAGCAAACTTTTCTATCTTCAACATCTTCTTCTGATAGGAAACTCTCCCTCTTTGACATCTTTAGACAATTTTTTTAAGATACAATATGCTCTCTCTCTTTAGAATTTTTTTTGTGATATGATAGAAAAACTCTCCATTTTTGAAATCTTATGCCAAAGATAATATTTAGTAAATTTCCAATGTACCTAATGTGCTGATTTATATGCAATCCGGCCTTTCATTACTGCATCAACTTGACTGATCTTCAACATGATCTAGTTGGTGCATCACTAAATATTATTTAGTGAGCTTTAGATAGGGGGATATCCCCCAACTTACCTCTTAGATAAAAGTATACATCCTTAGGTAATGGCTTGGTGAATATGTCAGCAATTTGTTCTTTAGTATTCACATATTCCAATCTCACCTCTTTCTCTTGCACCAATTCTCTCAAAAAAATTATATTTTATTGCAATCTGCTTGGTATTAGTATGAATCATAGGATTCTTTGATTTATAGATCTTTTGGGGACTTGAGACATGAAGTCTGTTGATTTCCAATTAGATTAAGCCATGTATCAGGTTTAAAGTAGATCAACTTTCTGTAGTCATCACTACTATCTAAATATTTGGCCATGAAACATGACTTATTACCTTTTTCATTGTAGTCTTTATAGCTTTTTAAATCCTTCTTGCCTTTATACTTTCTTTTCTTCTTTTCATCTTTGTCTTCTCTATTTAGACACCTTGCAACAATGCGACCAACTTCTTCACAAGAAAAATAGATTAGAGGAATTTTACCTTTGTACTTTCCTTTTCCTTTGGGATATCATTTTGCAAGTAGTGCTTCAATGGATTCAAGATCACTATTAGAATTTTCTTCCTCTTCACTTTTAGGTTTTTTTCATTTAAACTTTGTAGCTCTCTTCTTGAGTGACAACTTGGCTTCAAATGCAGACTCAAGATTATGAGAACTAGGAACATAATTATTATAGTTATCTAGTTCAAATGTCATCAATCTTCCTAGTAGAGCATCCAAGGTTATCTTATTATTTGGATCACATCTCGTCTCTTGAATTGGTGACACACTTTCACATCATCAATTTTCCCTCGATAAGCTTTGATAGCACTAACACTAGCTTTGATTCTCTCAACATATTTTGCAATATTTTCATCTTCCCTCATCTTCATTTGATCAAACTAACCTCTCAAGATTTTTGCCTTGGATCTTCTCAAATTATTGTCACCTCCATAGATATCTTTCAGTTTGGTCCACATCTCATGATCAGTAATACACCCTTCGACTTCATCAAATTTAGCATAGTTAAGAGTTGATGCAATATCAATCATCATGATCTTATGATTCTTCTTTTCAGTAATCTCTTCCATAGTCAATCTTCCAGGAGGAGCCTTATACTTAGTAATCACATATTTTAGACTTGAATTACTAATGGTTTCCATATGTAGCTTCATAAGTTCCTTCCATGCAGTGGGTAAAAGCACAAACCTGTGTCACCTTTTATAAAGAAATGGGATATCAGAATGTGGCAGTTCAACATTAATGACAAAAAAAAAATGGTATTTGTGTATAAAATATGAAGATGATGTAAATTGATGAAATGTGCAGAATTGGATGAATTTTATGCTTATAATTTTTATAATTTTTTTGAGTAAGAGTTTATTCATTTTATTTTATTTTGAAATCCCTTTTTTAATTGTTAAAAATATAGGGTGTAGTTCCCCTCGAACAAGTATATGCAAATCATCTTTTTTCTGTTCTGATATGAAAATATCTTATAGATGACATGTACAGCTAGTAAAAAAAAGAGAAATAATTATTTTTGATGTATATTTTCTTTGTTATAAGTACTCAAGTTTGACCTTATTAGAATCCAACAATTTTCTCCTCTTGTCAAAACTTAATCTATCCATTCTTGAAAAAAATTACATATTCGTGAAGAGGAGTCTCTCCTCTAGAGATAAATATAATTTTTAATTTTTTTCATATGATTTACTATTTTTTTTCCTTTTTTGAGTGAGCATCTTTTGAAATTTTGAAATATCAACTTATAATATTTTGAGATTATAACATATTATAAGTAATCAAAACACTCAAAAATTTATATAATGATGATATTGAATCTAAGATCTATAAAAGGGTATTTTTAGTTTTTGAAAAAAATTGAGTTTTGATAGAAAATGAGATTTGACCAAAATAGGTTTTGGTATCATAAATGGTGACATAGATTTGTGCTTTTACCTATGTCTCAAACTTATCTTTTTTCAACTTGGGAATCTCTCTTCTATAAGACATCCTGATCTTTAGCTTAGGTCTTTGAAACCTTCTCTGCAAGCACCAAAATCTTTGATACCAATTGTTGGAAATAAAAGAGGAGTAAATGAGAGGGGTAGTATGAGTGAGTTACCACTAAAATAGATCTCAAATTCCTTAGATGTCAGTACAAAACATAAACTTTGCTAAAAATGTTGTTACTCGGTTAACACATACACTTGGTTGACACTAAAAATATGATTTAACTTGACAAGCACTATAATAAAAATTATTACTTGACAAATAATAAACATACAAATTTTAAGATATTAACTATGATTAATCTTAATTAAATTAGTTGCATACACATAAAAGAAATAACATGAATGCAAGTGACACCAATATTTAATGTGTAAATCCAATTTGGGAAAAACCACTAATTGCAACTAGTTACTATTTTTCACTCTTTTTAAGTAAGCTTTATTAGGATTCAAACCTATTAAAGGTTACAAAACACACTATTAGGTGTGACTCTATTAGAGGATTTAATTACCATGTTAGGAGGGGTCTTGTTAGAGGTCTTTAAACACTTCAATCTAGAAATGCCACCTTGTTAGAGGATTTGGAAAATAATTGTTAGAGTAACTTTGTTAAGAGATTTGATACACTTATACAATGGCTAGAGAGTAATAATGAAATGACATGATTGCTGATGTAACTATATTACTAATTTTAGATCTCAATTCTAGCTAGAATACTTGATCTTTCCTAATTAGATTAATCTTTGCTGCCCAACAAGGATATTCTACTTATCCTTCCAATTCTCTTCCTCTAAGAATCTTCTTATTTCTACACATTATCACACACAAAATCTTAAACTTGACCTTATAATTATACCATATTTATTGTTGATGCAGAGGCACACCTTTCAAACATCTCTTTTGGGAGTAAAACTCAAGAGGCTTTAATAATGGATATTTTCAACCAAATTAATGAGCTGGACAATATCAAAACACTTGCAATATTTTCTCATAAAAATGAAAATATATCCTAAATCAATTTTATGAGATGGATTATGGATGAGTTAAACATTTTTTCCCCAATTTATAGATCTAAATGATAAGTAGAATAAAAGTTATTAAACTTTTTCTAAAACTACTAACTCTAGAATAGATTTAGACCTGCACTCACCAAATTGACTATAACTTTTGAAAAACTTAATATAATTTCATAAAACTAAAAATAAAAGAAAGATAACTCAAAAATTTCTGAAATTATAAGTTAGAGGTTTGTATCTTTTCATATAAAGTTTTACCAATAGAAACAACAGTCAAATTTCTGAAATTTAAACAGAAAATTGTCATAAAAATCACAAATACAGCCTTCTCTTTATTCCACTTCTTCTTTCAGCTTCTCCAGCCATTATATTCTATAAATAATGACCAATACATGAAATTTTAATATCTTTTCAATTTCTTTAACCTACTGTCTACCTCCTATGACTCTTGACCTTCCTCTTTACATGAACTTTACATATTGTCAACTTTTAATGACAATATTTTTACATATTTGAAAATTTTTTGCATTTCCACATAAATGATCATTCAAACTTATAAAACACCAAATAACATATCAAAATATATTATATATGACATTTTACCCATCTATAGGTTTAGTTACATAATTTGACCATGCTAGACAACTTGGACAATCTATTACAAATGACTTTCTTTAGCCATACACATTGACTCAAATAGATTCAAAATAAAACTAAAAGATAAATTATTTCATTCTCATGTATCCTCTTTTTATTCATTTTTGATAGGTTCTCCTGCACCATACTCCTAAGGACAATAGAATCCAAGTCCCTTGGATTGTCCTTCCTCTTTCTTGTCTTCCAGTTCCTTGGTATTTTTTGTTTGTACTCTTGCCAAGTACCCAAGTCAACTTTTATATTTTCATAAACCTCTTCCACATAAGAATTCAAGTATAAATCCTTCAAACCTAAAATAAATGGATTAGAAAAATTAAATGGGACCTCATGATATATGAATTCATCAATTTGGTTCACTATAGGAAGATTTGCATCCTTTTTTTCAATTTATTTAAGTTGAAATATCTCCATTCTTGGAGATAAATTCATCACTATTTGAGTCTTCTCTATCCTCTTGGCTGCATCATGAGTCTTCTTCCTTGTTTCAATTATTGACCTTTCGATATGCCATACCACCTTCTTTCTTAACTACAAATGCAATCTTTTGGTTCCATCAAGAACCATCACATCCATCTCTTTTCCATCTTTATGAACCTTTTCATCACAAGGCTCATCAACAACTCCCACTCCAACCTCTTTGTTATCTTCAAGAACCTTTTCATCATAAGGTTCATCAATAATTATATGCTACAAATTTTTTCCATCAGCATCAATTTTCTCACTTTGTCCTTTCAATGGACAACTCTTCTCTTCATTAGTAACCAAAATCTCTATTCCATCTTAACATAAATTTATATCATCAATGAATGGTTGTTCCAAATCATTATCTTCCTTTTCCATATTTTTCTTCAATTTCTCTTTTAGTCTCTCTAAATTTTCTTCCCCTTTTTTAAATTCCTTCATTAGGAATCTTATTTTCTCGTCTATTTCTTGATTCATTCTAGTTTCCTCTTCTCTTCTCTTTTCTTTTTGTCTTCCTCTCTTTTCTTTGCCTCTTCCTTCTTATTTATGAAAATCCCAATATGAAATCTATGCATCTAATAGTATCCTCTTGTTATGAGATAAATCTCCTCTTATGACAATTTTCTCCTATTTAGGTTCCCTCCACTCAACTTAGTCTTTTGGTCACTCTATAGGTTCTCTCCTCAACCTATCACAACCCAAAAAAACTCATAAACTCACCTTCTACTAGATATTTTTCTAAGCTCTAATACCTATAGATACCTAAATTTGATTACACCACTTTGGTAATCCTATTTAGTTATCTCTAAAGGCATCATTAATTAAATTTCTATTTAATTAATCCTTTGTCATCCCCTAGCTGATTAATTTAATTAATCATCTATAGTCCTAATTGATAAATCAAATAACCCATTATTTATCAATTAATCCTATTCTCCTATCTAATTCCAAAATCCTCATTTATTAAATAAATCTATTTGATAAATAAAACCCCCAAATCTAATAACCCTTAAACTATCCTAAATCCCCCTTTTTAGCCTAATCCACCCCATCCACCCATACTAACCAAGATTAGCCACTAACTCACCCAACCTCATTAATGCCATCCACTTGCACATCTCTAACATCCTTAATCTAATCCTAAACCCAAGCCTAATCCACCCCCTAATGTTGTCACATTCCCTAAACAAGTTTAAAACTTGCCTAAACCAAATCAAAGTCCCCTCTCCAAAATATCCCAACCACCAAGCCATGAGTGCTCTTACAAACCATAAAAGACTCTTACAATCCCACTCATGACTCTTACCTCCTTCTTCCATACTCAATCTCCCTCATCATTCCTTTAACCAACCCCTTATCCTACCCTCTCACACTCATTCTCCTTGTGACAAGTGTCACCTTCCCATTGGTGCTAAACAAGCACAATCCATGTGCTCCCCTTTGAGTGCATCTTAGCCCTCCTTAACCATCTCTCCATCCTTGAATCTTAGCCCTCCATCCCTCTACCCCTTGGCCTATAAATTTAATCCCCTCCCAAGCCATTTCATCACAATCTTTGAGCTAAAGTTACCATGCTATTTTGAGAACCAAAGTCACCAATCTTAACCTTATAATACCAAATTGAGAGCTCACAAGGCTACCAATTTGGCATTACCCATCTCCACCATTGAAGCAATTGGGCAAGCAATTGAGCATACATCCACATCAAAGGACACATCTAAAAAATCAAGGAAGCATGGAGTGTTTTCTCTTTTGAGGTTTGCATTTCTTGTTTGCTTTCTTTGTCTAAGCATATATGTGAATTTACTTTTAGTTTGTGAATGTTTCTCTTATTTTTAATGTTCTTTGCACACTAAATATTGTCCTACAATACCAAAAATGATGTAGAATTACACATTTCAAACATCTCTTTTGGGAGTAAAACTCAAGAGGCTTTAACAATAGACATTTTCAACCAAATTAATGAGTTGGACAATATCAAAACACTTCCAATATTTTCTCATAACTTTTAAAAATTGAAAGATATGACAAATTTTTATGAGATGGATTATGAATGAGTTAAAAATATTTTCCCATATTTATAGCTCAAAATGATGACTGGAATAAAAGTAACTAGACTTTTTCTAAAACTGCTAACTCTAGGACATATTCAATCCTACATTTAGAAAATTGGCCATAACTTCTGAAAAACCTAATATACTTCAGTCAAACCAAAACTAAAAGAAAGTTAACTCAAATACCTTTCTGAAAAATATAAGTTATAGATCTATATCTTTTCATATAAATTTTTACCAACAGAAACAACATTTGGATTTCTGAAATTTAAATAGAAAATTATCATAAAACTCACAAATACAACCTTCTCTTTATTCCACTTATTTTTTCATCTTCTCCAGCCATTACATTTCATAAATAATGACCAATAATGAAATTTTAATGTCTTTTCAATTTATTTAACCTATTATGTACCTCCTATGACTCTTGACCTTCCTCTTTACACAAACTTTACATATTGTCAACTTTTAATGACAACATTTTATTACATATTTGAAAACTTTTTGCATTTCCCCATAAATGATCATTCAAACTTATAAAACACCTACTAACATGTCAAAATATATTATATATGAAATTTTATTTAATTTTACCCTTCTATAGGTTTATTTACATAATTTGACCATGCTAGACAACTTGGACAATCTATTACAAATGACTTTCTTTAGCCTTACATATTGACTCAAATGGATTCAAAATAAAACTAAAAGATAAATTATTTCATTCTCATGTATCCTCTTTTTATTCCTTTTTGATAGGTTCTCTTACACCAATTGTCAAGTTTACTTGAATACAACTTAGAATAATTATGATTCATCTCTTTAGCTAGTTGGAACCAACAAACAAATCCATTAAACTCAATATGCCAAAACAAGAAAATTGTTTGTTAGCCAACCCTGCTTGGTAGACACTAACACTAAACTCATTTTTCTATGTTAACCAAGTGAACTTGCTACATATTTGCAAACTTCCTTTGGTAATTGAGTGAGCTTGGTTAACACTAGTTCCATCCAACTTTCCCTTTGTTAAATGAGTGAGCTTGGTTAACACTCAAATTTTGCAAACTTCTCTTAAGCACCCAAGTGAACTCAATAGACATTGACTTCTAAACTTGAAAATATTGGAATGCTTGATAGAAACATGAAACTATCTCCCTATCACATGAGTGAGCTCTATATACACTAACTGGTAAAGATATGACATTTTGTGTAACATCAAATACAATATACAATTGATCAATTATTTTCAACGAAATGTGTTATGTAAACTAAACAAAGTTCTTTATGGATTGAAACAAGCTCCAAGAGAATGGTATGAAACATTACATAATTATTTGGTAAAGATTAGTTTTGGAAGGAAAAATTATAACAATAATCTATATTTGAAGAATGGTAAGAACAATGAAGTATTGTTATATAAAATATTTGTTGATAATATTATATTTGGTGCAAGAGACACATTATGAAAATAATTTTTTGATGAAATGAAGAAGGAATTTGAAATGTCTGTGTTTGGTGAAATCAAATTTTTTGTTGGATTACAAGTATGTCAAATTAAGTTTGGAAATTTTATTACTCAATCCAAAAACATCAATGATATACTAAAGAATTTTGGTATGGAAGATTCAAGGCTAGTGAGAACACCTATGTCTACAAGATGTGAGCTATCTAAGCATGATGATCCTGTTGAAGTGAACCAAATTTTATACATATTCATGATTGGAAAACTATAATATGTTTTTCAAAAAAACCAAATATTGCTTTAGCAGTTGGGATAGTTGCCAGATTTTTAGCAAATCCTAAAGAGAATCGCATGATGGCTGTGAAAAAGATAATGAGATATCTAAAAGGTACAAAAGAATATGGATTATATTGCAAGAAAAATAATAGATTTGAACTAATGATATTCACTAACTTAGATTGGGAAGGAAACATTGATGATAGAGAAATCATTAGTGGAAGTGTGTTCTTTCTAGGAAAGAGATTAGTGTCATGGACAATCAAGAAACATAATTGTTTTTCCAAATCAATAGTTGAAGCTGAGTATATGGTAGTTGGAGTGAATTGTTCAAATGTCATGTGGATTAAGCAAGTACTGAAAGGTATGAAAGAAGATATTATAGATATAGTGGTTATTTATTGTGATAACATGATTTCTATCAACATTTCAAAGAATCCACTAATACACACTAAGACAAGGCACATTACTATCAAGTATCACTACTTGAGGGAACTAGTTCAAGACAAAGAAGTGAAGTTAGAATATGTGCACACCAAAGAAATGATTGTTGACATATTCACTAAAGCCTTACCTAAAGATGCTCATGAATATCTTAGAGGTAAATTAGTGGTGATTCCCCTAAACAAAGCTACTTAAGGAGACAACGTACATTACATCAAATGTGATAATTAGAATATCTTACACATTGATGCAATATAACTCTACTTTGGGAAATTCCTAAGGTAGATAGTTCAATACAACATAATAGATCAGTCATAGATAGATAACAAAAATTATCCAAACATACAAAATCTACATAATTCAGATGTATGAAAAGTTTATAGCTTAGAAAGATAAATGTCTTTGAAATTATTGTCAAAGAGGGAGAATATACATATATATTGTTAATTTACAGAGTTTTTTTCAAACATGGAGAATATATCATGATAGAGACAAAGAGAAAGATGGAGAGTATATACAAAGAGGGAGATATACAAAAGCTTAGAGAAATATTTTTAGAGGGAGAAAATCATAAAAGATAATTAGAAGGAATCATAATGGCTAACAAATCTTTTAGATTTTATGGTAACTAAGCTATTGCTAGTATTGAGATGTTTGAGATGTTTCCATCAATGCCAAAGAGGGAGATCGTTAGAAACTTACAATTGGAACAATTGTTGTGTTGCCATTGATGTTAAGTCTATTTGAGCTATTTGATTGATGAAGATAGTTTGAGATATTGCTCATAACATTAACACCTAGATGAAAGGTTGAGTTATGAAAATGAAGTTACAATGGAAATTTGATTAGATAAGAATTTGATAAAGAAAAGTGATTTTTTATATCAAGAATGCAATTAAGCTAAGTTGAGAAACATAGTAAAAGGCTAAGGAATGGTGAGTGATGGTAGTATCAACCGAGCCATAGTTAGTGCTAAGAAAATCTAGTATTGACTAGGCATTAGTATCAATTGAGCAAGACAGTTGATGTTGAGCTAGATGTTTTATACTGATTGAGTTATTTAGTGATGACCGAGTATTATAATTTAGAGATTGTCGCGTAACATTATTGAGAATGAATTTTGAGGAAATCATGATTCCCTACTAGCTCATTTGATTTCTTAGGAGATGTAAACCATGTTGAAGATAATATTGATGATTTGGATCATTAAATTAAAGAAAAGGATTAGGTAAATACTTAATAGAAAAATTCTAGAGAATTTCTAAAGGATGATCAAGAAGATGGATAGATACAATTGATCATGTTGAACCTAATCATAAACCATAAGATCTATGATGATCATGGAAATTGGAAGAGAAAGAATTACCTATTTAAAGAGGTACAAAGATAAAAAATAGTGTGTGAGGTGTGAGTGTAGTGTTATGAGAAAGGAATATAGCTTTCATAGATGTTTCTTATACTAATAATTTAATTGAAGAAAGATGGCTTAAGTGTTGTTAAGAGGTGAAAGTTTCTTGAAGGGGTGCTGAGAGAATTAAAAACATACAGATGATAATGTGGATCTTATCAGTTAGTCAACACAAGTACCAAATAGAGATCTAATTGTATAAAGTGAGTTGTAATTATATATATCAAACCCACTATTTTATTTCTAATCATTGTAAATAGTTTGTATTGAAAGTATTTTGATAGAGGTTGACCTAAAAATTATTTAAAAGACTTAACATTCTATGTAAATCCTTTAACTAGGTAACTTTCTATTGGAGTGATCAAAGTCCTCTACCAAGGGCACTCCTAATAGGGCTATTAAATCCTCTAACTAGGTCACATTTAGCAATCTTTATTGTAACCCTTTAATAGGATTAGCTCCTAATAGGGCTCACTTAAAAAGAGTGAAAAGTAGTGACATGTTGCTAGTGGTTTTTCCCAAATTGGGTTTCCACATTAGATCCTAGTGTCAAAACTATGTTGAATGCGTTATGTGTTTATACATTTGATAATGTTTTCATTAGAAAAGCATGTTATGTTTGCGATAGTAATTTTATTATTACAGTAGAGACTGAGCAACATCAGGATAAGAAGAATAGTGAGTGTTTATGTTTTATTGTTCAAATGGTCCATTATTGTAAACATTATTGTTGTTTTATGTTTTATTGTTAAAATGGTACATATGGACATATGGTACAATCAAGAATACCTAGGACCAACAATTAGAAAGGGATCCTTTTTATCTAGGAATTCCAAAGTTAGAGATTTTGTTATAGATAAGGATGTAATTGAAGAGTTAGATGAATTTTTAGAGAACTTTTATTACCCTCAGATACTACCAGAACATATGACCCTACTGATATTGTTAGGAATGCCCTAAAACAAATAAGAAAATATAATTTTCCTACTATTAAGCCTTACTGAGAGGAAGATGTGATTATATACTATTTAGAGACAAAGGAATGTATAGATACAACTCTCAAATGGAAGGAGATCATGAAAGAGGAGATGAAAATAAAATATCACTCCTTCAAAGACTTCTATCATGAGGAGAGATATTTGGATTGATTTAATAAATGTATCCACAATTTTGAAAGCATAATACATCAGGTGCCCCTTGAAATAAGAAATATAATAGAGCCTAATTTCCTTGAGTGGGATATTGTGATTAAGATTACTAAAGAAGAAGATCAACCAAAAAGTTCTTCTTGGGCTCAAGGTGGTAGAAAAAAAAGAACAAATTAATTGAAATACTAGACAAATCAAGGGAGAAAGAACTACAGATTATGCCAAGAAGGAGCAAGTACTTTGATGACATTGGACATTATTTCTTAATAAATTAGGCCAATCAAAATGAAAGAATCCCTAATAATCTCAAGCTCGAGGTAAGGATGATAGATGAAAGAATTATCCAAGATCAAGAGTTTATGAAGGATGATGACTTCATTAGGTCTAAGGAGTTCAAATATTTTCTTTTTAATATTAAAAAAATGAACTCTCTCTATAGTTTCATCTAGGAGATTTAGAGGAGAAGGTTGCAAAATTAGTGCAAAAATTTCAAGAGTACAATCCAAACAGTGAAACATTCACTTTAGATGAAGCTAGAGAGATGGTTATGAGAAGAGAAATGTTTCTCTTCCCTAATTGGAAGATAAGCTCATCTTTCATGATGGATCAAATCAGAAGAAAAAGTATATCTATATCACTTTAGGAGACCAACATTGCTAGAGAATTGCAAGGGACTAGTTTCAACATTAACACCAGGATAATGGAAATTTGGAGTATGGCCCCTAAGTCTAACAAGTCAAAACTCATGGAAGCTTGAGACTTCCCAAAGAAAATTTAATATTCAAGAATATCACTATTGCATCAAGTGACTAGATACACAACATGATGAGAATAGTATCACTCATGTGGAAGAGAAAGATGGATATGCTAGAAGAACAACTATTTCAAACTTATAGCATATATATTGAAATTACAAATAAGTATGAGGAAGAAATGAAGAAGACATATATTGTTGAACTAAAGATGGCTACCTTGGAGAATGAGGTAAAAACTTTGAAAAATGCAACAAGACCAATTATAGAGTTAAAAGATCAGGAGACTCAAATAGATGTTGATGCATCAAATGTGGGTATGCATCAACAAATGGAAGTGGAAGAGCTAAAACTAGGAAAATACATAGAATTTAGAAACTGGAGAGTATGCTTTCAAACAAAATAAATGTCCTTAGAGAAGCTTCACAAAATCCCCAAAATAGTTACATTGCTTTGTAATGAGTAGAATATTAGTGTTCAGAGGAATTATCTATTCTTTCTCCATTATATACTAAGTGGGGGCCATACATTTCATTTTTTGACAGTTTGGTCCCAAATTTGACTCAAAAAAAATGCATAAGTAGATTATAATTTCCATAAGGAAGATGATAAACATGGTCTAGGAGTTGAATGGATTCTTTTTTGGAAAGATGCAGTTAATAAATAATAAAATGAAGACTATTGCTAATGGGACACTTGGCTTCATCCAAAAAATTGTTAATGATGATCATAAGTTAAGGGAGTGGCAAGTGTAGTATGATTCTTTTGAAAATATCTTGAAACATGAAAGATTTATTGCATATAGTAACAGAGAAACTAATATTCTAATATTTTTTTTATTTTCTTGACATTTTATACAAATTGGAAGAAGATATCATGAATAAAACAATTGTAGAGGTATGGACCTAAAAATATGCCAAGTGGAATTGTTGGCATTATGTTGTATTTTTCATTAGTGATAAAACTTATTTGATTTTGTATGTCTATCGAGCTCATCACTCAGTCTACAATTTATACCAAGCATTCAATGGTTGCCATATAAGTTCATCACTTAAACAGTTCACACCGAGCATTCCTAAAGCTACTGAGTGAGTGTGCAATTCAGTAGTTCATACCAAGCTTATAGTGGTCACCGAGATTCATAGTGTCTACTGAGTCATTAGCTTGTGTTATGAGAAGCTAGTTTCTATTAAGTAATGGATGTGTAGTGTTTATCGAGTGACAACAAGGTATACAAAGATTCAATATCTACCGAGTGACACTATATCTACCAAGTCTCCAATGGTTGGCGAGTTCCAAGCTACATTGTGTGGTTAGTATGGACCAAGCTTCTACTTCTACCGAGTGCGTGATGATGCCAAGTAATGTAGTGGATGCTAAGTATTAGAAGGTCACCAAGTCAGCTTGAAGAGCCCAAGTTTTCTATTGATTGGCCAACCAAGTAATATTTTATTTACTTGTCTTTTAGCTAACCTTGTAATTGTAATTATTGGAATGGTATATATGTAATGTATTGTATCATTTGCAATATATTTATGGATTTATGAAGGAATGAACATGTAATGTTTGAGAAGAGTGAATGTGAATTAGTAGCAGAATAGAGTATTTAGCAAGGTCTTCAAGGAGCAGCAAAGACATATCAATCCCAAGAGGTGATCAGTACTTCAAAGATCTATTTAGAAAACAAGTTACAAGTAAGTTCTATTGTTTCATCCTAATAGGTGAATCATTTTTTGAAATCCTTTAATAGGGTATACTTAACAATCTTTGTATAAATATCTTAACAGAGTGCATATTTTATTGTATATTTGTAAAACTTCTAATAAGGTGGACCTAATAGTCCAAATTTCTCTTAACAGGGAAGATCATTAGAAGTGGTCAATGTAAGCCCTAACAGGCCAACTTTATATTACAGTAGTGAAGTTTTTTGGGTATCATCCCCATTCCAATTTTACTTTTTATTTGGAAGGTTTTTGGGTCACCAAAATAATGTGTTCATGTGTTATGAATGTTTAACTTTCTCATGCATACAGTAGATTAGATGAATGAATGGTGAATGATTTATATTGCTAAGTGTTGAATTGATTTAAAGTTTTTGAGGTTACTGATTCACCCCTCCCCTCTTAGTAACCTAGCTAGTCTTGATTATTTCCAACAATTGGTATCAAAGCTTTGTGGTTCTTAGGATAAAGTTTGATAGCTTGAGAAAAGATCAAGGAAAATGGACATATTTAGACTTGATAAAGCTATTGAGAATGAGAAGCTAGATCTAGAAATGGCCATAGCTCAACTCATGGAAGCAAAAGAGCATCTTTCCCAATCCCTGAAAAAGAAGGAAGGAACTTCCAAGACAAATGAATGACCACCAGTATGTTGAAGAAAAGATTTAAGACTTTTTCCCTTCAAGCAATTTAGATGAAGCAAATGAAGCAATCAAAAAACTCCTAGAAAAGAATGGCTCTCTATAAGAAGAGGTAAGAAAATTGAAAAGAGAACAAGAAGTTTAGTCAATAAGAATGTGTGAAATTTTGGAATAAAGGAATAAAGCAAGTGAAGACTTGGAGGAAAGGAACAATGCAAATCAAAGTCAATCCCTTTAGTAAGAAAGTCTTATCAATCAACTCTCCAATGCAAATGAGGAAATCATGAATCTAAGATCTAAAAATGAAAGTCTAAGGAATGATCTAATCACTAAAAGACAAATCAATGAAAGATTGAAAGTTGATCTAATCTTTGAAAAGAAACTTAATGAAATGATTATGAAATCCCAAGCAGACATAGATCAATTGAATCAGCAAAGTGAGTAGAATCTCTATAGGCAAAAAGGTAAAGTAGGACTTGGTTACAAAGAAGAAGGCAAATCCTCCAAACAAGGTGCCCAAAGGAATCAAAGACCTACTTGCAATCACTATGGTAAGTTAGGTCATACATCAAACAAATGTTGGAGCAATGGAAAGGCAGAATTCAATGGAAAATGCTACAATTGTAGTAAACATGGTCATAAAGCTAATGAATGAAAGGAGAAACCAAAATTTGAAGGTAAATGTTGTAAATGCTAGAAGAAAGGTCACAAGGTATCTGAATGTAGATCCAAATCATTCAATCTAGTAGAAATTGTGAAAGCAATATTTGGTTGGGACTACAATACTTGGTGTAGATGTCACTATTGTGGAGAATATGGACACATTGACATAGACTGTACAAGGCATCACTTGAGAAAGAGAGATTCAATAGTAAGATGCTATACATGCACTAAAATTAGTCATATAGCTAAAAATTGCATGAATATAGGAAGAATTGAAGATGAGAAGAAAGCTAAAGCTGATAACATCAAGAAGTAGATGAGACAATAGTGGATTCCCAAATCTACTGACCAGAATTGTTCAAATGATGGCCATGTCACTCAAGAAGTCAGTGACTCCACCATTTCCAATTAGACTCATGAAGGAGGAACTAGAACTATATTTTCAAGTAGTTCCAAATGGAAGAAAGAAGAAGATCCAAATCAATATTTCAGATACAAAGGGATCACATGAGATCAATTCATACCAAGTGAGGTTAGTCATAGACTCAACCGAGTGAGTTCGGGTTAATGAAAGTTTGTTTGATCATCAAATCACAAGTTCTTATTGAGCTACTGAGTGGATGACAGTCTATCATGCACTACATCATTATGGTACCTAGCATTAATGCTAAATTTTCATCAAAAAGAGCAGAATTTGACTTCATTTTTTAATGCAATTTCAGAATTCATAGAGCTAAGAGATTTCCAGGTGCATCCAAGTGATTTCGAGAAAATTTCAAGAAAAGAATTTGTTTGAAAAAATTATTTCACTTACCAAGTAGTGATGACATTTGGAAGCACTAGTAGTAGCAAGACAAAAATAGGTTCATAAATGTTGGTTAAGGGTGTGGAGTGGAAAGCACTAAATTTCAAGCTAGTTCCAGTAGTTGCGGAGGCACTCGACCCTAATGGTGCTCAATCCAAAATTCCACCAAAAGTAATTTTAATTAATGACATTTGAACTCATTTTAAGTGTTCTATTTAGGAAATTGGAACCCTAGAGATGGATAGTGCCTTAGAAGATGTTGGCGCTCAAAATTGCATTCCCATTTTGAGTGTCTATCTCAAATTTTGAATCATTTTGAACCCATATAAATGATTTTTGATGCCTATGTACTTGGCTATAATTTTGAGGCATAAGAGATGTTTAATTCTTCTAGAACCTTCTATTAAACATGCTCACTTGCTTCCTTAAGTTAAATTGACATTTCGAGTCATTCTGTGAAGTCCCATTTTGAGTAATTGTCAAATCTACATTTTTACCAGTGTCAAATAGTGACAGGAGGGCATGCTTGCATGTGAATATCTTGAATCTAGTAATGTTTCATGATGCACTAATTTGGGAGTGTTTAATGTCCATACCTAAGAGCCTATGTTTCATATTTTGAGTCATTTCAAGTCTATTTGACTAGGTTTTGAATTCCTCAAAGTTGGTCATTTACTAATGTCATGCTAATATGAATAGTTCTAAATTCTGGGAGGCCCTATTTGACAAGTTATAACTTTTTATCAGTTGATCCAAATGATGAAATGCATTTTTCATTGAATTTTAGAGATCAAAAAAATTTTATGTTTCAAGTTTGAGCTTATGATGAATCTGTTTGAACAGTTTTCAAACGCAATTCCAAGTGTAATTTCTAACTTTTTGCTAGTGTCAACACATGCAAATTTGTTAGTAATCCTATTCATGATTTTATAACTCCAAATCCATGGTAGGTGAGATCAAATGGATTGTACCACTGTGTTATAATCTAAAAATACTTTAAGGTGCCAATTTTCACATTTTGGCTAATCTATTTGCATACTTTCCCAGGTCAATTCCATTCGCAAAAAATGTTTTTCTATTAGTGTTTCTAGTCCACTAATTCTCAGTAGCTTACTTTGACCACTCGTCATTTGCACCTAGTTATTTTTCATGAGCCCAAATCATAGATTTATACTATCCTCATGATAGTGAACTCACACCCTAGTTTTCATCTTTCCATGTGTTAGTTTACCTAGTTTTTAAAGTTGATTCCAAATGTGATTTATTATTTTCTAACATGTTTACTTGTAGGAAATTCTGAGAGGGAAAATTCAATAGTCAATATCTTTTGCCTAAGAATTCATCATGAGATGAGATTTGACGAATACAAGTGTGTCGAATAGAGAATTAGTGTGTCAAATTTTAGAGCCTGGTTATCTATTTGTGCCAGTTTTAAAGGCCAATCAAAGGACCTCCTGATGCAAAATTGGTAGTTTGCAAAAAGATGTAAAATGAGCTTCAAATTCATTTTTATTAGTCAAATTTGTTTCAAATTAGTATTAGATGTTCTATGGATCAGTTGGATAGTTCAATTGTTCAGAAACAACATTTTTTAGCTAGACCCACTTTGGGGCTTGACTAATCTTGTCAGATTGATAAGGTACTAACCTTTTGTTAAAAAGGGGGATAGGTTGGGTCTAGCAGATACATCAAGTTCTCATTATGAGATAGATAGAAATCAAATTTTTCGTGTTCTCCATTTCAAGCTCATTTCATGAATCTAGACAATTATGGAAAAGTATTTCATAGGAAAAGAAAGAAATTGCAAGATCTTTGTGTAGAGGCCTTGTAAATTGAGAAAGGGGATTTGATTTTATATGGTTCCAAATCTATAATGATTTGAGATACTTAAAAATATTGAGAGTTCTAAATAAAGACAAAATTTTTAATACATCTCAAGAGGATGATTTTGAATGCTCTAAAAAATATATCAGTTGGCATTGAAAAGAATCTTGCATAATCAAATTTCCATCCAAAAACACATCTCTTTAGATTGTGGGAAGAATTCAAGTAAATGGATTGAATCTTAATAAAAAATATTGCTAATGCCATTGAGTGATCATCAGGCTCATCTATCATCACATACATCAATTCAAACTTGGTTAGAATGGGTGTTGAGATTGAAAACATTGAAACTCTAAAGGAAACTAAAGTTCCAATGGAAATAAATGGAACCTTGGGGAAACAAGAGATTTTTGAGGTCTCAAAAACTTAAAACTATAAGGAAACAAATTTAATTAAGGATGCACAACAAGCATATAGGAAGTTTTTGGAGGCTTCTAGAGTGCACATATTGAATTTTTATAATGTAAGGGTTCCAAAGATGTTAGGAGGGGGTCTTGTTGAGTCATTGGCAAGAGTTGCAGTGGTAGGAGGTCTTGGTATTTATGCCGCTCTCAATAGTCTTTACAATGTGGATGGTGGTCATCAAGAAATTTTGTTTAATTGAATAGTTGGTGTCAAGGACAAGGTTTATCCAGAAGCAACACATTTCATGATCCCTTGGTTTGATCATCCTATAATCTATGATGTTAGAGCTCAACCTTATCTTGTAGAAAGTACTTCAGATAGTCATGATCTTCAGATGGTTAAAATTGGCTTTTGAGTTTTGATGAGGCCACTACTAGATCAACTCCCAACCATTTAACTCTATTTTCTACTCAGGTGAGAGTCAAGAAAGAAAACTCAACAAATTACAAAAGAACAACCTACCTTGAAGGAAGAAGGTAGCACCATTTGCAAATAGAAAATGTCCATGAAAGGACAAATTGTAGCTAGCAAGAACTCTATACATGCATAGCAAGGGGAGTGTTAAAAGAGGCAACATATGCTTAAAGATAGAGGAGCTCCAAAATGAACAATAAAGATGCCCACATTAAAGGAGCATATCCATGCCATGTAAGCAGGGGCATGTTGAAACAAGGAGGTCACAATTTAAAATGAGATCAATAAACACATAGAAAAGGAGCAGCCAACATACAAAATAAGTCTCCACATGAATCAAAGTGGAGTGCTAACACAACCATGGAGGTTTATGCTAAAGAACACATGAGGAAGCCACCACATTAGTGAGGAGGTTGCATTGAAAAGTACATGCTAAAGAAGGATTCTTTCATGTGATGGGCAGGGGAAGAAGCTTGCATAGATGAAGAAAAAGAGGCACTAAAGAGTAGACCACCATCTCAGAAAAGAAGTAGCTTGGAAGAAGCCTACGTAGAATTGAAATAAAAAGCAACACATGAGTAGGGGAGTACCATTAGCATACATGATTAAGAGGAAGATAGTTAAGACTTAGAAGCCAGCACACTAAAAAATTCCCATGCAAGGTAGGGATGGTGTGAAGAAATGATGAGTTTGAGTGCCAATCAGGAAGCCATGAGCAAAGAAACCCCATATGAAATAGTGAGATGGCATTGAAAATTAAGTGCAGAGAACATCCACAACAAAGGTTTTGTCCCATATGCATTCTAGTAGTGTTATTTTAACATTTAAATACAAAGATGCACAATAGGCTTGGTGTCTAATGACACACAACTTTTGAAGCTGCAAGCTCATGTGGTGGAACCTTCCTATGGTTGATAGGTAATGTGGATGCATTTTGACATGTGGAGAAAACTAAATCTTCATGTGTATGAGCAGAGGTTGGAGCAATAAGCCTTCTCAATGCTACACAAAAGTTTCAAGCATATGCTTGTAAGTTGAATTTCAAAGCCTTATGCTGCTCCACTCAAGTCATGAAAGCATAAAGAAAATTCATTCATGTAAGAGTGTAAACCAAATTTTTAAAAGCTCCAGTGATACGCATGAACATAAAAGCATAAAGGGGTCTTGCACCCATGAGAACGTAAAGGGTAAGATGGAAGGGTCCTAATGCTACGGGAAAAGGGGGATATTAATATATTAATATGCTTTATAGGCCCATATGAACATAAAGATGAATTCAAGCATAAGAGTAGGAGTTTGAAAGTATTTCACCTTTGATGCTATAAGAATGGGAATAGACTAAAAGAATTAATTAATTAAAAGCATCCCAAAGGTGATTGTCGAATCAAGTTTTGACACATGGCATTGTAGGAAGAGAAATTATTGAATATAAAAGTAAAATCAAATTGAGAAGTTTCAAATGCATAGAATGAAAAATTCAAATAAGTTTAAAAATTTTATATAATTTTAACTATATAAATTTTTTTAAAATTCCATTTTAATGCCAAGCCATAGTTCAGGAGCCTAATTTTCAAATGGCCATAGCAGGGCATTTTTTGTCCAAAATAGCTAGTGTAGTATACCTTTGGAACTAGGAGAAGCTAAATTTTTTGAATATGAGGTCAAAATTTACATTGCAATTCACTACTTCAATCTATAAGAAATTTTGTAATTTCTGGGGCATTCTTAGTGGAAAGAGCAGAATTCATCATGGGAGGTCAAAATTAGTTTGTAGGTAGATATAAATACTTATTGAAGTCTAAATGTGAAGAAAATTGATTTCAAAGGGTTTTCTTGGCTTTTAGAAGTCATTTTAAAACTAATTTTCACTTTTACCTTGAGTAAAGTTTTGGAATCAAAATTAGTTATTCTTCCTTTCAAATATCTCAAATATTTTGTGCTAGTAGAGGCAAAATGATGAAAATTTGATTCACCAGTTGAGTGGAGAGATTAGAGAGATGTTTTAACTTGTTAGGAGAGGTTTCTCAAGTGGACATGTTAGATGTAGATTAGATCCAAGAATTTACTCTTCTCCTATATCTTCTTTTCTTTTCCTCATTGTAGGGTTGGTTCTAGTCTTTGGAGAAAAACTAGTCACAATTTTGATACCATGTTTTGGATCCAGTTTTGATATGTTCCTATACTGTGATACCACATTTCTTTCAACAAATTTCTCTTGTATGAATAGCTGTAGGAAGATAAATATAGCTAGTTGTGATATGTTAGGTATTTTCATGTTTTTATTTCATGCATTTGATTGTATTGTTTCAAGGAAATGAATATAAAGGAGCAAGAATTTTATTAGTTTCATTCTAATTCTCATCTCTCATCTGAATGAATTTTTAATGTTTTATGATCTTTGAACAAAGAGCCTAGGTCATAGTTGCAATCCCTTAAGGCTATATGTTGTTTGATTGTTGCCTATAACTCAAGGGGTTATGTAAATGCTTCAAAGAAATCAGCAGGGTTGTAAGTTTATTGAAGGGGATATCATGTAAGAATGAGATTTAGACTAAACATGGATGTCTATTTACAAGGTGAATGGATAGAGCATATATTTGAATATATGAATAAGTATCAGGTATCTATATGTATGTGATTAATTCATGCAATTGTCCAATAGATAAGACACTGATCGGTTCCAGGATCACTTGTTCATGCTATTTCATACTAGGGTTTTTTTTTGAATTCAACATTATTAATCTAACATTCTCCCTTTCATGTTGAAGAGCTAAAAGGTCTAGCCCTCACTCAACTTATGAAGTTCATAGATTTGCATCTAGCTACTATAGATCTATGTTATTACATGAGTTATTAGGAGATAATAGGGGTTTTCATCTACTATTATTAGGTTTAGACATATGTTTAATTGCAATGGTACCATATGTTATAACCAAAAGGTTAACCTACCGAGGTCTAATAGAGCCTGAAGCAAAGGAGTTATGCCTTATAGTTGGCCCAAGACTGTGGTCAAGTGTATCTGTCATAGGAATTTTCTAGCCTTAGATGCATTGGTCTGGTTTCTTGGTCATTTTCAAAACTGTTAAATCAGGAGCCAACAAAATGATGAATCTACTAGGGAATGGTAGATAAGGAGCTAGAAATCTCTGATATATATTTGGCATATTCAATTTTGTATGCAAGGTTTCATGTTCCCCAGTTAAGTTTTATCCATTTGCAATAGTAACTTTGAGGTTGAATGTAAATTGTATTGCTAAAAGGAGTTCATCTTCAGTCAATTGAGGTGGTTGTGGTTTTCAAAGTATTGTTGTCAATTTAGAGTCAGGATTATTTTAAATTGGTTTCTCTCTTCTAGGTTTTTGAAGTTTTTCAAATTCTACAAAGTGAAAATCCAGTTTAGATGTATCATGTTATAAGTCATATTTTTAAAATCTTTCTCACAATTGTGAGTGGTGACTTTCTAAAGGATCTTTGTACCAGTGTAGATTGGTCATATATAAATGTTTTCAAAGAGTTTTTAGCTTAGTAATGTAGATCTAAAAGTTAAGTTTTAGACAGGAAGAGAGATATATGAATTTTTGACCGATGCATTTTAAAGTGTTGATTGATTTTCTGCCATAAGAAATTTGAATTGTTAAATTAAATCACACCAGTGATTTCATTTTGTTCTCCTCAAGGAGATAGTGGCTCTATAAGGATTTGATCAGTGGTGTGAGGAATTAAGACTAGCACCTTTTCCAATCAGCAGATTAGTGGTTTCAACATCAACACTTGAGATATTTTATTTTTCATGATGTTATTCTTGTCATGAAAGAAAGTGGTATACATATGTGTTCTCCATCAAGTGATTTTCAGCACTAAGAGGAGGAGAATAGTTGATAAGTTTCATACACTTCATTGGATTGAGTTTCAGCTATTTTATTTAAGTTTTTGAGATGTATTTGAAGAGAGGTATTTAATAGAAGGTTGTATAGATTTGCTGCAAGTTATGCATATGCAAGATGTTCCATACTAAAAGTTGTTAATTAGAATGTACGAGTAATAAATAGTTTCAAAATATTTTCTCACTAAGTGTGAGTGGCCACTCTACTCAGAATCTCTATGCTAGTGCATGGTTTATTATAATATCAAAGGCTTTCAATATTTGTGGATAGATTTAATTTGTCGAAAAGATGAAGTATCAGTTTCTTGATTAATGGTTTATGTGTTTGCTTGTATCTGCTGAAGTAGTTGATGTCAAAAGATTCAATCACGATTGTGATTTCATTTTTCTCTTCGAGGAGGTGGTGGCTCTGCAAGGATTTTATCTATGATGTGAAGGATTTCTTATTTTCACCTATGCTAGTCAGCAGATCAAAGGTTTCAAGCAGCAACACATAAAGGTATTTATAACTTTCATGTATCTGTCTTTCATGAAAGTTGAATGGTAGAAATGGTTACTTCCATCTAGTGGTTTCAACACTAAGAAAATAGAGGTAGGTGTTTGATAGTTTATAAGATGGAATTAGGATCTAGGTCTAAAAGTGATGTGCCAACCCTTGAAGGTGTTTGTGCAAATATTGCTAGGTTGAAAAGAAAGATTCATGATAAAACTTTCATAACGATAAGAAATACATTTGGTGATATTAAGGGTCTTAGTGGATTTCAAGTTTACATGAAGTTCAAATTAGTAGTTATGAATCTTAATGAGTTTTTCAAACCTAAGGAGTCTTTGTGGCTAGTGGTACTCTTAGAAGTTTTTATGCCACATTCAGTTAATTGGCCAGCCAAGTCAAGATTAGATAAGATTTATGAAATCAAAGATTTTATCATGGAGATTGAAAGTGCTTTAAATGCTAATGAATATTATGATAATGAATGCAATGAATTCATGGAAAATGACATTGAAAATGAAGAGTCTTAGTCTTATGTATCAAAGAATAGTAATCATCAATTTGATGATATGCAAAATGTGGGTTTACCTTGTTATAATGATGATTGTAAAGAAGAGGAAAAGTATAACAGCAATAATAGTAGTTCTTCTAGTGATGAATGTGAATGTGTTACGATACTGACTATTAAGGTATTGTCTAAAGAGGAAAATGTATGTAATGATCAAAGTTCTGATTTTTTAGAATGTATTACTAACAAGTCTACTATTGTAAATGTGCCAAGTCATCTGGATAATAATCACAGCTAAGGAGAAGAACCTAGGGATGAAGTCCTATTAAGTGTTGATGAGATTTTTGATTTGTTGGCTCATGATTTTGAAAGGTATGCTAACCTATCCAAGGGTGATTTTGCTTTGCCACATTTTTCAATTTCATATAGTGAATTCAGTTCTCCTAAATTTGATGTTGAAGAAGATATAGTTTCAGAATATGCTCTGTCAATTTGGGGAGGTATATGTGATGGTAATTCATATATCAATACACATGATGACTTCTAAGTTGAAAATGAAAATGTAGCGATAGGGTCTATTGTTGATTCATTATCTTCTTTTTTCATTGGGCTAAGATACATTTAGATTGCTCATGTGATGAGGAAAGTAATACTAATGAAGTGGTTTATTCTAGTGAGTTATTTGAGGAAAAAATTGATATGGATCAGCATATTATGAACATGCAATTTCATGGTGATTCTTGTAATTTAGTATCTAATCAATTGTTTAAGTGTGAAGAGGTTGCAATTAATGTTTAGTCTAATTTATGGAGTACTGATATTATAGACAACGAGAAATCAGATTTTTCATTCTCTTCACATCTGGAGGCACAAGGTGAGTTACAAATTGATTCATGTAACTTGTTGAATGGAGTAGAATATCAAAATTTTGTGTTTTTAGTTGAAGGAATCCATGATTTAGTTAGTGGTGATCAGTTTTAGTTTTCTATCAGTTGTTATGATCATGCTAGTTCATATTTTCATAGTGAACAAGATGAAGAAAGTATGTTTGATTTTGATATGCACTATGGAAATGATGATAATAGTTTTGTTTTGCCTAACAAAATGATTGAAAGTGCTGATGTATTGGGTGAAACAAAGGAGAGAGATAATTTCATTTTACCTCAAGAGAATGTCAATGAGAATAAGGTGTATGATAAGGAGTTTTGAAAACTTTCAAGTGGCCCGGGGCCATCATTTGTACATATTAGGAGTAGATTTCTTGCTTTCAATAAAGCTGTGCAAGAGAATTTTTTGAAGTTTAGGTGTGTGATCTGCTTCTTCCAAAGATCTAAATCCTTTCCATGCTTGCAAGGAACATGCATCCCTAGACAGAGCCTCTGTTGGCACTCAAAATTGTGTTCCCATTTTGAGTGTCTATCTCAAATTTTGAATCATTTTGAACCCTATATATGCTTTTTGATGCCTATGCACCCTACTATCCTTTTGAGGCCTAAGAGGTGTTTAATGCTTCTAGAACCTTCTATTCAGCACACCCACTTGTTTCATGAAGTTAAATTGACATTTTGAGTCATTCTGTGAAGTCCCATTTTGAGTAATTGTCAAATCTGCATTTTTCACCTAAGTGTCAAACAGTGATAGGAGGGCATGTTTGCATGTGAATATCTTGTACCCAGTAATGTTTCATGATGCACCAATTTGGGAGTGTTTTATTTCCATACCTAAGAGCCTATGTTTTATATTTTGAGTCATTTTGAGTCCATTTGACTAGGTTTTGAATTCCTCAAAGTTGGTCATTTACTAATGTCATGCCAATATGAATAGTTCTAAATTTTGGGAGGCCTTGTTTGACAAGTTATTAATTTTGACCATTTGACCCAAATGATGAAATTCCTTTTGAATTGCATTTTAGAGGACAAATAAATGTTATGTTTCAAGTTTGAGCTTATGATGAATCCATTTGATCAGTTTTCAAATGCAATTCCAAATGCAATATCTAACTTTTTATTGTTGTCAGCACATGCAAATTTGTTAGTACCCCTATTCATGATTTTATAACTCCTAATCCATGATAGGTGAGATTGAATGGATTGTACCATTGTATTTTAATCTTAAAATACTTTAAGTGTGCCAATTTTCACATTTTGACAAGTCTATTTGCATACTTTCCCATGTCAATTCCATTCGCCAAAAAGTCTTTTCTATAAGTGTTTCCAGTCTGCTAATACTGAGTAGCCTACTTTGACCACTCGCCATTTGCATCCAGTTATTCATCATGAGCCTAAATTGTAGATGTATACTCTCCTTATGATAGTGAACCCACACCCCAGTTTGCATCTTCCATATGTCAGTTTACCCAATTTTTGAAGCCGATTCCAAACATGATTTGTTGTTTTCTGACATGTTCACTTGTAGGCAATTTTGATAGGGAAACTTCAACAGTCAATATCTTTTGGCTAAGAATTCTTCATAAGATGAGATTCAATGGGTAAAACTGTATGGAATAGAGAATTAGTGTGTTGAATTTTGGAGCCCCGTTATCTATTTGTGTCCAATTTTAAGGCCAGTCAAAGGACCTCTTGCTGCAAAATTGACAGTTTGCAAAAAGATGTAAAATGAGCTTCAAATTCATTTTCAGTGGTTGAATTTTTTTCAAATCAGTATCAGATGTTCTATGGATTAGGTGGATAGTTCAACTATTCAAAAATGAATTTTTTTTATCCAGACCCACTTTGGGGCCCAACTAATCCTATTAGATCGATAAGGTACTAACCTTTTGTTAAAAAAGGGGATAGGTTGGGTCCAATAGATACATCAAGTTCTCACTGTGAGATAGATGGAAATCAAATTTTATGTGTTCTCCATTTCAAACTGATATCAAGAATCTAGACAATTAAGGAAAAGTATTTCATAGGAAAAGAAAGAAATTGCAAGATCTTTGGGTAGAGGCCTTGTAAATTGAGAATGGGGATTTGATATAAAAAATATGATCCTTCCATTTATGGAATCAATGACAAAACATGTTGCATATTCAAAAACATTGGTCCAGGTTAACATTTTTTCCATAGAAGATCATATGATTGAACTTTCTACAGAGTTCAAGTGGCACTCTCCACCAAGAAAATTTTGCAAGATAATTGGGATAAGAGATTGGCTCTTATTCTCAAGGTACAATCTGAATTTCTCTCACATTTTGATGTCTCTATTTGAATATATTGCATATACTCTTTGGCATTATTGTCAAAAAGGAGGAGTAAGAGATAGTAGGAGACATGGGAGTAAGAAATGATAAGATATTTGTGGAGAAAATAGATTGATTTATGTACAGAATAAAAGGATGAAAGGCTATGTATATGCCATGCCATATTATGGGGGAGATATGTGATATATGTGAGATATGTATATACACTAGCTTTACAAAGATCAAATTTGAAAAATCAAAATTAGAATGTCAGTATACATAAGGCTCATAAGTGTTTTTGTCACTAATGCCAAAGGAGGAGATTGTTGGCATTATGTTGTATTTGTCATTTGTGATAACACTTATTTAATTCTGTATGTCTACTGAGCTCATCACTTAGTCTATAGTTTATACCAAGAATTTAGTGGTTACCATGTAAGTTCATCACTTAAGTAGTTCACACCAAGAATTCCTAAAGCTAACGAGTGAGTGTACAATTCAGAAATTCATACCGAGCTTACAGTGGTCAATGAGCTTCTTAGTGTCTACTCAGTCATCAACTTGTGTGATGAGAAGCCAGTTTTTACCGAGTGATGGATGTGTAGTGTTTACTAAGTGACAGCAAGGTAAACAAAGGATCTAGTATCTACTGAGTCTCCAATGGTTACCGAGTTCTAAGCTATGTTGTGTGATTAGTATAGACCAAGCCTCTACTTCTACTGAGTGCATGATGATGCCGAGCAATGCAGTAGATTTTGAGTATTAGAAGGTCACCAAGTCAACTTGAAGAGCCTGAGTTTTCTACTGATTGGCCGACTTAGTAATGTTTTGTTTACTTGTGTTTTAGTTGACCTTGTAATTGTAATTATTGGAATGGTATATATGTAATGTATTGTATCATTTGCAATATATGGATATATGTATCAAGAAATTAACACGTAATGTTTGATAAGAGTGAATACAAATTAATAGTAGAACATAGTATTCAGTAAGGTCTTCAAGGAGCAGCAAAGACATATCAATCAAAAGAGGTGATTAGTACTTCAAATATCAATACAACAAACAAGTTTTAAGTCAGTTCTACTATTTCAACCTGACAAGTGAATCAGTTTTCCAAATCCTTTAATAGGGTAGACTAACAATCTTTGTATAAATCTCTTAACAGAGTGCATACTTCATTGTATGTTTGTAAAACTTCTAATAAGGTGGACCTAATAATCCAAATTTCTCTTAATAGGGTAGATCATCAGAAGTGGTCAATGTAAGCCCTTACAGGCCAACTTTAGACTACAATAGTGAAGTTTTGTGGGTATCATCCCCACCCCAATTTTACTTTCTATTTGGAAAGTTTCTGGGTCACCAAAATACTATGTTCATGTGTTATGAATGTTTACCTTTCTCATGCATGCATTAGATTAGATGAATGGATGGTGAATGATTTATATTGCTAAGTGTTGAATTGATTTAAAGTTTTTGAGGTTATTGATTCACCCCTCCCCTCTTAATAACTTAGCTAGTCTTGATTATTTCCAACAAGAATAAGTATCTGAAAGAGTTGAACATGCCTAGAGAAGCCACCTAGGCAGATGAAGAGTTAAATATTACCATCTAGAAGGTTATAGAAAATATTAAAGAAATTCCATCTAGAGATAGTGACTGAATGAGATAGAAGAATTTAAAGTAGCATGAAGAGGAAGGATAACTATTTGAAAGAGATGCCTTATCTTTGTGGTTCAATTGCTATGGGTATTCTCTCATTATAAATAATGAAGTTGATCCTGAACATCTAGAATGATAGTTGTTCAAATTTTGGCTATCTCTATCATTCTCTTTTGTAAATATTTTGTCTTATTTGAAATAATATTATTACATCTAGTTTTTGAACACATGTCCTCCCATCTAAAGCTTGTTCTAATCCTTATTCTATAAAAGTATTTCCAAGATGTGGCGTGAGGGTCTAAGAATCATTTTTTGAATGAGTTTTGTTCATTTTTTTAGTCAATCCATATATACTAAATATGATTTTCCAAATATAGAATGAAAAAGAGAGTTAAGAGTTGCTGATCTAATTAACCTTTCTCTAATATGAGTTGACATCCAATTGTATATTTTTCAAATAAATTAATACAAAGATGCAAAAAGTTTGCTATATTTTTAAGATCTTGTCTCTTCTTTTGTTACCATTTAATTCTCTGAGATTTAATAGAAAAGTTTATTAAATTTCCATTATAATTTATTTTGAATTATATTTCAGTTTACCTTCTTCTTATGATCTAAATGGGTTATGTAAATGCTTGATTTAAATTGGAATACTTCCTTTTTTTTCATTGAAGATTTTGATAAGAATGAGGTCTATAAATGAATATTGATATTCTTCTCACAAAGTGTTAAGATAGATCTAATAAGTAAATGTCAAATTCCTATGATATAATATCCCAATAGATAAGGCACTAGTCATCTATTAAAGTTTATTTAGTTTTGAATGTCTATATGGTATAAATATATTATTGATAAACCTTTTAATATTTTATTGTTGAAGATTTGAAACATAAGCCTATACTTGATTCATGAAGTTTTAGGGTTTGATGAATTAGCAATTTATCATCTCGCTTATAGTCCTAGAATTAGAAGAGTTAAGGAAAAATTATCTTATATAGGACATTCATAGTGATATTTTAATTTTTGAAGTGATAAATAGTAATTTCCCAGGTATATCCACTTGAATCTTGTAGATTTCAAATTGGATAAGAGATAGTAGAGTCTTAGCAGTTGGTCCTTGTAACTTATTTCTCAAAATTCCCATTATGCTTTCTAGATAACTCCTAGGTATTCTCATATTTTAGAAGGTTTTTAAAATTCTATCAAATCAAAAGCCAACACTCCCACCATCAATAATCACATCACAACATTTACCCTCACACTTGTACCTGGTATCAAACAAACTCCTCTATCCCAATTTAGTCTCACCACTCAAGAAGACTAGTTTATTAACCAAAAACTCTCATCTTTATACATCCTCTTAATGCTATGACTTATCATCATCATCCGCATGAGCCACTCTTGCTTGAACATTAGCTCTCTTATCTATCTTTCCTTAACATTGAGAGCATTCACAAGATTGATGGTCTTCTTTATTATAGTGAAAAGATGCACTATAGAAGCTTCCTCTTCCTAAATCTTGACTATGTCCTCTACCTTATCCTCTTTGGTCTCAAATTTTTTGATCATGAGAGCAATTGAAACTCTCATGCCTCTAGTTTTAGTTGGTACCAAAATCATCAATTTTCTTTTGTTCCTCATTTCAGCCTCCAAAAGAACTACCACTATTCCTTCCTCCTTGATTGCTCCCTCTTTAATTTTGGTCAAATTTTTGTTTATCTTCTCCTCAACTTGCAAGGAAAACTAGTATTCCTCTCCATGTTGTTAATTCTAAGTAGACTTAGCTCCTCCTAACTACTAGGTCTTAGCCCATTATGGTAATAGGTGAGCTTCTCCTTATTTTCTCATGTATGCCCTAAGTAAAAAAAGAACTAGGTGAAACTCCTTCATATATTCTTGGACATATTTTCCTAATTTAACACTTTCATCCTCTTGAAAAAATCAAGGTTTTAGTCAACAAGAATTAACTGCTTCTTTATTTTGTCCACCATGTGGTCCTATCTTGTGATTTTCTCCCTCTGTATTCTATTCCTCTCTAGCAAACCTCTTTCCACCAGATTTTGGCATAGCCTTTTATTTTGGCCTTCATAAAATTAACCCTATAAGGATCTTCAATATCCTCATACTCAAAATATTCCTCTAGCTCATTGATCTAGTCAATCAACTCATCTATGTTCTCATTTCCCAAAAACATGTTTGCCTCAAGTTTAGGTCTTTTTCCTAGCTTTCCAATGACCCTAAAAATCATCTCATCCACATGGTTCATGACTTCTCCTTCTTCTTCTCCATCCTACACAACATTTACTTCTACTTCATTTTCCTCCTCACTTTCATCCATTACAACAAGATTCATCCCTCAACGAATCTCCTATTGTAATGCTCGAACTTGTCTCTAGAGGGCTATAACCTCAAGGGAGATACCTTTGGCCCTTATACCATGATCTCTTCATGGAGGGATCTTCTCATTATTTGAAAACTTACAACCACACAATCCTAGTGCAAATTAGCTCACGTTTAGCACTCTGTCTACACACTTAGAAACTCCTGCTCTAATACCACTTGATGAGGACACAACCCAAGAAAAAATGAATAAAATAGGAAATGAGACTTTCATTATTAGAAATTATATTCTAGTACATTCATTACAAAATAATGGACTCAATTATATGCCCTATGGGTTTACAACATAATTAGATTCTAGAGAAAAATCCTTCTCATAGTACCTTCTCCAAAACTCACCAAAACTTCCTTTACAACACAATAAATGACCTTAAGTAATATAAATTAGGTTTAGGGTTAGGAATAAATTTTATAATATGTCATTTGGAATCTACCACCAAAGAAGAAGGTTTTATGCTATGCCAAAAGTTAGTGCAAAATTAGAAGAATCCAGAAATGGTAGTCCAACTCCAGGGAGGCATAACTTTTGATCAAGGACTCTGATTGACAAACCATTTATATTTTTGGAAAGCTCTATGAGTTATTTATATCCTTTTGAAGGATATTTTTTCATCCCTCATTTTTGGTTCCTTTACAAGGCCTTTTAGTGCCTCAAATATGACTTTGAAGCATTCTTAGAAGGTCTCTAGGCAACTTAAAATTGCCATAATTTTCAATATGTGAAGCTTTTTGACCTAATTCATTTTCTAGAGTGCTTGAAATTACAAGTACAATAATAAATCCAACCTAAACTCTCTAACTTATCAAAAAAATTCCCAATTATAAAATAACCCATTTTCTATATTGGCATATATCTCGAGGTGCTAAAAACACTAACCCAGAAACTAATTGTGGAACTATGAGAGTTGAGATCTCTACTTGGCCCAAATAGGTATTCAAAAATATAAATTTTTTAATAAAAACTAACACTAAGCATATTTTTGGATGGTACACAATTTCCCTTACACCATTGGATTGTCCTTCATTAGTAGACCTCTAAAAAAAATTTCTCCCTTTTTTGTATTTTATTTTATTAATAGATGTTGGTGAGCTTGAAGATTACAATGAAGCTATACATGTGGATACATAGATTTGGTGGGAGTTTGGAATTATAGAAGAAATGGACTCCTTGCTAAAAAATAAGATTTGGGATTTATTTAAGTTTTGTGCATGTAATAGGAAGTTACAGAATAAATGCATTTATAGGCTGAAAGAGGAGCATGGAGGTAAGAAATGAGTTAAAGCTAGGCTAATTGTAAAATGATTTAGATAGAAAAAGGACATTGATTTTTGATGAGATATTTTCTCATGTTGTTAAAATGACTTATTTTCGTACTCTTTTAAGTATTGTGGCTACCAAAGATTTACATTTAGAGAAACATGATATTTTAAAAAAAAAATATTCATGGTTATTTGGATGAAGAAATATATATGGAACAACTAGAGGGACTTGAGGTTAAAGGTAATGAGGATTTAGTGTGCAGATTGAAGACAAGTTTATATGGCTTGAAGGAAATAGCTCAACAATGGTATCTTAAATTTGATAGTTTTATGACTGAGAATAATTATACTTAGTTTCATTTAGACCATTGTGTTTATTTTAAGAGGTTTCTATTGGAAATGTAAGAGATTAATTGAGAGGGGAAGGGTTAATTAGTTACCACAAAAATAAGTCCTTGTCCCTTAGATGTCGATACAAAATTGAATTGTTCATGTAATACTAAATAGCTCAATTAACACTAGGATTTTATTCTCACTTAGTTAACAAAGACATCATAGGATTTATTAATCCAATCTAACCTTTAGTGACTTTTTAGTTAAAACATAAAGCATTACAAAATAACATGAACATAGATGACACCAAGATTTAATGTGGAAACCCAATTTGGAAGAAACCACCTTGCAACTAGTCATAATAATTTCCCCTCTTATGAAGTGAGCCCTATTAGGAGCCAAACCTATTAAAGGTTACAAAACATACTATTAAGTATAACCCTATTAGAGGATTTAGATCACCCTATTAAGAGTGGCATGGTTAGAAGTCTTTAAAGACTTCAATCTTGAAATGTCACCTTGTTAGAGGATTTAAAAAATGGATTTTAAGTCAACTCTCTTAAGAGATTTCTTTAATACTACAATGGTTGGAAAGTAACAACAATTTGACCTAATTTATGAAGCAAATTTCATCATAGATTCATATCATTTTTTTGGCTCAACCTCTGGATCCTTCTTGATCAAATGTTCTTTATAGTTTATCTTCCACACTTTTGTACTCTACTTTTTCCTTTTCTCACATATTCATCTTAATTCTTATTTCACTTTTCATCCATTATCTACAAAACTCGACCTTTCTTATATATCATAAGCTAGGAAAATTTATCTTGTATATCCTTTCAAAACATCAATAAAAATCCAAATAGTTAACTGTAATTAATAAAATATTTGACAATTACATTATATTGTCACTTGATCAATACTAGGATTGAACACTCAATTAACACTATGACTTCTTTGATCTTGACCACTTGATCAATACTGCAAGAAGGAGTCCTTTTAATAACTAGCAGCTTGATTAATACTAGAAAGTCTTCTTTACTTGACTGGCCAGTTAATACTAAGATATACAAGTTTAATACTGTAAACTCTATATTTCTCAATTAATACTGATATTTGTGTAAACATCAATGACAATATACAATTGAAGAATTATTTTCAACAAACTCCCCTTTTGGCATTGATGGAAACTCAATATGTCAGCATAAACTAATATTCAATGGAGCTTGGCTAATGCCATACTATATTTTCCTTTAGTGAGCATCGGATAGGGGAATAACCCCTAGTTTACCTCTTAGATACATAAATACATCCTTAGGTAAAGCTTTAGTAAATAAATCATCTATCTTCTCCTTGGTGTTCACATATTTCAATCTCACCTCTTTGTTGAAATACTTTAGAATAACTAAGAGGGGGGTGAATTAGTTATCCAAGGTCCTAATGTCCCAAATAAAACTTTAGTACTTAACAAAACTCATACATATATGTCCTTGTCATATATCTTATATGCATACATTAGATCATCAAATGCTTATGTTAGTGTAAACAATTAATTATTATTACACTTTACTAAAGTTTAATTAATGCATTATCATATTAGTTGTCATAGAGATACCTAGGAGTATGCATAGTCATATAAGTTGTCTTGTTGGCAACGCAAGAGTTAACAACTTATTTGAGCACATGGTATCTACAACATCTCTTTATGAGATATACCTATGTAAACTTATCCTCTCATCATCACACAAAATCTTGTGCTCAATGGAGGATAATCCACTCTTGGTGGACATGTGCTTAGTTATGATGTTTATCACTTTGTTGACTCCTAGTCATTCTAGATGCCTTTATATACATGCACTTCTAGTGTGTATTTATCTGATATCCATTCTCATTATTGTTATTATGATCATCCATTATTGATCCATATTGTGTTAGTTCTTGAGCTTCTTGATCTTGGTGTCATTTTTCCCTAAGGAAAATTCTTACATGGTATCAAACCAATAGGAGATCTCTTCACATAGCCATTAAAGACCATTTTTGCTTCACCTCTTGGAGGGCCACAATTCAAATCTAGAGTATATGCAAAAATTGGGAGTGTTTTAAGTGAGAATTGACCTCACCATTGTGTCGAAAGGATTGATTTGGCAAATTTTGACTATAAATTTGTCTACCCAAGGCTATAGTCAAATTTGAGGCAATTTTGTTTTGCAAATTGGAACCTAAAGGCCCGATTTTCAAAATTGGTATGATCATTATAGATCTGTGCAATTAAATTTTTAGATCTACATTTTTATTTGCTTCTCCACACTTATTTTACTCAAAATCTACATTTTTTCTTTTTGAATTTGCATTTTATTTCCAAAATTTCAAGAATATTTTTTTGGCCATTTAGCCAATAAGAGAGTAATTTTATTGCAGGAAGGCCAGGTGATCAAACCCTAGCCCCCTTTGGCTAGCATTAATATTCTATAGACTAACATTAGCTTCCCAAATAGCCTATGGTTGGCATATTTGACACTATGGCCGACATATTCCAAATTAGAACTGACTTCCACACTGCGATAGGCAACAACCACATACCAACAACTTCTAAGTTGATTCAAGTGTAGATGCCCCTCACCTTTATACATCCCTACTCCTACAAACATAGTGAATGTGGGATTAAAAATCCCACACAACTACTTGATGCCCACCACTAGCTACTCGTCCTTCACTGACACTACACACCAATGATCTCCATCACCGGTCACTCTGTTGATGCAATGTCCACACCACTAGCCAATTGTTCCTCGATGACACCAAAACTCTATCAACCTAATGTTGTCTACTACATGGTGAAAAATCAGTGCCCCCAAAATGAAGATTGCCACATCTACTTCCATGAAGATAGACATGTTAGTTGCCACATACACTTTGCCACATCAACAATCTATATTGTATGCAGTGCACAATTAGCCTACCTGGCCGAATTTTTTTGTTGATGTCATCAATCAAGGACCCCAAATTTTATGATCAAAAGTAAGCCAAATTGCACTATTGTGATAGTCATTTGGATGTCAAATTTAATACAGTACTTTTCCTAACATCATTAGGGCAGACCCCTCACCATATGTAGTTTTGATTTGATAGTGCAAGTTTGGGAGGCCATATCTCAGTCATATAGACTCCAAATTAGGTGCAATTTATTTTTATTTGAGCTAAAATTTCCTAAAAAATTTAGTGGTCTATTATTTTCTAGTTTTGGTGTATAGATTTTCTAGAAAAATCAGCTTTTGGTGACTATACTTGTCTAATATTACATTTTTTAACTTCAAATGCTCCGTATGGGCTCATCTGAACACATATTCGAGTTCTATTTTTTTTTAAAGTGCATAATTTTTTTTCAACTTTCCAAATATTAAATCAAATTATAGGCTTGTTTGGATAGAAATACCACTTTCAGAATAGGCTTTTTTTGGCATTGTATTTCTTTGATCAAACTTCAAAATTATTGTATATCTGAGCAACATTGCCAAGTACTAGATTTGAACTCTAAGAGGAGGTTGCAAATAGAAAAAATAGAAGTCCACCTAGGCCCTAAATTGGCAAGTGGTTATTGTAATTGCACTAAGTATAAAGTTCCTAAAGCATTCACTTGGGGGGGGTGAGGGGTGGTGGGGGGGGGAGAGTGTTCTTTGATTAAGTGAAAAGGGGGGGTGTGTCTTGGTGTTGTGTTCCTTTCTTCTTGTTGTTATTTTTCTTTCCTCACATTATGGGAAACATTAAGGTTCCAAAAGTAACACCACAAAATTATGCCACATGGGCAGTTAAAAAATAGTGTGAATTAATGAATGAAGAAGTTTCTTAATATGTAGATGGATCTCTTCCCAAACCCACAAGTGATCAAGTAATTCAAATTGATATCTGTGCTTAGGAATTGATAGATAGAAAAGCCCTAGGAATCATTAGGTTAGGGATTTATGACAAGATCCTTTATTAGATCATAAAATATGATACATCTAAGGAAACTTGGGATGCCCTTAAAAAGATATATGGAAAAGTGACTAAGGAGGATGTCTACAAGATTGAAGATGAACATATCTCCCTAGATCCTAAGAACTTTGATTCCATCTAGGATTTTATCATTAAGGTGAATGAGTTGAGAATAAAACTTAATGATTTTAGTAGTCCTATTAAGGATGAAAGATTGATTTGTCTAATTTAGAATAAGCTACCATTAGACTACTCCACATTTGTCTCTTCTTTCAACACCTCAAAGGCTACCTTAAGGGCTTCTTATAAGAAACTCACTTTTGATGACTATGCCTAGTTGTTAGAGGATGAACAAGCTAAGTTGATTACACTGGGGATTCTCAAGTCTTCAAAGTCTAAGGCATTGGTGGCTAACAACAAGAGCTCCAAAAATTCAACTAGTGAAAGTTCAAACAAAGGTAAGGGAAAAAAGAAGTGGAAAGAAAACAAACAAGGGGACACAAAAAAGTCACCACCTAAATTAAATCAAAAAACAAGGAAAGTTGTCTCCTAATACCAACAAAAAGGGGGAAAATAATCAAGAAAAGAAGAAGTCTGCCTATTATAGAAGAATTTGTCATAATGAACATCAGTGTTATCACAAGAAAATTGATGAATTGAAAAACATCATGAAGAAGCACAATGTTCCATTGCCTAATTCTTATAATGAAAAGGGGCCTTCATCTTTAGATTCTAAGAGCAAAGGACAAGCTTTACTCATACAAACTATCAGTTAGGAGGAATGAATTATTGACTCAGGTGACACACATCACATGGGTGCTTCAAAGAGAGATTTTTCTTCAGTGACACCTTTAGAGGTACCTCACATCTTTGTAGAGGATGATACTAAAGTAGAAGTTGAAGGAAAAGGTGTAGTTGAGATGGAAAGTGGAGCTTTCAAGGATGTTCTCAATATTCTTAATGTACCTCCAACCTTCTTTTAGTCTACCAAATCAATAACTATGGAGGCGGAAACAAGGTTGAATTTCTTCTAGATTCAGTTATTGTGAAAAGCATCAAAGATGATTCTATGGTTGCAATAGGTGAAGCTATACATGATTCAAGGCTTTACACTTTCTCTTCCTTTGTGCCTAAACCTAATGCACAATCCTTGTTAATTCATTCAAATACAAAAAGTAAACCATAGCATGAGAGATTTGGACATCTCAATTACAAGTATCTTCAATAGCTTAGCAGCAAGAACATGGTTCATGGTCTACCTCAAGTCTAGTTCTCAGATGGTGTTTTTTCAGGTTGTACACTTGGGAAGCATCTAGAAAAAAATGAAAAGGAGAATTATTAGAGAGCACAAAGTGTTCTTGAACTAGTTCATAGTGATGTAGTGGGCCCATTTTCAGTGCCATCATTTGGTATGCACTCGCCTTCATTGATAACTATTCTCACTATAATTGGGTATTCGAGTGAAGTGTTTGAATTATTTCTCACCTTCAAGGCTCAAGTAGAAAAGAAATTAGAGAAATCCATTAAGGTTCTTCAAACTAATAATGGAAGGGAGTATCTAAACTCAAGACTTATAGACTCTTGTACTCAAGAGGGAATTGACCTTCAAAATTCAATACCATACACTCCACAACAAAATGGTGTTGTAGAAAGGAAGAAAAAAACCCTCAAGGAGATGGCCACTTGCATACTATTACATAAGTCTCTTGATCAAGTTTTTTGGGCTGAAGCAATGAATTGTGCAAATTACATCTAGGATAGGAGTCCACATAAAGGTTTTGATGTTATAACCCCTTTTGAAGCTTGAAATGGAAGGAAGCCTACTATAAAGAACTTTAGAGTCTTTAGTTGTGCAACATGAGCATAAATACCTCCACATAAATGCAAGGCATTGGAACCTCAAAGTAAACCTTGCATCTTTGTTGGTTATGTGGACTCTCATAAAGCTTACAAATTGATGGATCCAAAGACACATGAATTTTTTTATGAGAGGAGTGTACACTTTAAGGAAAGTTGTCCAAGATTTACTTCTTCAACTCCTCCTTCTTCCTCCTTCATTGAAGAGAGTTACAATGATGATAGTGACTTGGAAGATGTCCATCCATGACTCAAATAGAGGAAAAAAATTAATGAGGTTGAGGAAATCCCTTGTACTTCTACATCTTCTTCCACTAGACCTAAATGGGCTCAACAGACATTAGATGCAGTAGGACCATTGGTAGGGAATCCTTCAGATACTAGGAGGAAAAGATCACAATAGAAATCACTCCCTCATGCTTATATTGAAATTTCTTTTGATCCACAATAATTCAAAGAAGCTTCAGGAATTCCAAAATGGGATAAAGAAATGGAGGAAGAATACAATTCTCTTATGAGAAACAACACATGGGACTTAGTCTCTCTTCCTAAGGGAAGACAATTGGTTTGGTGTAATTGGATCTATTAGACCAAGTTTGTAACAAATGGAAGTGTGGATAAGTATAAGGCAAGACTTGTTGCAAAAGGTTTCTCTTAGGTGCCTAGTATTTACTACACTAAGACCTTTTCTCTAGTTGCAAAAATGAACTCCATTTGTTTGACACTAGCTATAGCTATAGCTTAGAGATGGGTTGTTCATTAGATGGATGTGAAGAGTGCATTCTTGAATGGTGATATTTATGAAGAGATTTATATGGAGCACCCATAGGGGTTCATTTAGGATTCTACTTTGGTTTGCAAGTTGAAAAAGTATATCTATGGACTAAAACAAGCTCTAAGAGCTTAGCATGCCAAGATGTATTCTTTCCTTCTCTCAGCAGGGTTCACCAGATGTCATTCAGATCTAAATATCTACATTCTTTAGTAGGATGGTTCTCACTTGCTACTTGTACTTTATGTAGATGACTTAATCATTATATGAGGTACAACATTCATCATTCATAGTGTCAAGTCTACTTGATAGGACATATTTTCCATGACTGACTTAGGTCTACTTCATTATTTCCTTGGTATTTATTATTACACTTGCATTATCACAACCAAAGTATGCTCTTGATCTACTTGCTTGATTTTACGTGAGTGGCTACAAGGCTATATCTACCCCATTTCTTTCAAGTGTTAAGTTAGAAGCAAATTGTTCCACTCCAATTGTTGATGTGATTTTGTATAGAAATTTGGTTGGAAGTCTTATCTACTTGACACATTCACACCTTGACATATCCTTTGCAGTTGGCATGGTTTCTTGCTACATGCAAGAGCCACATGAACTTCACTAGAAGGCAACTAAATGCATCTTACACTATATCCAATGTACACATACATATGGGATATGCTATGCAACTAGTATTAAACTATAGTTAGGAGGTTATATAGACTTAGACTATGTAAGGGATCTTGATTCTTACAAATGTACTTCAAGATGCATGTTTCATCTTGGTTCTAAACTCATTTTTTGGCAACATCTATTCAACATTTCATTTATGCATTTAGAGATAGAAAATTCTCTAAATGTTTGATAGTTTGCAGTAGCACAGAGAACATATGTGATGTGTACAAATGAATCATTATGAGTTAGCTTATGTGTAGTTGAGGAAAGCTCTATGATAGAGTCATGATGATTCATATCAATACACAGATGTGCATAGACACTATGGTGTGGGATATGATTGAAATACCAATATGGGTATTTAACAGAGTAGAACAAAGCATAGAAGAGAATTGAATTGTATGACTTGATGAAATATTTTTGGTAACAAAATAATTACTAAGTCATGATGAGTTGACTATGTGGATATTATTCCATGTGTTATTTCATATTATGCCAAGGGTGTGAAAACATGAAGGCCAACAAAGTAGTGAATTATGAATATGAGAGGTATAATTAAAGATCTTATCTTGTGAAGATAAATGTGTGATGTATGAACTATGCAACATATATATGATCTATGAAAGATTTTTGATTGATGATATGTGAACTACATCTAATGTATGATTAGATAAAGTATGAAATACAACAGATAGAAAGTATTGTATGTATATCTATTCTTGTGAAGACCTGAATTGTATAATTGCATGTTAAGGTAGTGGTTTCTTCTTGCATACATTTTATTTGATCTACCAAATCCTAACATGGTTAAACTAGCTCCTAACAATGTTGAGGCTTCTACCAAGGCCTAGTCCTCTACCAAGGACTTAAGACACAATATGTACTTCATAGACTCCTAAAAAGGTCAATTTCCTTAACATGATCCTATTCTTTAGTGAATCATCTAATGGGTATCATCACCACTCTAACAAGGACTCAAGACACTATATGTAGTTCATAGACTCCTAACAGGGTCAATTTCCTTAAAATGATCCTATTATTTTTTGAATCATCTAATGGGTTTTCCCTTGGCTAGGGTTTCAATAGTTAAAGAATAATGGTGTTATGAGTTCTCTATGTGCCTTGTTATACTTACTATTTAACATTGTTGGTTTACTTTCATATACAATTTTTCAATAATTAACAATATTTAGTTGTGGGAAAAAATTTGTAGAATATTGATTCACTTCACCCCCCTCTTAGTATTATCTATTTCTAACAATTAGCATTAGAGCACAATTACTCAAAAGAAGTTTAATAACTTGAGAAAGATCCTTATAGATATAAAATAGTTAAAGAAAAACCTTGAAGAAGCTCTTGAGAAGATTGACCTTCTTACTGAAGAAAGATATAACCTAAAAGATAGATATGAAGATGCAAAAGTCTTCATCGGTAAACTAAAAGACAAGATTCATGATCTGAAATCTAGCAAGGAATCAATTGTATAAACTAGTGACAATAATGAATTAGGAAATATTTAGAAAGAAAATGATATTTTGAAACATTAACTAAAAAGTGTTGTACTTAAGTTGAGTCTTAAGAAAAATAGTGGCAAGAATGAACCTGAACTAAAAACTGAGAATGCATACCTGAGATCCTAGTTGAGTTACATCTAAACTAGATACTATCAAGATTGAGCATGTATAATTATAAAAGTACAAAATCATTGTGAAAGGGGAATTCACACAAGATAAGTAATAGTTAGAGAAACATTATTATAGTAGTGAGAAGATAGATCAACAAATGTGTCATCAAAGTCCCTCTTATGAAAATATAGGACTTGGATATTTGATTGGAGAGAAATCAACTAGGAATGTTAAAATTAGAAGAGAACTAGATCCAATTATTGAATCCCCTAAGGAATCTAATCTGATTAAGGTTGAGTCAAGCACATATATTGAATTATCAGTAGACGTAGAATTAATTGATTTATCAATGAATAATGATGAACTTAAGAAAATAGAGCAAGTTGATAAACCTAACCAAGATGAACCACCCAAGGAAGTAAGATGTGAGATTACAAGTAGATGTTTCATATGTAATGAAGTTGGACATATGAAAAGAGATTAAATAACTAAGTATTTTAAACCCATTACCAATTTCTATTGTTATAATTGTCATGTTTA
Organism: Cupressus sempervirens; assembly: GCA_028749045.1. Classification (NCBI taxonomy): domain Eukaryota; kingdom Viridiplantae; phylum Streptophyta; class Pinopsida; order Cupressales; family Cupressaceae; genus Cupressus; species Cupressus sempervirens. The sequence continues at coordinate 685,099,772 of CM053790.1, forward strand.
TGGACATAAAGTATTAGAATGTAAGAAACCTAAATTTGATGGTAATAATGCAAATAGTATAATGTTTAGGAATACTAACCCTACAAGTAATGAAAGAGGAAGATCACATGAAGTAGATCCAAAGATGGAGAAAAATCTAATGGAGAATAGGATCAATTTATGTGTTAAAAGTGTAACAATCCTAGACATATTGCAAGGAATTGCAAAGCACCTGAGAATCAAAATGGAACTAATCAAAGAAAAAATGCACTTGTATGTCAGTTATAGAATTACTTTAGACACACAAAAATATATTGCAAAATGGATAGAAGGAACTTTAACATGAATTCTAATAATAGAAGGAACAACAATGGAAATGACAAAAGGAATGAAAATTGTAGTGACAACAATAAAAAAGAAGCAATTAAGGACTATGTTGATGAATTTAAAGAAGAATTTGTGACAACTAAGGATCCAAAAATCTCTTATAAGTTTTGGAGGAACAATATTTTGATGCACCTAATAAGACACTAAAGTGATAGATTGTTTATGACTTATCCTACTTGAATTAAGCAATTTTAGAAGAAGAAGTGCATCATTTGGTCAAAATTGATGTTAGAGAGAGAGTTGGAAGTTACGAAGTTAACAAAAGGTCAAGGACATAGAGAGAAAGCTATGGTCAAGTGTGTGAGTCTAGATATGATCACAGTGAGTAGGAATAAGGAAAACAAGCTTATTGGTAAATAGAGATAGTAATTGAATTTGTGGTAGATACACATTTAATGCTTAGTGCAATTTGAAATGACTTAAAGATTGTAGGCAATATTGTATGTACCATTTTTTCATGTGAAGTGTATTGAGATAATTGAAGAACAATTTGACATTGAATTGAAGAGAGATTTGATACAAAAAAAATGAAGTGCAAAGAGAAGTTTGTGAAGTGCAATGTTGTAGAAGCCCTAAACACAATTTTTAATGTATTTTGTGGAGCTAAAGCTAAGTAATTCTAATAAATATAGTAGAATCAAAATTCCTAGTCAAACTATCTATGATGTGAGTGATAGACCATGGTATGTATTCAAGAAGCATCCATTTGTATCACTTTTGGATGACCCATTTGGTGCATCTTCACAAGTTCTAGAGAATGTGCTTCATATTGAAGATATCAAAAGTTATATTCACTATAAGATTGAGAGCATAGGAGTTGAAGTTATTTACAAAGATTTGGGAACCATGTGTAATAATGACCTCTCCTTGAAATATGAGTTTGCACACCTAAGCGAGTTGAATTTAGTGAAGTATATGTTTTATACAAAGTTTGATAATCATGATCAAACTTGAATTATTCTAAGGAGGGTACACAATGATTCTGTGTGGCTAGGCGATGTGCAAATAGTTATTAACAATGACCTAACTCATAAGGTCACAAGATTTAGTAATGAGGGATGTAACCCTATCAATAAGAAGAATTTAAGAAGGATGGTTGAGACAAACCTAAACACTAGGTTTGATGAAAGAAACATGAAGGTAGACTCCATTCAAGACAAAGGAGTAAAATTATTAAGAAAAATATTAGGGTATAAGTTCAACAATGGATCAAAGGTTCTTTTTGTACCAGTTGGATTTTTACATATAGCTTATGTAATGGAAGTTCAAGGGAGAAAAGTTAATCTATATTATTAGACTACAACTATTAGATAATATTGCTAAAGTGAAGAAAATAAAGAGTGTATTTTTTAGATTTGAGTCCCCACTGAATCATTTGTTTTTGTATGCTACAAGGAAGTTTTCTAGAGAAAAAAATTAGGATAGAAATGAGTGTGTAATGAAGATGGTGACTCAATGCTACATATCAAAGTTGGAGATTGTTAGGGATGATGACATTGATAGAATGATGAAAAATTGCCAGTCAAAGATGAAATAGAGGTATAGGATACCTCCATCTATGGTAGAGAAATATAAGGATGAGATATGCTTCATGGTGGAGATAGATAACACATATATGGAAGTTGTGCTACCAAGGGTTAAGTTCATTGAACCCATGGGATATGAGATGAGCATTGAGTTCATAAAGGGGTATGTTTAGCTCATACTCCAATCTGAGAAGGACATAGAGTGCCCTAGATGGGAAATTTTTGAGGAGAAAATGAGAATAATTCACTCTATACTACACATCAAGGAAAGTAAGAAGAGAGTGGAAAAGGTGATAGATTTCATTCTAAAGGAATTTGACATGATTAGAGAGGAATTCAATGAGGTTAAAGGCACTATGATGGAAATGAGACCAAGAAGATAGTCTAAAGTGTTAGCAACAACCCCAATTTCTTTATTGGAACCTTCTGAAGGTGTGACAATAGCACAACCATGTGTGTAAGCCCGCATTGTACCATATCCAATAGTTGTCCAATTGAAACTTGTGAGAACAAGAAGTGATCAACCAAGGAGGTAGCAAGAGGTAGAAGCACTAACATCATAGAGAAAATTTGAGAGATTGGTAAAGGTGAAGCAAGAACTTGCACTTTCATAAAAGAAGAGGGTCAAGTAGACCACCAGTATACTAAGAAAGAGAAGGAAAATGATGCAAGTTAGTAAATATGATAGTTCTAAGGACAAAACTAGAGATAGAATAATAGTCCAAGATGATCATGAAGGCAAAATAATAGCTAGAAATAAGGCATGGAAACCAAAGGTAGAGAACCTAAACATGCAAATAATTAATGATAACAATTTTCTATAGTTAAATAATTATTATAATCTATATAGTAATATTGATAAAAGGTAGTTAGAAAATGCCATTGTAAGGAATATGGTTTTGAGGAATAAGAAGTTTTACAACATTCAGAATAAGATACCTAAAGACCTATATAATAGGCTAATTAATAGGAAGAAGAGAGTATTAGAAGAAGACCCAAATTTGAGGATCTCTGTGATAAGTAAACTCTATGAGGTTGACTCTAAGGATGACTCAAACATAATTTTGAAGGGTGTTGAGACCTTGCCAAGGAACAAAAGAAGAGAAATTATTCTGATGGGATGCAAGTATGAGGATTTCAAATAGGAGGATGTCAAGTAGGAGATAGAAGAGGCAATTTTTAAATTCATGAGTACAATGCCTATGGTGAGTGCACAATCAAAAGCTAATAGCCTAGTGTATGTGGAAGCACACTAACCATCCAGTGATGAGAGAGAAGTAGAAGAGAAACAACATGCACTCTCACCACTACATATTGTTGTGGTTATTGAATCCATGTAAGTGCACAATATGCAGATAACTATAGATGTAAAGGAGAAAACTTTTGTAGGATATGGAAAAAATATTGTTGGCAATATCAAATATATAATAGTATACTCTAGCTCTTCTAAAGGTGAAGAACAAGAGAAGAAGAAAGAAATAGAGAGGATATTAGGGGTAAAGAGGCAAGATGAGGAGAAGAGAAAGAAATAAGAGGAAGAAAGTAAAAAGAAAGAGAAAGAGAAATGGAATAAAGTTGAAGAGGATGCTAGGAAAGAAGCAAAAAGATTGGAAGAAGAGAAGATGAAAGATGAGGAAGAGAAGAAGGAAGAGCTAAAACTAGTTACACCTATTACTTCAATAACTCCAATCATAGCTACAACAATAGTATCAATGCCATTAGATGATGATCATCATCAAAAAGGTTTAACAAGCTTGCCGAGAAAGTTATTTGAAAAGAAAAAATTTGTAAAGTCTTTGGAGAAGACATTGACTGAAGTCTTGGATGGAATGCAGAAAATAGTTACTACGAATGTAGCCAATCTAGACTTAAAGGTAAAGACCAAGGAGTTGGTGAAGATCTTTGATGAATATTTCACAACTCTAGAAGAAGTTACTTTAGTGCAAGAACATGCCAAGCATGATGCAACATTATTTGATGTAGTATGCACCCATGTGAGAAATGACTTAAAGGAACTGAGAAAATACATTGATGAAGGGAAGAGATTGTATGGACAGTGTGTGCTATCATACAAATATGTAATTAACTTTGAGAGTCAAATTAAAGGTAAGATGAGTGAACTTGAATCACTCACTATGATGTTACTACTCCAAGAGACCACTACTAAAGACTAAAAAATAGAAGTGGAGAAGATCCATAGTGCAATCAAAGGCTTGGAATATGACAAGGAGAAGATAGAAGAGAGGTTCTCTAGTCTTAGAGAAATTTTTTTAACTAAGTTGAGTACTTTTTAGGGGCAATTAGAGGAATGTCTTGTAGAAATGTCTTTATATGACAAGTTTGCATATACTAACTTGAGCATAGTTGAAGTACCATCCTATGCACTATGTGAACTAATTAGTACTTCCAATTTAGTAAAGGAAATTTGGAAGAAGGAAGTAGACAAGCTAAGAAAAATTTATGTATATTATTTTTCTAGATTGACAAGATGATCAACAACAAATCACCTAGTTTTTTGAGAATATAGTTTTTGACACCTTTACAATTGATGTCAAAGGGGGAGTAATATGTAGAAGGAAGATTGTATGTATTGTATATGCAAGGGGGAGTACACTAATGCACTTATGTATCAATGTAAAGAAGATATAATAAATATAATGATCCATCAAAGCATGAACAAAATTATTATGTTTTGAAGACATATTTGTATAGTTACTTTTATTTGTTTTTTGTTATGTATGACACCATTTTGGGACTTAGCAAATTTTTTCCAAATATTTCCACCAATTCCAAAGAGGGAGATTGTTGGAAGTATGATTAGATAGATATATTGAGTGTTTTCACCTATGGAAACATATATTCAACATTTCATTTATGCATTTAGAGATACGAAATTATCTCAGTGTTAGACAATTTACAACAACACAAAGAAATGATGTGATGTGTATGGATGAATCATTTAAAGTTAGCTTATGCATAGTTGAGGAAAACTCTATGATAGTGTAATGATGATGTATATTAATGCACAAGTTTGTATGGATAGTATGATATGAGGTATGATTGAAATACAAGTATGGGTATTGAACAGTGTAGAACAAAGCATAGAAGAGAATTGGATTGTAAAACTTGAGGAATTATTTTGGTAACAAAATAATTACTAAGTCATCATGAGATGACTATGTGGATAGCATTCCATAAGTTATTTCATATTATGCCAAGTGTGTAAAAACATGAAGGCAGACTAAGAAGTGAATTATGAATATGAGAGGTATAAGTAAAGATCTTATCTTGCAAAGATAAGTTTGTGATGTATGAATTGTGTGACATATATATGATTATTTCAATATTTTTAATTGATGGTATAAGAACTACATCTAATGTATAATTAGAGAAATTGTGAAATACAAAAAAAAGAAAGTATTGTATGTATATCTATTCTTATGAAGAACCAAATTATATATTTGCATGTTAGGGCAGGGGGATTTTCTTGCATACTTTGCATTTGATCCACCAACTCCTAATAGGGTTGAAGCAACTCCTTGGAAGGTTGAGGCTTCTAACAAGGCCTAGTACCCTAACAAGGACTAGAGACACTGTATGTACTTCATAGAATCCTAATAGGGTCAATTTCCTTAACAGAATCCTTTTGTTTAGTGAATCATCTATTGGGTATCATCCCCACCAAGGTTTTCCTTTGGCCAGGGTTTCCCTAGTTAAAAAATAATACTATAATGAGTTCTCTATGTGCATGGTTATATTTACTATTTAACATTGTTGGTTTAATTTCATATGCAAGTTATAAAGTAATTAACAATATTTAGTTGTGGGAAAAAGTTTCTAGAATATTTATCCACCCCCTCGGTATTATCTATTTCTAACACTCTAATCAACTAAGAAATTTTTTCACCAGAAAGTAGTAGGTTTGACATCAGTAAAAACACAATTATTGTAACACATTATCATACTTCTAACATCATTTTCTCAACAATCTCCCTCTATGGCATTGATGGAAAACCAATACCAACAACAATACCAAAAATAAAATCATACCTTGTATTGAAATCTATCCCTCTATCAACATCTTTCCAACTTTTGTAAAGGCTACAAAGTGCTATTCTAATCAACAAAAAACTCAATTCTCTATTATGTCTTCTTATGATTCTATCTTGGTTAGAAAAATAAATCTTCATATCTCCCTAAATATTTCATCTTGTGAGGATTCTCCCTCTCCATTTTTTTCCTTCTAATTGCAGATGCCCATCTCAATTCTTTCTGATATGTTTGAGTTTCTATCTCCCTTTTTATTATTTCAGTCTTATTACTATTTTAGTCTTATTTGTGTCTTTGTCTTTTTGTTGTTCATATATCTCCCTCTTTGACAACAATGGCAAAGACTTATCATCTTACCATGTAGATGTTTAACAATTTAGGTTATCCCTCTATCACCTTGCTTGTGACTGATCTTCAATTCTAGATCTAGTATTACTTTAGGAAACTCCTAAAGTAAGATCATTGTATCAAGTTGTAAGATATGAGATTAAACTCAGTTGATATAGGGAACTTCCCTTACCTTTAAAACAACATGGGATAGGGATAAAACCCTTAATTTACCTCTTAGATACTCATAAGTGTCCTTAGGTAAACCCTTCATGAATATATCATCTAATTATTCTTTTGTATACGCATACTCTATCCTTACTTCTTTATCTTGAATCACCTCTCTCAAGTAATAATACTTGATAACTATATGTTTTGTCATTGTGTGTATCATATGGCTGTTTGATATATTTATTGCACTTATGTTGTCATAGTAGATTACAAAAGGTCCAGTGATTTCCTCCTTCATTCCTTTGAGTAACTATTTAATCCACACAAAATTAGTACAATTCATTGCAACAACCACATATTCAGCTTCAATAGTAGATTGTGGCATACAATTTTGTTTCTTACTAGTCTAGCTAACTAGTCTCTATCCTAAGAAAAATTCTCCACCACCTGTACTTTTTATTGGAAGAATGAAGCTGATGATACTTCTATGGGGAAGTATTGTAGAAACATGATGCAATCATTATCATGATAATATGCTGCATTCATAACTATGTTTGTCATTAATGTCAACATAGTAGTTTTATGTGGTATCTGTTAAAAGAACAATGGTAAAGGTCAAGTTGGTATGGATAGATCATTAAGTATTTTCACTAGTAAGGTTAAAGGGAGGCACTAATAAGTGTCTAGTATATGTAGCTAAAATTGGGGGAAAAAGATATTAAGTCTAGAAGAAGTTATGCAAGTTTTGGTGAAGACTATTTTGAGATAGAGTTTATAGAAGCATGTTTTGGTAAACTTATTATATCTCTTAGTGGAGTTGTTATTCTAAGAATTAAGTTTAAAGGTGTGTAGAAGACATGTTGGTGATGATGTTGCTAATATTTCTTAATGTGGCTAATATTTTTTGTCATAATATTACATGTATCGAAAGTTATTCAAGTTATAAAGTGGCTTATTTATGTTATCGCTAAGTATGACATGTTCAGAATGAGGTCCTATAATAATTAATTGAGAAAGTGTAATAGCTAACTAAGGGAATTTTTTTATGGATTTAGAATAAAGAAAGGACATTTTCCTTCATTATGTATGAATATATGAATGATTTCATGAAGCACAAAGAGTATAATAGAAGAGAAACAAGTTGATATGTGAGGATAAGAAGGTTGGAGAGAAATTTGTTGCCAAGGTTTTATTCTTAGATCAAAGGTTTGATATTTGGATCTGAGGTTTGTGACCTAGTCTACAAGGTTTAACAATGATTATCCTAGTTGATAGGATAGAGGAAAGAGGTTAAAGCATAGTACAAATAATTATTCTATGAGGAATAGTTGAGATATTAGTTGGATAGTGAAGTTCAATGGTCTTTCCTCAGAAGTTGTTTGAATTGTGGGTCCTTCTACCTTCTAGGGTTTGCACAACTTGTAGTAGGGTTGGAATCTCCTAACATGGGATCTTATGCATTGAATGTATTTGTAGACTCCTAACATGGTCCATACTCAAATAAGGAATATATATATATATATATATATATATATATATATATATATATATCAATATATCTTTGTGGGTATCATTCCCACTACATTTTTCCCTTAGATCAAGGGTTTCCCTAGTTAACAAATATGGTGTAATTGTGTATGTGAATCTTGTTATTCTTTGGTTGCATGGTGAGGATTAATTAAGGTTGATTAATTTTTTAATTAGATAACTGACTCACCCTCCTCCCCCTTTCAATTATCTTGGTGAACTATTAAACAATTGGTATCATAGAATCGGGTCCTTGAAGGATAAGCTTAACAAATTTGGGAGATCAATGGAGAGTTATTTTAGAAAAGATAGTCTTGAGTATGATGGAGGAAATTTTTCCACCCAAAAGATGGAGCTTCTTGGTAAGAAATCAAAATTGTGTATAGATTTGAGCATTGTGTTTTTGGACAGAGGCACATGTAAAGATAGATTGAGATCTAAAGAAGACATGAAGATCAAGGAAGGTATTGATCTACTTATGAAAAGAGAGAAAGAAGGTAAAAAAAAATTTCCTTGTTGGAAATGTTGGAATAATGATACATTTGTCATTAGTTACAACACTTATTTGATTCTGAATGCTTACCGAGTTCATCACTCAGTTTACAGTTCATACCGAGCATTCGTTGGTTACCAAGTATGTTCAGCAGGGTTTACCGAGTCAGGAAGGTAAACAAAGGTTTTAGTGTTTACCGAATCAGAAAGGTAAATGAAGGTTTTGGTGTTTACCGAGTCAAGAAGGTAAATGAAGGTTTTAATGTTTATCGAGTCAGAAAGGTAAACGAAGGATTTAGTGTTTACCGAGTCAGGAAGGTAAACGGAGGATTTAGTATTTACCGAGTTAGGAAGGTAAATGAAGGTTTCAGTGATTACCAAGACAGAAAGGTAAAAGAAGTATTCAGTGCTTACCAAGTGAATCAAAGGAGTTAGTTTCTACCGAGTGACACAATGTTTACCAAGTCACCAATCGTTACCAAGTTCCAAGCTACTCAGAGTGATTAGTATGGACCGAGCCCCTACCTCTATCGAGTGCATGACGATGCCATGTAATGTAGTGGATGCCGAGTGTCAGAAGGTCACCGAGTGAGTTTGAGGAACCTGAGTTTTCTACTATCTGACCGAATCAGTAATGTTTTGTCCATTTGTGTTTGGCCAACCTTGTTGTTGTAAATATTGGAATGGTATATATGTAATGTATTGTGCCATTTGCAATATAGAAAAAGATGAAGAGAATTAATAGTGAAGTAAGAGAAAATTGAAAGAGAATCAGCAGTGGAGTATTCAACAAGGTTATTAAGGAACAACAAAGATATATCCATCACATCAAGTGATCAGTACATAAGATCTAATCAACAAACCAATTGCAAGCAGATCCACTGCTTCATCCTAACAGGTGAATCAATTTTGTAAATCCTTTAATAGGGTAGACTTAATAGTCTTTTGTAAATCTCCTAACAGAGTGCATACTTCATTGTATGTTTGTAAATCCTCTAACAAGGTGGATCTAGCAGTCCTACTTGCTCCTAGCAGGGCAGATCACCAGAAGTGATCACTGTAAGCCTTAACCGGCCAACTTTATACTGCAGTATTGAAGTTTCGTGGGCATCATCCCCACCCCAGTTTTACTTTCAATTTGAAAGGTTTTTGGGTCACCAAATCAGTGTGTTAATCTTTTCATGTGTTCAGTAAAGTAGATGAATGAATGGTGAATTTGTTATTATGTTGAATTGGTTTAAATTTTAAAGCTTACTGATTCACCCCTCCCCTCTCAGTAACATTGTTAGACCTAAATATTTTCAACAATTGGTATCAGAGCTTTGTGGTTCTCAGGACAGAGCTTGATAGCTTGAGCAAAGATCAAGGACAATGGAGATATTCAGACTTGACAAAACTATTGAGAATGAGAAGCTAGATTTGGAGATGGCCATGGTTCAACTCAAAGAAGCAAAGGAACATCTTTCTCAATCCCTAAAAAGAAGAAATGAACTTGCAAGACAAATAAATGACTATTTTTATGTTGAAGAAATGATTGAAGATTTGTTACCATCAAGTAATTCAGAAGAAGCTGACAAAGAAATCAAAGAACTTTTAGAAAAGAATGGATCTCTGCAAGAAGAGGTAAGAAAGCTTAAAAGAGAGCAAGAAATACTGTCAATCAGGCTATGTGAAGTTCTGGAACAAAGAAACAAAGCACAAGAAGAATTGGAAGATAGAAGTCATGAAACTCAAAATCAATCCCTTGAACATGAAGATCTAGCAGATCAACTATCCAATGCAAATGAAGAAATTAGGATTCTCAGAGCACAAAATGAAAGTCTACAGAATGACTTAAGAACTAAGAGACAAACCAATGAAAGCTTGGAAAATGATCTAAAATTTGAAAAACAAGTCAATGAAAGGATGATGAAATCTCAAGTAGACATGAATCAAATGAATCAGCAAAATGAGCAAAATTTCTATAAGCAAAAAGGTAAAGCTGGTCTTGGATGCAAGGAAGAAGGTGAATCTTCTGAACAAGGTACTCAAAGGAATTAAAGACCCACTTGTAATCATTGTGGCAAGATAGGTCATACATCTAATAAATTTTGGAGTAATGGTAAAGGTAAATTCAATGGCAAATGTTTCAATTGCAATCAGCATGGTCACAAAGCCAATGAATGCAAGGAGAAACCAAAGTTTGAAGGCAAGTGTCATAAATGCAAGAAACAAGGACATAAGGCATCTGAATGTAGATTAAAATCACTCAATCCAGCAGAACAAATTGTCAAAGCAATATTTGGTTGGGATTACAATACTTGGTGTAGATGTCACTATTGTGGAGAATATGGACACATAGGAACAAACTGTAGAAGGCATCACCTAAGGAAGAAAGATACAACCATAAGATGCTATACTTGTACTAAACTTGGTCATATAGCCAAGAATTGCATGAATATAGGAAAGGTTGAAGATGAAAAGAAAACTAGAGCTGATAATATTCGAAAGCAAATGAAACAACAGTGGATTCCTAAGTCTACCGAGCAAGAAAATTCAAATGATGGAAATGTCACTCTAGAAATGGGTGACTCCACCATATCTAATTAAGACTTATCAAGAAGGATAAGGGACTGCATCTTCAAGCCATATCCTAAGCAGTTCCAGAAAGGAGGAGTGGAAATTATAAATCAGTATTGCAGATACAAGTCATAATTCACAGTGTTGCATCTACCGAGTAAGGTTGATTTACAGAATTTACCGAGCTTGGTCGGGAAAATAAGAAAGGTTTTGTGTGTTCATCGAGTTGCAAGGTTTACCGAGTAAGTCGGTGACCATTTATAAAACCCTAATTCTCAGCTACCTTCGTACCTGAGCATTAATGACAAGATTTTGATCAAAAATGCAGAATTTGATCTCATTCTTCACCACAAATTCAGAGTTCACAGAGCAAATATATTTTCAAGTGCATCCAAGAAAGTTCAAGTGATTTGAAGTGATTTTCCAGCAAAGAAATTGTGTTACAAAATCATTCTCTCACTGAGTAGCAATGGCATCTGCAAGCACCAATGGCAGTAAGGCAAAGAGAGGTTCTGAAATGCTTGTGAAGGGAGTCAAATGGGAGGCGCCCAATTTTAAAATTGTTCCTGCCATCGCTGAATCACTCGACTCGCATGGAGCTCAATCGCAGATCCCTCCAAAGGTACTTCTTATCAATGATATTTGTACTCATTTCAAGTGTACTATGCAAGAAATAGGGACACTAGATATGGATAGTACCCTAGCCGAGTTATGCATGGATGGAACCCTAAAACCTGAGTTCAAACATTTGGAAACCAAAGGCTTAACCCATATCCCGCATCTGCCAAGGAGTTTCCAAGTGAAATGGGTGAGGTATATCTTAAGCCATGTGCATAATGGACAATTGTGGTTAGAACAACCCATCCTCATAACAAAGAAGATGATCCACAAGATCATGGGCTTACCAATGTTGACCAAAGCCAAAACCACCAAAACCCTAGGTTCAGATGACCTCCAAAAATTAACCCAAGTTGAATGGGATGGCAGAGGTTTAAAGCTCAACAATGTTTTAGATATAGAACTGAAATTTGGTGTTTGTGTTATTGCATACAAACTATATAGTTCTAGCAGGCTGAATAGTGTACCCTGTGAGGCTGTAGATTTGGCATATAAAATTGTAAAGAAAAATATGGAGTTTGACCTAGCTGATGTGCTATTAAAACAATTCAATAAAAACATGGATAGCATAAGGACTGCAAAGACAAACCCTTGTAAATTTGGTTCTCTGCTAGTTTGTTTATTTTTCTATGTACAAAAATTCTTTCCATCTAAGGGTGCAGTTGTATGGAGGAAAGATACTCCAATTTTGTATCAAATAAACGAATTCATAGCAGAAATGGGTATGAATTTTGACAAAGTAATGGATAATTATTTTGAAGATTTCAAGGAAAGGATGAACAACAGATTCAGAATACCTCCAAAAATTGTTGAAGAGTATAAGGATGATGTCTATTTCATGGTTGATTGTGACAGAGTCTACATCCAAGCAGTCAAACCCTGAGTGGCATGGGTAAAACCATTGCCCTATGAACTAAATATTGATGATGCCAGAGACATCATTGAGGCACTAGTAAATGAACCAGTGGATCCCAAGTTGCCTGCATTTGGAACCTATGAAGAGGCAAAGGTTAGAATAGATCTTGAAATCAAGCTTCCTCAAGCAACCTCTAAAGGTAGGAGAAAGATAGAAAAGCTAAAAGCTGATATTGGACCTCTCATGATAACAAAAGGGAGAGGAGAAGATGAAGAAAAGGAAGAAGAAGAAGAAGAGCCTCAACAAAAGAAAGGTAAGGTGACTATCACCAAACCTACAAAGCAAACCACTGCAGTATTCTCCAGGAGAACAAGACAAGGAAAGAAGGAACATGTACTCATTAAGCCTCCACTCACATTTGAGGCAAGATTGAAGCAATTACAAGCAGGTGCTAGCTTCACAAACTTCAAAGCATTGAAGTTTGAAACCAGGACAGAATAGGAAAAGATGCGGATTGAGGATCTGGTACTGAACAAAATCGGTAAATGGAAATACTCCCCGGACCAGATAACCTCTCAGATCTCCAAAGAGCTATTGGAAAGATTGCAACCAAAATGGTAAGTTGCAACCAAAACTGTCAAAGACATTTATGAGAAAACCTTGAGGAATCTCCTACCAAGTCTCTCTAATGCTAAAGTGAAGAAATCACTGAAAGATCACGAAGGTAATATGATGATCAGATTCCACACTTGTTTGATACTTGTCAAAGACATTGAGCATGTAGTAAATGATGCAACAAACATGTGGAAAAATATCTATCATCTACACAAACCCAGTGAAGATACTATTGAAATCACGGACAATGATAGCAGTGATGATAATGATGATGATGATATTGAAGATATTCCAGGGGATCTCCATTCAATAATGTTAGAATTTGAAGAAGAAGCTAGAAAAGAAATTGAGGAAGAAGAAGCTTAAAAAGAAATGGAGGAAGAAGAAGAAGATGAACAAGACAAAGAGGAAGAAGATCTAGTAAAAATTGCAGCTGATGTCATTGCCTCCCTTCCTCACTCTCCACCAAAGACTGTAAAATCTACTATGGAGATAGGATCTTCAAGCAAGATTGTGAGCACAATAGAGACATCCATTGCTCAATTTCCTCTAGTCTCCTCTCAGCTCTAGGTCTCTGCAATACAAGTGCCAAACACTTCATCTACCAAGCTGGCGGTCACTTCTTCAGTTACTGAGCTTCCAAGCACATCATCAGCCACCGAGTCATCCACTGTAGCAACTACTTCACCAAGTATATCTCTCCCACCTGTAGCTTGTATAGTAAGTCTTCCTAGTTTCTTACCAATTTTGTCTTCCTCAGCCACATTGGCCCCAATTTTTGCTCCAGTCAGTTCTTCAACTGTAAATATACCAGTATGTACATCATTTTTGGGAAGTACATCAAGTTTTGATACAGCCAACACTTCTCTTAGTTTATCTTTAGTTGGTCCCATTCCAGTTTTGATAGCCAGTCCAGCATCATCAACTATTGTTTCAATTTCAAAGGGCAAAGGTGCAGTCACTACAGAAAAACCAAAGAGATACATGTTTTCCAGTAAGGCAGTAGATGAAGAAATAGATCTAGATAAGGACATTGTCATTCCTAAGATAGATCTAGATACTGCATCAGTTGATGAAATGAGAATGATCAGTCAGCTATTAGAGCAGAAGGCTAGGCAAAAATAGCTCAGGCATGAAAGAGACCAGGAATATAGCATTATTGAAAGTGCTAAAAACATAATAACTGAGGCTATAGGTGTTGATGTGGATTCATCTCAACACATTTTATTACAACTAGAAGAAGTAGTGAATAAATTCAATGAGGATATCTCAGGACAAGAAAAATTAATAGAGAAAGCAAAAAAGAAATTTGAATATAAGGTGCTTGAGCACATTGCTCAGCACTTACCAATAAAATAGGTTGAATTAACCTCAATTTTGTCTAACATTGAAAATTCTTTTAATAATGTAACCTCACTTTTTGCAAAACTTTGTGATGTTACTGAGTATACAAAGGAAGTAAAAGAAAAGTTAAATAAAATGGATACGGATATGAAGGTCAGTGCCCAAATGCTGCAATCTGACCACAGTGCAAGTTCATCCCATCATCTAAGAATCAAATTTTTGTCAGAGAAACAAGCAGAATTGCTGAGAGAGGAAGCAAGGATCAAGTCTACTCTGATTGACATCCAGAATATGATCCTTCCTGTCATGAACACAATGCAGAAGCACATTTAATATTCAAAAACATTGATCCATGACAATAATTTCTCTGTTGCAGACCATGTGATTGAACTTTCTACAGAAGTTCAAGTAGCTCTCTTCACATGTAAAATCCTGCAAGACAATTGGGATAAAACTCTGCAACTAATTCTTTAGGTACATTCTGAGTTTATCACACATTTTGGTGTCTCCATGTAAATACATTCTTTATTCTTTGGCATTATTGTCAAAAAGGGGGAGAAAGCAATATATAGAGGAAAATCAGAAAATCAAACACAAAAGGGGAGAAGGTAATAAAGTAATAAATAATAAAGTCATATAACTCATGTAAAAACCTTGTGTATATTGTATGGGGGAGTTATATGTAAGGTAGCCCATGTATATTCAGCACATAGCATAGCAGAATCAAATCAGTTTTGTCAAATCTTGTATATAAATTTTGGCTCATAAGTGTTTTTGTCACTAATGCCAAAGGGGGAGATTGTTGGAATAATGATACATTTGTCATTAGTTACAACGATTATTTGATTCTGAATGCTTACTGAGTTCATCACTTAGTTTATAGTTCATACCGAGCATTCGTTGGTTACCAAGTATGTTCAACAATGTTTACCGAGACAGGAAGGTAAACAAAGGTTTTAGTGTTTACCGAATCAGAAAGGTAAATGAAGGTTTTGGTGTTTACCGAGTCAAGAAGGTAAACAAAGGTTTTAATGTTTACCAAGTCAAAAAGGTAAATGAAGGATTTAGTGTTTACTGAGTCAGGAAGGTAAACGAAGGATTTAGTATTTACCGAGTCAGGAAGGTAAATGAAGGTTTCAATGATTACCAAGACAGAAAGGTAAAAGAAGTATTCAGTGCTTACCAAGTGAATCAAAGGAGTTAGTTTCTACCGAGTGACACAATTTTTACCAAGTCACCAGTGGTTACCAAGTTCCAAGCTACTCAGAGTGATTAGTATGGACCGAGCCCCTACCTCTACCGAGTGCATGATGATGTCGTGTAATGTAGTCAATGCCGAGTGTCAAAAGGTCACCGAGTGAGTTTGAGGAACCTAAGTTTTCTACTATCTGGCTGACTCAGTAATGTTTTCTCCACTTGTGTTTGACCGACCTTGTTGCTGTAAATATTAAAATGGTATATACGTAATGTATTGTGCCATTTGCAATATAGAAAAAGATGAAGAGAAGTAACAGTGACGTAAGAGAGAATTGAAAGAGAATCAGCAGTGGAGTATTCAACAAGGTTATCAAGGAACAACAAAGATATATCCATCACATCAAGTGATCAGTACATAAGATCTAATCAGCAAACCAATTGCAAGAAAATCCACTGCTTCATCCTAACAGGTGAATCAGTTTTGTAAATCCTTTAACAGGGTAGACTTAACAATCTTTTGTAAATCTCCTAACAGAGTGCATACTTCATTGTATGTTTGTAAATCCTCTAACAAGGTGGATCTAGCAGTCCTACTTGCTCCTAATAGGGCAGATCACCAGAAGTGATCATTGTAAGCCTTAACCGGCCAACTTTATACTGCAGTATTGAAGTTTCATGGGCATCATCCCCACCCCAGTTTTACTTTCAATTTGAAAGGTTTCTGGGTCACCAAATCAGTGTGTTAATCTTTTCATGCATTCAGTAAAGTAGATGAATGAATGGTGAATTTTTTATTATGCTAAATTGGTTTAAATTTTAAAGCTTACTGATTCACCCCTCCCCTCTCAGTAACATTGTTAGACCTGAATATTTTCAACAGGAAATGTAATGTGTTTGGTCATTTTTAATCCACATGCCCTAAGAGCATAAGGAAAACTAGAAAGAGTTCACTTTTTTATGACGATGAAGAATTTAAAGCAAGTATGGAAAGATTATTGAATGATTGTGATAATGAGCTTGAATTGGTTAAGGAAAAGGAATTAGTAGAAGAGATAGCTTTGGTAACTATTATTGATACAAAGGCTAACCATGAAAATATGGAAGTTATCATTAGCAATGATTTGTAGAATGGGAATCAAAATGAAGAGAAAATATTTAATCCTAGAGCAGAAGAAAGTGTTGAGTTGAAGATTTCTAAACAAAACAAAATAGCATTGTAGAGAGAAGAAATAGGTAAGTGATAGAAGAAACACGATCTATGTTAGCTGAGAATGATGTATCCAAGATTTTTTGGAGAGAAGTTGTTAATACAATAGTCTAATTTATGAACAAAGTGAAATTCAAGGAAGACACAAACAAGACTCCTTATGAACTATGGTTTGGTCACTCACCTATAGTTAAGTATTTCAAAAATTTTAGTAGAAAATGTTATATCAAAAGAAATGCTAATGTTGGTAAATTTAATGCTAGAAGTGATGAATGTATGTTTCTTAGTTATTCATTGAAAAGTAGAGCTTATAGATGTTATAATCTAAGAACTAAGAATATTGTTGAAAGTGCAAATGTAAGATTTGATGAGAAATTCAGGATATAAGAAAGAATAGTTTACTATAATTCTAATGATGAGAATGTTGTTGTTACCAAACCAAAGAATGATGAAGTATTCTTTGAGACTTACAATGATATGTAGAATGAAGGGGAGATAAGGTAGGAAAAAAGTTCAAAAGATAGAATAGAGCTCAAAATTGAGATAACAACTCCTACTTTTGCTAAGAATATGACAAAGAATCATCCACTAGAGTAGATCATCAACAGTAGAGATAAAGGTGCAATGAAAAGAAGCAGAATCAACGAAGAACTATGTTTGATATCTCAAGTAGAACTAAAGAATGCATATGAGGCATGTAAAGATGACTATAGGAAGCAAGCCATGGAAGAAGAATTGGATCAGATAGTGAAGAATGAGACATGGGAATTGGTGATCCCTAGACTAGTAGAGAAGAATGTGATAGGATCAAAATGGGTATTCATAAACAAGATGAATGAACAAGGAAAATTTTAAAGTAAGAAAGCAAGATTGGTACATAAAGATTACTCATAGAAAGAAGGAATAGACTATGATGAAACCTATGCTTCTATGGGAAGAATTGAAGTAGTAAGGTTATTCTTAGCCTATATAGCATGTAATAAATTCAAAGTGTATCAGATGGATGTCAAGTTAGCATTTCTAAATGGAGAACTTGAAGAAGAGGGATACATAGAACATCCTAAAGTTTTTCCTTTAACAAATGATAAGGATATGGCATGCAAATTAAAGAAAGAATTGTATGGCTTAAAACAAGAACCCATAAATTGGTATGCAAGGTTAGACAAGCATTTGACAATACTTTGATTTAGCAAAGGTATGGAAGACAATAATCTATACTAGAAAGAAATAGATGATGGATTGATAATTTTGATAATATTTTTTGATGATATCATCTTTGGAGGAGATGATGATGAAAGTGACAAGTTTGTAGAAGAATTGAAGAAGGAAATTGAAATAAGTATGATAGGAGAGATGAAATACTTTCTAGGATTAAAGATTGTGCAAGATAAAAAAGGAATCATTATTTCTTAGACTAAGTTTTTGAAAGATCTATTGAAAAGGTTTTTTTTAGAAACATGTAAACTAGTTGGAACAAATATGATAACTAGACACAAGTTATCTACAAAGGATGAGACACCTGCTATTGAGAAGAAGAAGTTCAAACCTATGATTGGAGGATTGCAATATCTGACTCACACAAGGCCAAATATAGCAAATACAGTTGGAATTGTTGAAAGATTTCAAGCTAATCCTAGAGAAGCGCATTATGTAGCATTCAAAAGGATATTTAGATATCTGAAGGGAACACTAGAGTTCAAATTGTGGTATAATATATCTAGTGATTTCACTTTATATGCTTATACTGATGTTGATTGGGCAGACAGTATGGATGATAGAAAGAGCACTAGTGGTGGAACTTTCTTTCATGGAGGAAGATTAGTTTCTTGGTTAAGAAAGAAGAAAGATTGTATCTCATAGAGTATAGCAAAGGAAGAATATGTTGCAATAGCAAACAATCCTAATCAAGTTGTTTGGATGAAGTAGATGTTGAAGGATATAATGATATAATTTAGTGAACCCATTGTCATACATTGTGATAACACAAACACATTGAATATGTCTAAGAATCTAGTGTTGCAATCTAAGACTAATTATATTTCTATCAAATATCACATGCTGAGAGAGAAAGTTGCAAAAAAGTATTACAAGCTAGGATTGTTATTACACCAAAAGATTGACCTATTAATGCTAAATACAACCACTAGACTTATAGAACATGGGAAATGGTTAATCCATGTCATGAATATCAAAGGGGAATGTTGATGGTTAGTCCAAAAATTCCCCCCTTAGCATTACCCAATGAGATTCAAACCTATGACCAAGCTCTAGTACCACTTGTTACAAGCTAGGGTTATTGTTGCACCAAAATATTGACCTATTAATACAAGATACAACCACTATTATAGAACAAAGGAGGCAGTTAAGTCATGCCATGAATCTCAAAGGGTAATGTTAGCAGTTATTCCAACAAAAAGGAAATCAAATTGGAGTATGTAAGCACCAAAGAGAATATTTGTAGATATTTTCACCAAGCCTCTTCCCAAAGAGACTTTTAAGTATTTGCAAGGTATGCTAGGGGTTGTGCCCCTACCTACATCAAAGTAGATGATGCAAGAATGCATTAGTATAGTGATATAGAGCACTATTATTTGACTAGACTGAGTGTTGATGATCCTTGTATGGGGGAGTATCAGTGATGGATAGATTCATCTAGGACTCTTGGTGGATGTTGTTTTGAATAGTGTCTTTGGACACTTTAGAAAATCAAAGATAGTTGTTGTAGAGATAGATGGTTGTTGAAACCTTTGATGTTGATGTCAAAAGGGGAGAGAATACAACATGAAAAATAGTTTGATATAGATTACATTGAGGTATATCAATGGGGGAGAATGATTGGTGAAGAGGATTTGAAAAGAAAGGATAACAATCTCTAACATTTTGTATTCTTGGAACTATATGTTTTTCATCTATGTTGCCATCAATGCCAAAGGGGAAAATTTTGGAAGCATGAATTGTAATGATAGTTCTATGGGGGAGAATTTTTGAAACATGATTAGATCATTATCATGATAATATGTTACATTCATGATTGTGGTTTTCATTGATGATAACATAGCAATTTTTTGTGGTATATGACAGAAGAGCAATAGTAAAGATCAAGTTGGTACAAATAGATCATTGAGTATTTTCACCAGTGAGGTTAAAGAGAGATAATATGAAGTTTCTAGTATATGCAACTAAACTTGGCAAGAAAAGATATTAATTCTAGAAGAATTTAGGCAAGATTTTCTGAAGAATATTCTAAGATAGAGTTTGTAGAAGCATGTTCTAATAAACTTGTTATATCTCTTAGTAGATTTTTTATTCTAAGAAGCAAGGTTAAAGGAATGCAGAAGACATGTTGGTGATGATGTGTCTAAGATTTCTCATCATAATATCACACGTATGATAACTTCTTCAAGTTACAAAGTGACTGATTGATGTTATCACTAAGTATAACATGTTCTTAATGAGGTCCTATAATAATTAATTGAGAAGGTCTAATAGCTGACTCAAGGAATTGTCTTATGGATTTGGTATAAAGGAAAAAATTTTTCCTTTGTTATGTATGAATGTATGAATGATTGTGTGAAGCACAAAGAGTGAAATAGAAGAGAAACAAGATGATATGCAAGGATAAGCAGAGTGGAGAGAAGTTGTAGAGAACTTTGTTATCGAGGTTTTATTCTTAGATCTGAGGTTTGATATTTGGATATGAGGTTCATAACCTAGTCTACAAGGTCTAATCATGATTGGTTTGGTTGACAAGTGTTATTGAATAGATTTTCCTCCAAAGAAAATTATACAAATTAACTCCAAAGCCCCAAATAGGAAGACTAAATATACACTAACAATTGGGTCATTTCACTATTAAAAAGTGTTAATTCTCTCTAAATTTATTTGGGTATAGCTCCCTGTATATGTTTTACAATGAATTCATAAAAATGTAAATATGAATTCTTTTAAGCTAAAAGCACAAAAGGTATGTGAATATCTATCTGTAAACATAGAAAAGGTATTAAGAAGTTAATCTAACAATAAAGCAGGAATGAAAAAATGGCACTAAGTCCATTGTTTTTAGACCTCTTTACATTATAGGTAAAATACAAGAAGAAAGTCATATCATTCTTTTCCTAATAACTGAGGCTCAAAGACCAAAATTATCATGTATGTAATTATGTGAGACAAAATTATATTCATAAGAGATTGGATCAATTCACAGATTGATCTCAATCAAAAAATAGGTATCCAAACTCAAAGATTTGGCATACAAACATTCTTTTTCTTTGAATATCAAAAAGATAGCAAAGATCTAATTGTTTCTATTCTCAAAAATCACAAACTAAAGAAACAAAATATCTTTCCCCTCTACAAATACAAAATAGAACTTGAGATGAATTCCTCTATTCTATAGCCCAAAGTCTCTAGCCCAAAAAAGAAAAAGTCGAACCCCCTACATTGCTTGCGCTAGTTTATTTATCTTTTCACTTCCCATGGCTTTTTAGTTTCCCTAACTAAATCTTGAAAGACTTTATCAATTCCCCTTTTTCCTTTTAACATTTCTACCTTTTGGCAAACACAATATTTTTAGGTAACATTATATCATGCATTTATACCTTTTACTTGATTACCATATAAGAGTATTTTAAAAAATTTATAACCACTTCCCATATTAGAACCCATAAAGTGAATCTTTATTATTTTCTTGCACCATGCCTTAAGCATATATGTTGTATGGAAAATTAGAATTAAAGTTCCATATATATATATATATATATATATATATATATATATATATTCCTTTAATCTATTAAACTCAGTGAAGCTCGCACCTTTAATTTCTAACCAATCACTACATGGCTTCATCTCATACCCGTGAGTGTCTTTGGGTAGTATAATGGACAACTATTAAAGTTCCCTTCAATATCAATGTGCCATGATAGATTGATGAATTTTCCCTATGGTCTTCATGTATACAACCCCTTTATTGCCTTTGAAATGGCCTTCTAATTCATGGGTATGCAAAATCCACATTCCAATATCACCTTCACACACAACATGTTAGAATCTCAAATTGGATTAAAGATCCTCAAAATATGAACTTAATCCTCCCAGTCACCAATGATTTGCAAGCTTAAATGCATATTGATACCAATTGATTGCATTAATAGAAATTTACATTCAAAATATGCTACTGTGAAGTTGGAAGGAAGCACAAACTTTTCCTCTACATGCATCTTTTGTATCCTCCTATTAACATGATTGTGTATGATGAAGACCACACCCACTGATTCATTATTTATACTCATGCCATCACCATAACTGATTACAGATATAAGGCACAGGAAAATACTGGTGACTCCATCACTCTTGTACACACATAATGTGCAAGTCAAAGCCATGCAAAGTACTCAAGTGATTCATAAACTATTAGATTAGGAGAGTGAATATCATTTTTTTCATAGTATCTTGAGATGCAAATGAATGTTTCTTATTTTTTAGGGTACCTAGATATGCATATATTTCCTTCAATGTATCCTCCTATTTTTCTTCCTACCAAGACATCCATTAATGTGGTTTTTTTAGCTCCACTAACTCCAACCAAGGCTATAAGCATCCCTGGTCTGAAGGATCCACTTATGTTGGAAAGGAGTTGTAACTTGTCTTGATCCACACCTTCATTTTTCATCTCTTGTGGCATGTCAATATAGTAGTTGACATTTTCAAAAGAAATTGATAATGGCTAGAAAGGAAGGACCATTCCTTTTTTTTCAAAATACTGAGTGCTAAATATCAGTCAGTTCTTTATCATGGCTTGAAGTTAGACTTTCTCTTCATTTTGACAAATCTGCATGGCCTCTAGATTTTACCACCAATGTCAAATCAATAGACTTAAGTTGTTCTCCATGGTTGCTTTCTCCAGTTCTATTTACCTATTTCTCTTCAAAAATATCCTCAAATAGTACATCTTATTATTTTCTCAATAGATTGAGGTATGCTAGAGCCAAGGCAAATAAAATATTAAAGATTATATAGAACCCACTCATTGCTCCAACACTAATCCAATATAATTTAGCTTCAAAAATTAATCCATGAGCTTCTATTATTTCATGTTCCAATGTCTTGTTTGAGGTAGTATTTGTTCCATTTGGGAGCTAGAAATTCATTGACAACAAGGGCATTTTGGCTGTAAGACAATGGAGAACACCAATATGCCCAAATCCACTAGCTGGGTATGTCAACTCAGGAAACCACAAATTCTCCAAGAAGGAATATGATAAGATTAGAAAATGCTCCAAAATTTTGTGAGACGATCATGTTTCAACCCAATGATCCTGTGAGGCCTCGCCCTGACCCTTTGTAGCTACACTATTATTTTGATACTCATGACTCGAGATGTTGAGACATTATCTAATGCTTAGAACATATTATATTATTTCATGCTATGTGATGTTACTTCTAGATATTTGATGTTCATCATTTAAGGTTTTAGGTATATGTATGTTGATGAATTAAGTAAAATGTAGAATTAACACATTGATTTTTGGAATCTTTATGATTAAGGATATAAGTAGGATGAAAGAAATCCTGATTGATGTATGTTTCAATTTATGTGAATTTTTAATACGTATATATATGTACATGTGATTTTATGGGACTACTGATGTGTGCAATGAGTGTGCAGATATTTTAGCCAAGAAAACTAACGGAGGAACAGAACTAATCCCTATGTGCTAATTTTGGAAACCTTGTTGTTCGTAATTCAAGTATTTTAATTATGAGATGTATGTATGTATTTTCCTGTGATCAGTGAATGTTAATGTTCATAACTTTGTTCTTTTAGTGTTGCTTGACACTCATAAATTATTTATGCTCTTTAGCGTGCTAGTTAGGGTTAGCTGTGTAACCCTTGGACCTAAGTCAGATTAAGTTAATATCTTTTGCTAATTTGGTTCTTAATAAAGTTTAGTCACCCTTAATCTAGATTAGTGCTTAATCTACATTTTAGAGTTGTTAGTTGGTCCTAATTATTTTCCTAGCTTTTGTTTGGATCAAAACCTATTCCTAAGGCTTTAAAACATGAAATAATTATACCCAAGGGGTATGGGTATGGGTTGGGGGTCTTTTCCAACCCCTAAGCCCCTTTTATTGACTTTTGAGATCACTCAAAAAGTCTCATTTTACCTATGTGCGAAAATTGCAAGTAGTTACCATGAGTTGCCTTACCTCACCTCCACTTAGTGTTTAACCATAGTGTGGGTTGAGTTAGGAGCTTCTAGATTTGAAGGTGGGTGGGAGAAGTTATTGATCCTTTTGGTGGTTGAGTTTGAGGCTTATTTAGAGGCCCTTCTTGGAGTAGTAGAGGTTGTTACCCAATCTCTACATTTAGAGAGGAGTCTTGGAAGATTGAAGCAAGGAAGGGAAAAGCTCTACTCAAACTTGTTCATTTGTCATTACCTCTTTGTGCAGGTAGGAATTTTCATCTCCCTTGTTTAGATTTTCATGTTTGTTTCATGTTTATGCTACTTTTTTGTTGTTTGAATGCTTGTATGTATGTCGGTATGTTGGCAAGGTTTGAAAACCATGCTTTTTGGAATGTTTTCCTTTCATGTTTATGTTTCAATTTTGAGATGTTCTTGCATGGGTGTTTTGGCATTGCTCACCCATGGAGAGGGCAGAAGTGGCCAATTTTGGGAAAGGTCATTTTAGTTGAACTCCAACAGTGTAGAGTCTCTTCTCAGGATGAGAAGAGGGAGAGAGGGTAGGGTGTTATGGGCCCCTACTTGTCAGCACAAACCACATATGAGTTTTGGCATGTAAGAATGGAAGAACAGAAGTTCTTGATTTATAGCCCTGATTGGGCACCTGGTTTGGTGTTGTGTCTGACATCTCCTGTTAGAAAAATCCACCTTTCCCTAGTTTTGATTCATTGTGAATCCTATTGTGAAAACCTTGTATGAATATGCATGTTTGAATTGTTTCTGGGTCATGCTTGTTGTCACCTAATCAAATTTTCTTCCCTCCATGGTTCTAGAAATGTGTTGCAGAAATTGTTATGAATCCCTTGATGAGGGTCATGAACAAAATTCAATTAAATTGTTGTGATTTGGGATTGAAATCCTATGTAACTATTTTTTCAAAACTATGTTGTAATGGCAACGACACTAGGTTTTCTTCCTAGTTCTTTCCCGGCTGAGCCTTTGAATTAGGTTTGCCAAAAAAATTGGTGTTTGAGTATAATTGTTTATCATTTGATTTAACCGTAATTTTAATTTAGATGGATGCACATCAAAAATAGGATGGAAATTATGATGATGTTCAATTTGGCAAAATTTTAAGTTTTCTTATATGTTGAAAATGAAAATTATGATCATGAATGTAGATTTAGTTTTCATGATTATTAGAACCAAAAAAAAAAAATTTATTGCATTATTGAATAAAACGGATGATTCAAATTCTTGGTATATTAAGTTTGTAACAAGTCCTTATAGATTTGCTTTGAAAAGAAAAAAATTTAATCCCCTCTTGGTAATATATCACTTTAAAATTTATACTTAGAAAAATTTTCAAAAAAAAAAGTGTTTCAAGAGAGTAAAAACTCTCTGGTTTTTATATGGGAAAGAGTTTAAAATTTCCCCCTTTGGTTATAGAGAATATTCTATGATTGATCCTTTATTTCCAATTTAAATTCAAAAGAAAAATAAAATAAAATATTAAACAATAAAACAATTATTACTAACAAATGAAATAATGCTTAAATATCCAACATACCTATAAAGCTTTATATCATCAATGCATTATCTTCTCTCCTTTGGACGTCAGTTCCCATGTTGCTTTTAAATAATTTTTTTTTTTAAAGTTTATGGCAAAGTTAATGGTCTTGATGGGAGGGTGATGTCGCCTGTCTCCACCTCCCATCCCCATGTCCCATCCCCAATTTTTCCTCACCTAATGTGGGCACTCATCTCTCAAAGGGAGGGAAAGGCATTTAAGTTTGTTTTTAAATCAAAGTATGCCATGACCTTTGAAACTTTTTTTCCTCCTTCTATCCCTTGGTTGCAGGTTTTAAGAGGGGGGGGGGGGGGGGGGTTAGGTTAGTGTTAGTCATGTTAGGTGTTAGTTAATTATTTATTTATTTTCAAATTTATTTTTTAAATTAGTTTAAGTTTATTAAAAAAAATTTTAGTTGATAGTATTTAGTATGTAATTAAGTTAAGTTTGTTAAAATTTATGAAATTTAGATTAGTTAATTAATTTTTGCTTAATAGTTAGTTTAAGTTATTTTTAAGTTAGTCATAATGTATATATAGTCAATTGTTAAGTTTTAATATATATTTATGTTAGTAATATTCATTTTAGAATTAGTTATTAAAGTTAGTTGTTATTTTAATCTAGTTTTGTTTAACTTTGTAAAGGTAGGTTTAGTTTTTTTTTTTATAATACTAATGTTAATTTTAGTCTTTCTTTTAGGAATATCTTTTTAGTTGTTTAATTAACTAGAAAGTTATAACTTAGTGAGTAGTTAAAAGATTAGCTAATTTTAATATCAATGATAACTTAGGCTTTTAATATTATTTAGTTTTACTTCAATAGGTTGATAATTGATCATAACTTAATAGTTTATATAGGTGTATGGGTAGATGTAATATTTTCCTTTAATCAGTTCTTGATCTGATATTTTCAAAATAATTTGGAACGAACTCGTTTAAAATGTTATTTAAATAATTTTCATATATTTTTATAGAGGAAATTTAAATCTATGGTTTTAAGATTAATTTGAAATAATATAGACATCGATAGCAATCTAATAACGAGAGCTTCAAAATCTTAACGATGTATTCATCCACTAGAGTTTTAAACTTAAGATGTATCCTAGTGAACCTTCACTTCTCTTGCAAGAAATTAGATTAAAACTTAGAGCATTTTAATTATAAATTTTAAAACAAAAAAATTTGTGTGTTTTTGCCCTCGTAGTTTGGGCATGACAGATCCTACCAACTTAAAAAGTCCCATTCCCATTTGATGCAACCAAAAGAGGAGAAAGACTTGCTTAAAGCATCTATCAGCTTCTCATGCAAAACCAGTAGTATAGTATGTAATGAAAATCCATATCACTACTTCTACTAGAGAAAATGGGATAGTTTATCAAGTGGTTCTAAATCCAATTTGAAATATCCCTTCAAAACAATGAATTGTAATTGGAACTATGAATTGCTAAACTCAAGTGAGTCAGAAATAAGCCTTTGAACTTGAACAATTTAATTGGGACCAAGCTTAGAAACTAATCATGAATTATGAACTTTCCTGAATTAATGGATCTGTATTTCAAATTTTGATTAAACCTTTGAAACATCAAACGCATTGAACTTGCATCTTAAACTTTGAACTTTTTGAACCTTTACTCTCAAACTGATTCATATCTTCAACCTTTGAGCTTAAAATTCTATCTTGAACATTGTGAATGATGACTAGCTTAATAAACCCTAAAGCATGAACTCAAACCTATGACCTCAAAATTTATACCTTCCAACTAGAAGCTACTTTTTTTATGTTGAACATGTAGAATAGGTCATTTGAGCCACTGAACCACTTTGAACTACTTTGAACTGAGGTTCAAAGTGGTTCAAAAACATAGATCACACATTTTAAAACCATGTCCATATTGGGTACTAACAAGGGGTCTAACTGTAGGACTGATTTTGATGCAAAATCAGAGAACCCCAACAATCTCTGGCAAAATACAATTGTCTTGTCCATTGGGAAAATAGAGTCAACAAGGAAAGAGGATTGGGAGCTGCTTGTAGAGAGGGTGGAGGGGAGTAGGGAAAAACCCACAAATCCAAAAACACCTAAGCTACTAGCAAGCACAAAACTTGAACATTATTCCAACTACTACTACGCACAACAAAACATATTTACAAATTTTACAAAGGTAGGAAGAGAGCATACAATAAGAGCTAGAAGAAAGAAAAGAGATCACATGAAACCATTTACCAATAGGGAGAAATAGGAACCTTTCTGAATCAGCAAATCATACCTCAATGGAACATCTCCAAACCATTGCTTGTTGATGACTCTTTCAATCGCAAACTTCAAACTGACAGCATATAGGCACATGCTGATCCAACACTCTTTTTTGAAAATCCATAACTCATCATAGTACTCTCCTTCACTTGAGAATTGATCTTTCACATTCACAAGGTTAGATTTCATGTCAAGCTGAAAAATATAAAATATAGAAATCTCACCAAAAGATGATGCATAATACCCAGAAATGTTGTCACAAAGATTTAATTCCTACACATGATCATTGTCAACTTGTAGCCATAGAGATGCCTCATTCAACATGGGATCAAAATTTGGATATATGTTTTCTCAATTTCTTTCAAGGAACTAGCTATCATCAAACATGCCACAAATTCCATTCTTTTCTCTCTCCAAAATGCCATCACATGTTTCAACATTTCTCCCACAATCCAAATCAGAAAAACTATGCATAACTAGATGAATTTTTTTTTTACCAATGAATGCTTCATTCTCAATCTGATTTGAAAAAATACCCAAGACATCATCAAAGAAATCATCCAGCTTAAGTGATGACAAGAATGTGTCTATGATTCTTTCTTCCTCATTAAGAGGAGTGTCTTTCAACATCTTAGCTGAATCACCACTAGATTGGTGTCATGTCCCCTTTTCAAATAAAAAAATAATAATAATCTTTGCTAAGACAGGCAGGCCCAAGAAAGTGAAGTTTCAGAAAAAGGGGAGTTAATCTTTGGAAACCGTTGGACTAATAAATGAAATTATTATTAAAATATGTTTCATTAACCTCTCTTGGACGTGAGTTATGGTTATGGCCTCTTTTAAGGGGTTTGGAGGCATTTTGGGCAGGGAGGAGAACTTGATTTTTGTTCATTCTTTGTTATTCTTCAGAGGCTGCCAAACCTGTGGAGAAGGAGACCCAAGAACGAGAGTTTGCAGGTTTCCAGGGAGACCCAAGAACAGGAGTTTGCAGGTTTCTAGGAAGGCTAAGGATGGGAGTTTGAAGCCATTCCATGTGCATGCTCATACAGAGTTTGCCTTTGTGCTGAACAGTGTAGATTTGTGGGTTTTTCGGTGTGTTTTTTGCATGAGTTTGGTGTTTTCAGTTGAGCATTTCATATCGGTTTTGGTTGATGCTGTATTTCAGACTTTAAGCTGTTAAAATAGATCTGAATATATGTATTGGAACATGATTAAACTTCTGAGATAGTTTATTAGTGTTTTTGTGGTGTTTTCGGGTATTTTTGTGTTAATTCCGGGAGCCCGATGAGCATAGTTTTTGTCCTACATTTGTGAGCTGTTGTGTAAAGGCTATATAGATCTGGAAATTTCATTTTTTAGTTTTTTATGCTGCTGAAGAATCTGTAAAAATGGCCATTTTCAAATTTATTAATAATAGGTGAAGCTATGAAGCTTTTGGCACCATTTCTGGCATACCCGATTTGGGGTTTCTTGAGAAATTTGGAGGATCTTTGTGATATTAGTTGTTTGATCTTAAAGATCTGATTAGAGGTTGGAAATATCATAAAAAATCAAAAAAGGGACATTTCAGTGGTATCAGAGCCATGATCTTGCCAACCTGAGGGTTTGTAGAAGTTGCAGGTCAGTTTTGACAACTACCCAGATCTTGCATGTCAGTTTTGACAACTACCCAGATTTTGCATGTCATAATTTATGGTTGCATGTTTCTTCTAATCAGCTGCATGTTAAAATTTATGGTTACATTATACTTCTAATAATTTTCATGTTAGTTCTTGGTGAATTTGGTGGTTGTAGAAGTTTGCATGTCAGTTTTGACAACTACCCAGATCTTGCATGTTAGTTTTGACAACTACCCAGATCTTGCATGTCAGTTTTGATAACTACCCAAATCTTGCATGTCAAAATTTATGGATTCATTCTACTTCCAATCATATGCATGTTAGTTCTTGGTGAATTTGGTGGTTGCATGTTGCTTCTAATCAGCTGCATGTCAAAATTTATGGTTCCATGCAACTAAATGAAAGAGAAAAAAGATATTTGCAGCGAGAAAAGAATAAATTTTTTTTGATCAAACCTCCAGTTGAAAGTAAAAGTACAAAATCCAAGGAAGGGAAAAGTATGGTTGATCCAAATGAGATGGCAAATAAATTCTTCCAAGACATCCAAAATACTCAGAAGAAAATAGTGGATAGTTTGGCAGAAACTAGAGAGGCTTTGCGAATATTGACAGAAAAACTACAAGGAGTTGCATCTATTAATGAGAAAGGGAGCACTTCAGAGGAGCCAAGAAATCTGAAATCCACACCATCTAAATCAACTAAAACTATTTTCTTGCTTGCAGATGAGCCACCAGTACCAAATCCAGCCATTAATCCTATGGAAGAGGTTACAGGTAACTTTATTACATTAAGAGCTACTTATAATGGCTTAGATGATGACTTTCATAGTTCAGTTCCTTTTAGAGAATATGTGGATATGATGAACACTTTGATGCCCAAGAAAGAGTACAGAAGGGAGCATGACATAAGTGGAAGAGAGCTAAAAAATAAAATAAGCAAGTTTATAGCACCTACTTTTGATGGAACAAATAAAATTTCAGCTAGAGCATGGCTACAAAAATTATAGACCTTCTTCACACTTAACCCCATGAAGGAGAGTGATGTTGTTCAAATTGCAAGTCTACAATTGGAAGATGCAACCTATGATTGGTGGTATCATGGAATGACTACTCAAGGTCATGATCAGGTAACTACATTTGATGATTTTAGTCAAAGAGTGATAGATAGATTTGACCTCAAGGATGATGATTATGAGGATGTTGTTGTGCATGATGGTGAGATACCTGGTGTAGATGAGCAGACATTGAGCATTCATGAATTTTTTGAGAGAGAGTACCAGGCATAGTTAGATGCTTCGTCACATGAGGTTGAGGCTAGTAGTACTTCACATGATTTATCCTGCCAGCTAAAGGTGTGGGAAGACAGTATTGTCACTACATTATCTCATCATGACATGTATGTGGAGTTAGTTGGTATTGGTCATATTACTCAAGTCAGGATTTTGCTTGAGTTACCAGTTAATTCTAGTTTACAGATATGGACTCGAGATTCTTATATTGGCATTTGGGGTTCAGTTGACTGTAAATCATTAACACTTTTTGGTAGCAGTGATTGTTTGGGTGCTACCATGGATTTGATTAGCAGATTGCATGGTGTTGTCTTTTCTTGTGCCAGGAGCTTATCCGATGTTTGTATTAGTTTTTATACACCGATTTTGGGCTTTGTTCATATATCTAGTCGACCATACTTGCTGGAATGTGTTGATGATATTTCATATTTGGCAATGTGTACAAATGAGTCCCAGGATCATATTGGCATTGATGACATCCAGGAGGATGTAGTGGGCAGTTTTGAAGACTTAGTTTCCTTTGGTACAGAGGAGTTGGACAATAGTGCTAATGTTTTTGATACTTTGTATGTTGTTATGAGCTTTAGATTTAATTCTTAGGGTATGGATTGTAATACTCTAGAGACTAGTGACTTTGAGGATACTCCTTTAGACAATGCATTAGAGGAGGTTTGTAGGAGACAGTCAAGCCAGTGCCATCATGTGCCTAATCAGTTAAGAGTTAGTGACCGAGACATTGCTATTGCTTGCCAACATTTTGATGTTGCTCGTCAGTTGTTAGCAGTTTATGGATGGGGTTCTCCTACTAGTGATGAGCAGGAAGGCAGTTATCTTTCCTTGACAGAGATCCACTCTTTATGGGAGGCTATTCTGATTTTGAGATAGAATTATATGCAGTTGGTTGCTGATAGAGATTATCTTATGGAGTGGGGCAGTACAGCATATGATGCATTGTTGGCCAAGGAAGATGAGGTGAGTGAGCTTACTGAGCAACTTGAGGTGACTTCTAAGATTCTTGAGAGTACACAGTTGGCTTTCAAGGAGTCATGGTTTCATTTGGCTAAGGCGACCATGGAGTTAGAGTGCCTATAGTCTTTACCTGATTCTATACAATCACAAGCTATGGTGTTTGGTGATCCGAGGATGTCCATGGCCGAGATTTTCAGAGACAGTGGAGATGGGGATGCATCCATCCTTGATACTAACATTGGCATATCAGGTTCATTCCCACTAGAGTCAGGTTCAGTTGAGTTGGGTTTTGTAGCAGATTGTTGTATGCCTGACATGGTGGTGGCCTCTAGTACTGATGGCACAGAGACTAGAGATGTATCAAAGAGCATGTGTGATGTTGGTGAGTCGACAGTTGGCATGGTTCCTACTAGTAATACTACTCCCTTGGTGATATCTTCAAAGATAGTAGTCAATTCCAACATGGTTAATGATCAATTACAGTTAGTTTCATCTAGATTACAGTCTGAGCCACTGACTGAAATTGGCGCATTCTATCGGCATTACACTATGAGGTACGCTCATCAATTTACCTTTGATGACCATGTTAATGAGATTATGATATAGAGATGTACTTTGGTTCCTAGTGCTTATCATCAGTTATGGAATAGTTTGATGCCTCGGGATGAGAGTTGTGATGGGCACGACATGGTGAAAGGTCCTGTAGTTGATAGCTTGATAATACATGACTTAGAGTAGGAGTTTTGGAGTAATGCTTCAGCAGAGTATGTACATCAGTTAGAAATTGATCCTTGTGTTGAGGAGTTGATGGTAGGAAAATTTGGTTTGGGTTCCATTTCTTGTTGTTCATCTTGTGATGGCTTTTCACCATCAGGGGTGCATGGGAGTTATGGTTATGAGATAGTGGTCGATGATCTATAGAGTTGTGTTGATTGCAGGAGTTGTACAATGTGTGGATTCTCCATACTTGGTATAGTTTCATATGAGAGCATTCACCATTGTTGCAGAGTTGGATTGTACATTTCGTATAGGCCAGTGGGATGCGTTGATGGTATTTATTGTGTTGGCAGTTTGATTTGTCCACTTTACTTGGGTTCTGATGTTCTAAGAGTTTGTGTCTCATGGGTTTTTGACTATGGTGGTGGTGATTTTGGAGTTTGGTTGAGCTATAATTGTCAGTTTGATTATGGATTCCTCTTGGTCATATTGCAGAGGATATTGCAGGAGCCTGTGTTAATTGGTAGTAGTATAGTTCATGACTACATTTGGGATCCAGGTGGATTGATTGGTTTATTGTTCAGCCATTGCTTGAGGACAAGAAATGTTTGGGGAGGGGAGGACTTGTCATGTCCCCTTTTCAAATAATAAAAAAATAATAATCTTTGCTAAGACGGGCAGGCCCAAGAAAGTGAAGTTTCAGAAAAAGGGGAGTTAATCTTTGGAAACCGTTGGACTAATAAATGAAATTATTATTAAAATATGTTTCATTAACCTCTCTTGGACGTGAGTTATGGTTATGGCCTCTTTTAAGGGGTTTGGAGGAATTTTGGGCAGGGAGGAGAACTTGATTTTTGCTCATTCTTTGTTATTCTTCAGAGGCTGCCAAACTTGTGGAGAAGGAGACCCAAGAATGAGAGTTTGCAGGTTTCCAGAGAGACCCAAGAACAGGAGTTTGTAGGTTTCTAGGAAGGCTAAGGATGGGATTTTGAAGCCATTCCATGTGCATGCTCATACAGAGTTTGCCTTTGTGTTGAACAGTGTAGATTTGTGGGTTTTTGGGTGTGTTTTTTGCATGAGTTTGGTGTTTTTAGTTGAGCATTTCATATCAGTTTTGGTTGCTGCTTTATTTCAGACTTTAAGCTGTTAAAATAGAGCTGAATATATATATTGGGACATGATTAAACTTCTGAGATAGTTTATTAGTGTTTTTGTGGTGTTTCCGGGTATTTTTGTGTTAATTTCGGGAGCCCGATGAGCATAGTTTTTGTCCTACATTTGTGAGCTGTTGTGTAAAGGCTATATAGATCTAGAAATGTCATTTTTTAGGCTGTTATGCTGCTGAAAAATCTTTTAAAATGACCATTTTCAGATTTATTAATAATAGGTGAAGCTGTGAAGCTTTTGGCACCATTTCTGGCATACCCGATTTGGGGTTTCTTGAGAAATTTGGAGGATCTTTGTGATATTAGTTGTTTGATCTTAAAGATATGATTAGAGGTTGGAAATATCATAAAAAATCAGAAAAGGGACATTTCAATTGGAAATCAGTTTCATACCTCCTTTCCTCAAGAAGAAAATCAACATGAAGATGCTCATTCAAATGTGTTTTTACCTTATTTTCATGAAAAATTGCTTCATCATCAAATGGGCTGATTTGAGAGAGGCCTTCTGACTGAAGATATAACAAGAATTTGTCAATGATTTTTTCTTTTTGATCAAGTGATGTTCCTTTCCATGCTTCAGTTAGATAGTTTACAAATTGAGTATTAATTTCAGCATCTTTAACATGAGAAAGAAGCATTTCTTCATGCACTTTCACCCTATCATAATTACAAATTTCATCATCAAACTAAACCAATCTTTGCATGGGTTGATTACTGGTTTTCAAGCATGAGGAATCATCTTCATTTTTTATGAAAATAGGAAGTTCATTTTTAGGCTACATGTTATTCTAAATCTTTTCATGAAGAAGACTCTTTAAAGAAGGATTATAAATATCAAAGGTGAAAGATTGAAATACTAGCAGCAAGTTGTCTACTTTCTCACCAATAAGAATTTTTGAAACCCAATGACTATCAATATTCTCAAAATTAAAACTTTCAAGATGTGGAGAAAAAGATTTAAATACACCTCTATTGAAATCAGCATTACCTATAAGGTTTGCTACTACAATATCTTTAGAATGGAAAGATTCAAGAATAGGATCTTTTTCAGCATTCACATTCAAAGAGCTAATGCCCTCACAATCTATAATGCCCTACCTAGAGATCCTCGGAAATAAGGATGAAAAACAAGCCAAATTTTTTTTTATTTTTACAAGTGTAAGTGCACATGATACAACCTACACAAACAAAAAGATCGCAACGGAAGACTGAAAGACAACCAAGCACCAATGGATCTCCAAATGCCACTACCAACCAGAACACAACCACAAAAACCACAAAGACCTACCAAGCTGAAAAGACATAAGCTGACTCTTGGAAACTGGCTAAGTCTAAAATCCTGAAGCCCTGAAATTTGGCTAAGTCTGAATTTTTGAAGCCTTGATTTTTCCTAGAATCTACACCTTAGCTCATAGAATCTACGAGCTAAGGTGTAGATTCTAGGAAAAATCAGGGCTTCAAAAATTTAGACTTAACCAAATTTTAGGGCTTCAGGATTTCAAACTTAGCCAGTTTCCAAGAGTCAGCTTATGTCTTTCAACTTGGTAGGTCTTTGTGGTTTTTGTGGTTGTGTTCTAGTTGGTAGTGGCATTTGGAGATCCATTGGTGCTTGGTTGTCTTTCAGTCTTCCGTTGTGATCGTTTGGTTTGTGTAGGTTGTATCATGTGCACTTACACTTGTAAAAAAAAAATTGTTCTAGCTTGTTTTTCATCCTTGTTTCCAAGGATCTCCGAGCAGGGCATTACACAATCTCTCATGACATTTAAATATTCATTTTCAGACAAAGCATCACTAGAAAGCATTTCAACAGAGTCTTCAAGCAAAGAATGATCATCATGATCCTCTACTATAAAACTTTCTACATGAGATGAAGAAATACCTTGAGATAAGATTTCATCATTATTGCTTACCCTTTCTCCATCGTTGGCACATATATTCTCATATATTGAAGTTGGATAAACATGAGGCTAGAGTAACCCTGGCTATACCTCTTGGTCATTCATGACAAGAAGATTGAGGTACATGGGTGAAACTAAGATAATGGGAATTTCATCATCATCTACCTCCAAATGCTTCTTCAACTAGGCCACCTTCTCTTCAAGTTCTTGCTAGTCCTTCAACTTGTGAAATCTTCTACAAAGGCCTTTCCATAGCAGCCAAGATCTTGCATCATCTTCAAAGCTTATGGTTTTTTGGATACCCTTGGAAATACTTTCTCTAAATCTATCCACAGAGTCATGTAACACTTTATCATCAATTTGAAAAAGTTCCAGGAGAGAAGGGTCTAGCCTTGATCTTCTCATGATTTCTATATTTGGCATGGTCTTTGTATAGAGTTGCCAGTCTCCTGCACACAAAGATAATCATTAACCTGAGAAAGAAAATGTTAGGTGCTTAAATCTTCACTTCAATCCCCAGTGTAGTGGCCAAAAAAAATTTAGTGAACAGATTGTCTTCCAAAGAAAATTATACAAATTAACTCTAAAGCCCCAAATAGGAAGACTAAATATACACTAATAGTTGGGTCATTTTGCTATTGAAAAGTGTAAATTTCCTTTGAATTTATCTGGGTATAGCTCCTCGTATATGTTTTACAATGAATTCAGAAAAATGTAAATATGAATTCTTTTAACCTAAGAGCACAAAAGGTATGTGAATATCTATCTATAAACACAGAAAAGATATTGAGAAGTTAATCTAACAATAAAGTAAGAAAGAAAAAATGGCACTAAGTTCATTATTTTTAGACCTCTCTACATTACAGGTAAAATATGAGAAGAAAGTCATATCATTCTTTTTCTAATAACTAAGGCTCAATGGGTTGAGATATGCTAGAGCCAAGTTAAATAAAATATATAAGATTATACAAAACCCAATCAGTGCTCCAACACTAATCCAATATAATTTAGCTTCGACAGTTAATCCATGAGCTTCTATTATTTCATGTTCCAATGTCTTGTTTGAGGTAATATTTGTTCCTTCTGGGAGCTAGAAATTCATTAATAGCAAGGGCATTTTGGCTATAAGACAATGGAGAACACCAATATTCCCAAATTCACTAGCTAGGTACATCGACTCGAGAAACCACAAATTCTCCAAGAAGGAACATGATAAGATTAGAAAATTTTCCAAAAGTTTGTGAGATGATCATGTTTTGACCTAGTGATCCCACGAACTTAAAAAGTCCCATTCCCATTTGGTGCAACCAAAAGAGGAGAAAGACTTGCTTAAAGCATCTGTCAATTTCTAGTGCAAAACCAGTAGTATTGTATGTAATGAAAATCCATATCACTACTTC
This sequence comes from Cupressus sempervirens, assembly GCA_028749045.1. Taxonomy (NCBI): domain Eukaryota; kingdom Viridiplantae; phylum Streptophyta; class Pinopsida; order Cupressales; family Cupressaceae; genus Cupressus; species Cupressus sempervirens. The sequence continues at coordinate 685,136,691 of CM053790.1, forward strand.
TACTAGAGAAAATGGGATAGTTTATCAAGTTGTTCTAAATCCAATTTGAAATATCCCTTCAAAATATTAAATTATAACTAGAACTATGAATTTCTGAACTCAAGTGAGTCAGAAATAAGCTTTTGAACCTAAACCATTTAATTAGGACCAAGCTCAGAAACTAATCATGAATTTTGAACTTTCTTGAATTAATGGATCTTCATTTTAAACTTTGATTGAACCTTTGAAACATCAAACTCATTGAACCTACATTTTAAACTCTAAACTTGTTGAACCTTTACTCTCAAACTGATTCATATCTTCAACCTTTGAGCTTCAAATTCTATCTTGAACATTGTGAATGATGAATAGCTTAATAAACCCTAAAGCATGAACTCAAACTTGTGACCTCAAAATTTATACCTTCCAACTAGAAGCTAGTTTTGTGGTGTTGAAATTTTAGAATAGGTCATTTGAACCATTGAACCAATTCAAACTACTTTGAACCAAGGTTCAAAGTGGTTCAAAAATCTAGATCACAAGTTTTAAAACCATGTCCGTATTGGTTACTAACAACAGGATAGAGGTTAAAGCGCAATATGAAAAATTATGCTACAAAGAATAGTTGACAGATCAGTTGGATAGTGAATTTCAGTGGTCTTTCCCTAGATGCTATTTGGATAGTGGGTCCTTTTGCCTACTAAAACTCCTAACAAGGTCTCTCTCTCTCTCTCTCTCTCTCTCTCTATATATATATATATATATATATATATATAGTATATCTTTGTGGACATCATTCCTACTGGAAATTCTCTCTGATAAAGGGTTTCCCTTATTAACAAATCTAGTGAAATTGTGTATGTACATCTTGTTATGGTTTTTGTTTACTTTGGTTGCATGGTTTAGATTAATTAAGGTTGATGAATGTTTTAATTAGATAACTAATTTGCACTCCCCCCCCCCCCACCCCTTAGTTATCTTGGTGGACTATTATTTCTAACAATTTTTTTGTCATCAACATTTCTAGCCTAATCAACATCAATGTAGGCTCTCAATTCAAATTTTTCATTCTTCTTGTAGTAGAAACTATAGTTTTCTATCCCTTTCACATATCTCATTATCCTTTTTGACAACCATTAGGTGATTCTCCTTAGGATTTGTAAAAAATCTCTCAAAAATACCAATAGCTAAAGCAATAATAGGTCTACAATGAACTACATATTGTAATTTACCAATCAAAGACCTATACAATGTTTGGTTCACTTTAGCAGAATCGTCATTCTTGGAAATTTTATGTCCTACGACCATAGGTGTGTTCATTGGTCTTGAATCTTCCATCATAAAAGCTTTTTATACCTCTTTCACATACTTAGATTGAATAATGTAGATAGCATACTTCATTTGATATACTTGTAAGCAAACAAAGATTTTAATTTCTGCAAACATAGACATCTAAAATTATTTCATCATTTGATCAAAAAATGTCTTGCACAATGCATTTGGTCCACCAAATATGATATCATCACTAAAATTTCAGCTTATAAAATACCTTTGCGACCTTTAGTCTTCAAGTATAAGTTGTTGTTGTCATTAGTTCTCTCAAAAGTAGTTTTTAGAAGATAAGTATGAAGTCTCTCATACCATGCTCTACATGTTTTCTTTAAACCATCTAAAGATTTGTGTATTCTACATAGCATGTTCTTATTTTTTGTATCAAAAAATTCTTCAGTTTGTTGAATGTAAAACTCTTCTTCCAGTATACCATTCAGAAATGTAGATTTGACATCCATCTAACAAACTTTGAAACCTTTTGTATGTAGAGTAAGCAAGTAGAGTTCTTACTCATTCCAATCTTACAACAAGGGAAATGTTTCTCCATAGTAAATTCCTTCTTCTTATGCATACCTCTTGCAAACTAATCTTATTTTATTTCTTTTTACTTTAGCATTCTCATCTAGTTTGTTTCTGTATACCCACTTGGTTCCAATAACATTTTTGTTCTCTAGTCTGGGTACAAGTGACCAAATTTTGTTCTTCTCAATTTTATCAATCTCTTCTCTCATTGCTTGACTTCAGTCATCATTTTCTAATGCTTCCTTTACTAACTTCTTCTTATGCATACTTAATAGACATGTGTCACTTCTCAACTTGTTTCTTTTCATAGGTCTAGCCTCTTTATCTCGAATAATTTGTATGGTAGGGTGATGTCTTCTGACATATTTTTACAATCTTGGTTCTTCTCTACTTTCTTGATTTGATCTCTCAACTTCAAAATCACTATGGTCATATCTATCAACTATCTCAACATTCCTTTCATGTGCATATATCTCATCATTAGAATATACTTCATCTTTTGTTTGTATCTCGACACCTGAATGTAGCTAGATTATTGAATACAACTTGGCATCCATTGTATGTCACTTGGAAGTCATTGAAACTTGTTTTTGTTGATTTGCAACTTGGTTCACAACATCATTACCACTTTTGTCATCATAGAAATACACAAAACTTCTATAGACTTCAGGTTCCTTTGTAGGTTCAACTTCACATACCTTTGTCTATTTAGAAAACTTCACATTTTCACTCTCCAAAATTTTTTTAGTGTTAATATTTAAACACTTATAAGATTTACTTCTTGTGGAATATCATAGGAATATACCTTCTTCACTTTTAGCATCAAATTTTCCGTTCCTAATATTCTTAAGAATGTAGCACTTGCTTCCAAATACCTTAAAATATTTTACATTGGGTGAGTATCCATAACAGAATTCAAAAGGTGTAATACATGTATCTTTCTTGACTTGTACTCTATTTAGGGTATAAATAGTTGTACTTACAACTTCTCTTTGGCATTTCAAAGCAATATTCTTCTCCATCATGAGAGTTCTAGCACAGTCCATTACACACCTATTTCTCCTTTCAGCAATACCATTTTGTGGAGAGGTTCCAAGTGTAGAAGTTTCTCTCTTGATTCCATTGTCATTACAAAAACCTTCAAACTTATTCAATATAAAATCTCCATCTCTGTCAAATCTCAAACATTTCAAACTCTTACCAGTCTCATTCTCAACTCTAGCCAAGTACTAATTAAACATTTGAAATGCATCATATTTTTTCTTCAAAAAAATTACAGTCATCATCCTTGAGTAATCATCAACAAGTAACATGAAGTACCTATCACCATTGTAAATTTTCACATTCATTGGTCCACATAAATTAGTATGAACTAATTCTAAAGTTTCTTTAGAATTTTGAGTCTTAGGCTTCAAACTAGACTCGGTTATTTTTCCTAATTAACATTGTTTGCCAATTAGATTATCAAGTTTCATTAGTTTGGAAAAACCTCTGACTCTTTTCATTTTACTAATACTAAGTAGATTATCAAAGTTAACATGACACAACCTTTTGTGCCATAACCACATATCATCAAATTGTACAACTAGACAAGTAACATCATTCATGTCAAGGTAGAATAGATTACCTCTAGTTTGATCACCATTTCCAAATAATTCTCCATTAGCATTATAAATATTTCCCTTTCTATTTCCAAATTCAACCTTACATCTAGAACTATTCAGTTTTGACACACCTAATAGATTATAGTTAAGTCCTTCTACATAATAAGCATTGTCACATATGATCTTATCTATCAGTTTAATTGATCCTCTTTCTTTGATCATACATGCTGCATCATTTCCAAATCTAACACTATTACCATCATAATGAATAAGGGAATTGAACTTACTTTTATCTCTAGTCATATGATTTGAGTACCCATTGTTAATGATCCATCTATCACTCTCATTCACATAAATTACTAATGTATTTTCCTCATCCTCATCAAAATCATCCTTCATTGCAACATAGACAAATTTATCATCATGATCATCAGATTCTTCATTGGATTCTTCCTTGGCAATGTAGAAAGCCTTCTTTCCTTTATCTTTATAATCTTTTCTTTTCACATCTCTTTTTTTTTTTTTTTTTTTTTTCTGAATCTATCTCCACTTCTATTATTCTTCCTCTATGGACATTAAGCAGCAATATGACGAACCTCATTACAATTGAAACATATGATAGGTCACTTACCTTTTTATTTCTCTTTTCCTTTGTAAAATTTCCTAGCCATCAATGCTTCAATGTCTTCAACATCATCTTCATCTATATCACTATCATTAGAAACATATTTTCCCTTTTTTCTTTTTCTTTTCCTTAGGTTCTTTTAGTGACAAATTAGCTTTGAAAGTAGATTCAACATTTTCAATTATGAAATTATGAAAATTAGTGAGTTTAAAAGCAGTCAGTCTACCCATAAATTCTTCAAGGGTTAGATCATTACTATGTATGCATTTTAGCTCTTGTATGGAAGAGACTATAATAGCATAGATAGGTAGAAGTGTTCTCAGCATTTTACTAATCATAGTCTCATCTTCAATCTTACTAGTTTCTCATCTTATAGTATTTACAGCTTCTTTTACTCTAGCACAATATTGAACAATATTCTTGTTGCAAGCATGAATGTTGATGATATTCCTATGGAGGAGTATTGTAGATATGTTACTATGATGATATGTTACATTCATGACTAAGTTTGTCATTGATGTCAACATAGCTATTTCCTATGGTATCTAATAGAAGAATAGTGGAAAGAACAAGTTGGTATGAATAGTTAGTTGAGTATTGTAACTATTTGAGGTTATGGGAGATACTTCTGAGTATCTAGTATATACAATTAATGTCAGAAGAAGAAATGATAAGTCTAAAAGAAGTTATGTAAGTTTTGGTGATGTCTATTTTGAGATAGAGCTTATAGAGGCATGTTATGGTAAACTTGTTATATCTCTTAGCAAATTTGATATTCTAAGAATTGAGGTTAAGTAAATGAAGAAGACATGTTGGTGATGATATGGCTAAGTTCTCTCATCATAACATTGTGTGCATAGAAAGTTATTTAAGTTGAAAGGTAGAAGATTTATGTTATCACTAAGTGTACCATGTTCTTAGTGTGGTCCTATAATAATTAATTGAGAAGGTCTAATAACCAACTCAAGGAATTATTTTATAGATTTCATATAAGTTAATGACATTATCATTTATCATACAGTGAGTGATATGACATGAAATATATTAATGCAAAGAAATTATAAGTAGAAAGGGAGAATAATGCGAAGTTGAATAGAGTAGTATGGAAGTGAAGGGAACTTCATTGCCAAGGTTTTGCTAAATGATCTAAGGTTTGATATTTGGATCTAAGGTTCATGACCTAGTTTACAAGGTCTGACAGTGATTGGTTCAATTGATAGAACAAAGGAAAGAATAACATGATAGTAAATTACATGTTTGAGCAATGAGCTCTTCTTGTAGTTGAAATTACATGTTTGGGCAATGGTCTCATCTTGCATACATTGTACTACAACTCATAATTGGGTTGGCACTACTCCTAATAGGGTTGGAATCTCCTAACCAAGATTCAAAGTCTCATAACAGGGACTCTATGTACTAAATGTTGTAATAGACTCCTAACAAGGTCCATCCTCTAACAAAAAATATTTATATTAGTACATCATCTTGTGGGAATCATTCCCACTAGATTTTTCCCTCTAATCAAGGATTTCCTTAGTCAACATATCTGGTGTAATTTTCAATGTATATTTTATTATGGCTTTTGTTTACTTTAGTTGAGTGGTTAAGTTTTTTGAAAGAATATAAATGTTTTAATTATTTGATAACTGATTCACCCCCCCACCCCTCTTAGTTATCTTGGTGGACTATTGTTTCTAACAATTCTCACCTTCATGCATTCTCATGTCATCAAGCTATCTCTAATACTTTCAGATTTAGCTCTCAATCCATTTTTGTCTCCTCCATAGATCTTTTCTATGGCATCCCACATCTTCTTAGCAGTATAATACTCCTTGATGTCATAAATTTAGTATAGCTTAGGGTAGATGCAATCTCCAAAATTTCTTAATTTTGTTCTTTTTTCTTTTTCAAATCATCAACAATAGTAGCTCTAGTAGGGCTGGCCTACTCAATAGTAATGGTATTTTTTGCATAATCTCCAACTCCTCCTTGATGTAGCTTTATCAAACTCTACCATGCAGGAAAGTTCTCCTTGTTAAGCTTGGGTACCTCTCTCTTAGGAATTTTGATGTTTTAGCTTATAGTATCATCAAGCTATTCCACACAAACTCCAAAACTCTAATACCAATTTTTGGAATACTTTAGAATAAATGAGAAGGGGGTGAATCAGTTATCTAAGGTCCTCATATCCCAAATAAAACTTTTTAGCACTTAACAAAACTTGTGCATATGGGTCCTTTTCATGTATCTTGCATGCATCCATTAGATCATCAAATACTTAAACTTGTAAGCTACTGTCCTAGGTTAAAATAAATTTTTAGAAATGTAAACATGAAACATAATAGAATCATTCATACACTTGACACAATGATTTTACATGGAACTCCAATTTGAGAAAAATCACCAATAACATGCTACTAATTATCACTCTTCTAAAGTGATGCCCTATGAAAGGCCAACCCTGTTAAAGGTCATATTGCACATAATTAAATGTCCAACCCTAATTAAAGGATTTTAATCACCCTATTAGGAGTGAGAATTGTTAAAGGACTTGGGAAAATTCCATTAGAATGTCACCCTATTAAAGGATTTACAAATGAATGTTAAGTCAACCTTAATCCAAAGGATTTAACCTAACTAATATAATTTCTAGAGAGTAATAGTTTGGCTTGATTTGATAGAAAAAAAACACACATGTAGATAAAAATCTTTGTTTCAATCCTCTATTCTTCTTGACTTCATTAAATTCAGCTTTGATAGCTTGTTCACCCTTCAAGCATTCATCCTCTTAATCTTTCTTGCTTTTCATGCCAATTGTAAACTCTTCCATTTGGCCACCATATGAAGCAACACCCTAGACTCCTTATCTTTCTTGGGTTCTTGCACATGCGAACTATTGCTTCTAGTCAAGCATTCCCTTAGAAAGGAAATTATTATCCTTTGTGACTTAATGACAATTGTCCATCTTAGGGTTAGGTAGGATTCATTGAATCTAACCATATTTTTATTTTATTCCTCTTCTAGAAGCTTCCTTCTTAATCCTCTTTGAATTTGCCTCAAAATGGTTTATCTTGAATGCTAGGCCACCAACTTATCAAGCTTCTCTTCTACTAACTTCACACAATCCAAGAAATCAACTTTTTTGGCTTAGATTCAAAAAATCCATGATCTAATTCATAATAATATCACTCAACAAAAACTAAGCACTGATGCCCAATATATACTGTGTTACTTGACATCCACTAAAAATTCACTCAACACATACAATCTTTTATTGTTACTCGACACTTATTAGAATTTACTCGACACATACCAACTTCACTCAACATACACTGGATCTTCACTTTACTTAGCACTAACTAATTTTCTGCTTGTTTTGAACTAACCTTGCTTGGCTCCAACTAATCACCTGGTCAAGCTTAGAAAACACAATTTGAATTCTCTATTCTTTAAGACTTAGTCAGTATGTCCATCAATACACTTTTTCATCACTATGTTAATTGATCTCAACACTCCTTTTATATATCATATAACTCAAGCTTCCCTCTAAGTGCTCTTGTTATCTTGTCTGATCAAATCCTCTTCATCAATAAAACAAATGATAGTACTGCAATCAACTAAGAAATTTTCTCACCAGCAAGTAGTAGGTTTGACAACAATGAAAAAATAATGATTGTAATATATTCTTATACTTGTAACAATATTTTCTCAATACTCTTTGCCTTGAACCAATTGGCTTAGGAAATTATATTTGATTGCAATGTGTTTTGTCTTTGTGTGCATCAATAGATTTTTGAATATATTGATTGCACTTGTTTTGTCACAATATATAACCACTAGTTCCTTAATTTCTTCCTTCATTTATGACATCAATTGGTTGATCCACATTATGTTAGAACAATTAACTACTACAACAACATTCTTTCTGCTGTGGATTGAGAACTACAATTCTGCTTCTTGCTTGTCCAAGATGCTAGCCTCTTTCCAAGAAAGAATGCTCCTCCACTAGTATTTTTCCTATCATTAGTACTTCTTGCCCAATCTACATTAGTAAATGATCTCAACTCAAGATTTAATCCTTTCTTCTACCATAACCCATAATCTTCTTATCCTTTTAGATATCTCAAAATTATTTTGACTATCATCATGTATTTTTCTTTAGGATTAGGAGAAAATATTACAACTATGCCAACTATCAATGCAATATTAGGTTTAGTGTGAACCAGTTACTAAAGTTTCCCAATCATTGATCTATAAATATTTGGATTTACCTCCTTTGAATCATTATTCTTTGAAAGATTATATCTAGTAGACATAGGTGTCCCAACTAGTTTGGAATCTCTTGGCTCTTGAATTAATAGTTTTTTAATAACCCAATGATAGAAACAAATACATCTAGGACTAGCTAATCACCATGTTCCCCATTCACACACTAGGGCCAACTATAAGACTATACTCCTTCTTTAGGCTCTATAAGACCTAGGTGGGTAAACCTCAGATTCTTTTATATGGTACCAGTTTCAAAGTATACAATTGAATCTATACAAAGTAGATGAACCCCTAAATTTTCTATTACTTTTGCAAACAACATAGAAATGAAATAGATAATAACATGGCCTATGAACTTTGACAAGCTAAGTGAGGGTAACTCTTTTCAGCTCTTCAATATGAAAGGGAAAATATTTTGATTGATGTGTTGATTATTACCATAAATTGCATATGCAACAATAGTAAACATACAACCTCCAATTTGATCAGTCCCATATCCATTGGGCATTAAATAAGCCAGAACATACACAAGGCTACCCAAGATATAATCATATACCTAGATATCAAATCTATCCATTCACCTTGCAAACAAACATCTATCTTCAAAATGAAACTCATACTTATCAGATCCTCCCATGATCCCTTCAAGTATTTCATTGTGTATCAAGCAATTTACTCAAGTCCTTGACCCAATATAAAAATACATAATGGAATACAACTTTAAAGCCAAGCTACAATTGGACAATATGCACTATGTACATATATCAAAGAAAATTACAAACCCATTAAAAGGAGACAAGATTCAGATTGAAACTTTCAGCAAAATGTTGTATTCATTTGCTTGAAACTAATATATCAAATGTATGAAAAAACTAGAAAATACACAATCGACGATTGTAATGTCTAAATGCTTAACAAAAATTACAATGTTGTTAATAACAGAGAATAATGTTGAGGATAGTGGTATCACAACAATGAAAAACCTTTCAAATTGGAACCATCCTTGTGGTGTCATAGTAGTGAAAAATATCCAAGATTTGGTACCCTTTCCTCGACATCCTAGAAATCCTTATAAAGAGAAGGATTGCAGTAAGCTTTAGATGGAAGGACACATGTCAAAATATTATTGAAAAATAAATGAAGAGATATTTCTTCAATGTTATATCTAAAACACTCTCTACATCTAGATAAAATTGAGAAGGTAGTTACAAAGCTGGCAGAAGGAACTTATTATAGGAGTCTTCAACTTAATTATGTTTTTCTTTTACTACTCTTAATCACATAAATCTCTAACTACTTTCTATCAGTATAACCTTAATATTTGCAATTTTTTTCAAAATAGTTACCTCTTTCTTGGTGGTCATTTTGTGAATATGATTTTATTTTATTCTCTTACCAGCTTACTCCATCCAAAAATCATATTTCCATTATCAATGCTCATCTCACTTGGTTGTTCCATGCTAACCTATGCTCTATTCTGTTGATCCACTTTGAACTTTAAAACACTTCATATTCTTACAAGCATGGAAATTTTCCTTTATTTTCTTATGATCGTAACCATATCACATAATTGAGCTTTGTCTTTTCTAGCCTTATGATCATACAATAACATCCTTGCATAGCATTGGGTCTTATCTTTTGTTAACTTATGATCTTATAACCACAGTCACCAAGCCTTTTGTCGTAACATCAAAAGCTTTTACCTTTACATTTATGATCTTATGATCTTATAATTCTTATGAGCATACTACTAGTTTTGCATGTTCATCTTTCTGTCCATACAAAATGTTGTAACATCGTAATAGTATTTCCTCAGGCATAACATCATAGCAAATATTTTTTGGCCCTCAGATCTTACTAATTATCATATCATCTTATGTCTCTAACCTTAGCCTTATAATATCATGAATTTCCTCCTAAAGAATGCCACATGGCACCTTATGATTGGCTAAGACTACCACATATCTTCTTATCACACGATTGGGGCCTTTACCCTAGACTACATTTTAATCTAAGTAATCATATGATTAACTCCTTGTCACACTATCACACCTAATTTTCCTAACCACAAGATAAGTGTTATGACCATACAAAATAAGCTTTTGCATCCTTAGATATTTTTCATTGACTTGACATTTAATGCTACAACCACAAAAAATGGCTAACTGTGGCATTCTTGTGGATACACTACTCCTTTTCATAACTATCAGGCTAAGCTTGTGACACTATGATTCCCATTAATCACCACTTCACAACTACATTTCTCGGTTGACCATGTTGACCTGTAATATTTTGAGCCCTTCATTCTGGCCTTTATTGCAGCCTTGTAGTTGTTCATTGTTAGAACTAGATAATATTGAGAGGAGGGATGAATTATTATTCATCAAAGGAGATAAAGTTTAAGACAAAAGGAGCTAGGTGTCACAACCTATAATGATGAATTTCAAAAATTAAGCCTAAAGGCAAAGAAGAGTGAATGTGAAAGTGTAAAAGTTGCTCGATATCTCAATGGATTGAGGTTGAACATTCAACAAGAACTTAATTTATTATGTCTTGATATAGTACAAAAATGTTATCAACTAGCAATGAAGGTGGAAGCCAAATTGAAAAGAAGGCAAGAACAAAATAGTAGAGGAAGAGGAAGAAATCAAAGGGGAAGAGGAAATTTCCAAGGGAGAGGACAAAACCATGAAGATCATAAGGATATAAAGCAAGAAACCAGTCAAAGTGGAGGAAATTCAAGAGGTGGATTTGGTTTTAGAAGGGCAAGTCTGATCATTTGTTTCAATTACAATAAGGAGGGACATTATGCATCTAGGTGTCCAGATAGAGCTAGTTCAAGTTCACAAGGTGAAAGAAGAAGAAATTTGGTACAAGATGATGAATACCAAGAGAAGGAGATGGATGACTCAAACAGTGTACCTGAAAGAGGAGAAATTTTAATGATGAAAAAGAACACTTTTGAAAGTGCCTACTACCATGGAACCACCACAAAGGAAAACTATCTTTAGGACTGCTTGCAAATCTAGAGATAAGGTATGTAAAGTCATTATTGACTCAGGATCTACTAAGAATTCAGTTTCTCTTAAGATGGTTCAAAAGTTAAAACTTGGGAGAACACCTCATCCTCTTCCTCATAAGGTTTCATGGCTAACAAAGTCTCAACAAACTCTTGTAAATGAGCAAGCATGGGTTGATTTTCTTATTGGAAAGTATAACGATATAATTATGTGTGATATAGTTGACATGGATGCATGCCACCTATTACTTTGTAGGTCCTAGAAATATGATTTATAGGCACAACATGAGGAACAAATCAATATATACACCATCATGAAGGATGAAAAGGTGATTAGATTGATTCCATTTGTTGATCATGAAGAAGTGGAAGAAAATAAAGAGAGGAAAGCCAAAATTATGATGGTTGATAAAAAGGAATTCTTACAGAACATGAAGGATGAACCTAAGCCTCATTTTCTTTTGATGCCTAACCCACAACTGCAAAAATCCATTAGAAATGATAGAAATGAGGTTGTGCCAAAATAAGAAAATCCTTTGTTAGACTAGCCTGCTTGGTAGACACTAACTTAGAAATAATTTTTATTTATTAACCAAGTGAACTCGGTCAACACTACATATTTGCAAAGTTCCTTTGATAACCAAGTGAGCTTTCTTAACACTGGTTCCATTCAACATTTTGTTCATTAACTGAGTGATCTCGGTTAATACTCTACTTTCGTAAACTTTTTCTTTGGCACTTGAGTGAACTTGATAATTACTGTCTTCTGAACTATGCAAAGTTTGGAATGCTTTGTAGACATAGAAAACTGTCTTCAATGACGAAGTGAGCTTGGTGTACACTAACTAGTAATGATATGAAATTTTTTGGAACATCAAAGATAATACACAATTAATTAATTTTTGTTTCAACAATCTCCCTCTTAAGAATTGATGGAAACACAACATGTCATAATACAATGAAATTTTTAGAGCAAGAATAAAGTACAGAATTATCCTTAGTTTCATTCTGATTCTTATCCATGAGAACTCCCTCTATCAGTGAACTCTTTCTGCCTTTAGTTTCTCCTTCTGTCAAAAAAAATTTGTCTACTACAACTTCATTTGATAGCAAACTCTGCCTTGATATTAGACCAAGTTCATTCTCCCTTTTTACATCTCTTACTTTTTTTGTTTAAAAAATTTTCTATGAGATATGACAACAAACTTCTCCCTCTTTGACATCTCATGCCAAAGACAATGTTCAGTGAATATCAATGTACCTCAAGTATAGATTCATTTGCAATATTCCCTTGTCAATATTACACCAACTAAATGATCGTCAACATGCTCTAGTTGGTGCATCACTAAAATTCATTTAGTGAGCTTTAGATAGGGGACCCCTAGCTTACCTCTTAGATATAAAAATGCATCCTTAGGTAATGGTTTGGTGAATATTTCTACAATTTTTTCTTTATATTCACATATTCTAATATTACTTCTTTATCTTACACCAATTCTCTCAAGAAATGATATTTTATAACTATGTGTTTTGTTTTGGTATGCATCACTAGATTCTTTGATATATTTATTACACTAGTGTTATCATAGTATATGACTATTGGATCCTTGATCCCTATCTTCATACTTGCCAATAGTTGTTTGAACCAAACATTATTAGTATAATTGACTAATGCTACCACATATTCTTCCTCTATTGTGGAGTGAGAGATACAATTTTCTTTCTTTCTTTTCCAAGACACTTGTCTTTTTCCAAGAAAGAATGCTCCACCACTAGTGCTTTTTCTATCGTCAATACTTCCTGCCCAATTAGCATTTGTGAATACCTTTCAATCCAAATTTCCTCCTATTTTGTACCATAAACCATATTTTTCAGTACCTTTCAAATATCCCATGATTCTTTTGATTGTCATCATGTGATTTTCTTTGGGATTTGCTAAGAATCTTGTCATCATACCAACTACTAATGCAATATAAAACCTTGTATGCACTACATAGTGCAATTTTCCAATCATTAATCTATATGTGGTTTGATCTACTTCTTTGGAATCATCATTTTTGGAAATCTTATGTCCAATATACATAGGGGTTCCAACTAGTCTTGAGTCTTCCATTCCAAATTTCTTTAGTATTTCCTTGATATATTTAGATTGAGTAATGTAGATGCCATCTTTCTTCTGCTGGATCTACAATCCAACAAAGAATTTTATCTCTCCAAACATAGACATTTAAAATTCTTTACTCATTTCTTTTGAAAATTCTTTTCACTAGTCATCATTTCCTATGAATAAAGTATCATCAACACATATTTCTACCAACACAATCTTCTTTTTTGGTCCTTCTTTGATATATAAAATACTATTATCATTTGTTCTTTGGAAACCAATCTGTACCAAGTAGTTATGAAGTCTTTTATACCAAGCTCTAGAAGCTTGCTTGAGACCATATAATGCCTTGTGTAATTTTTAGACCATGTCTCTTTTTCTAGGATCTACAAAACCTTCATGGTGTTCAATGTAGACTTCCTTATCAAGATTTCCATTCAAGAATGCAAATTTTAAATTGATTTGATAAAATTTGAATCCTCTCTATGCTACATATGCTATTGAAGTTCTAACACCTACTAATCTTGTGATAAGAGAAAAAGTTTCACCATAATCAATAGCTTATTCTTGAGAATAGCCTTTACATACCAACCTTTCTTTATTTCCAGAAACTTTTCCATCTTCATCTAGCTTGTTTTTAAATACCCACTTTGTGCCAATCACATTTTTATTCTTGGGTCTAGGAAAAAGAGTCTAGGTTTTTTTCTTCTCTATCTATTCTATTTATTCATTCATTTCTTCAATCTGACTTTCATTATCCAAAGCATCTTTAGCATTTCTAAGTTCAAATTTAGCATGTAAACATGTGCCTTTCAATTTGTTTCTTGTCATTGTTCCTTCTGACTTGTCTCCAATGATTTGATCAAGTGCATGATGTCTTCTAACATATCTTTCCAACATAGGTACTTTGAATTTGGATTTTTTTATACTAATTTCATCACATACTTCAATATCAAGCTCGATACCCACTATCTATGACTCAGGTCCATCAAACTTAATTTTCTCTTGTAGTAGCTTGGTAGCCTCTGACTATGACTTAGGTCCTTTAGACTATGACTTGGGTTGCACTAGATACAACTCAATAGCTATTGGAGATTCTTAGGACTTGAGAGGTGAAGCCTCCTATCTGGCAGATAGAATTGGTAGGGTATCAAGTTCATACTAAGAAAATCTTATGTAATCCTTAGGTTCTTTGTTTCTTTCTTCTTTACTCTTTTCTACAAACTCATCAATTCTCACATGTGCACTTTTTATTATTTTATGAGTAGAAAAATTTAAACATTTTTAAGCTTTACTTCTATAGGACTATCCTAGGAATATGTCTTCATCACCTTTGAAATCAAATTTACCTTTCCTAGATTCTTTCAAGATATAACATTTTTTGCCAAATACTTTCAAGTAACTTACATTAAGTTTTTAGCCATACCATAATTCATAAGGAGTTTGATTTGAGTCTTTTTTTAGATTACTCTATTCAAGGTATGTATTGTAGTGTTGATTTCTTCCTTCAAGTATTATATTGCAACGTTCTTTTCTATCATTAATGTTCTTACACAATCCATGATGGATCTATTCCTTCTTTTAGCTATACCATTCTATTGAGGTGTACCAAGTGCTGACACTTTTCTTTTAATTCCTTTTTCAACATAGAATTTATTGAATTCATTGGAAATGAATTCACTACCTCTATCTAGTCTCAAACATTTCAACTTCTTTCAAATTTCATTTTCATCCTTATTTTCTCTATTTGGGCATCTTGCAACAATGTGACCAACTTCTTCATAGGAAAAGAAAATTAGAGGAATCTTACCTTTGTATTTTCCTATTCCTTTGGAATATTTCTTTGCAAGTAAGGCTTAAACAACTTCAAGATCACTATCATAACTTTCTTCTTCTTCTTCTTCTTCACTTCCTAAATGATTTGCCCTTGATTTCTTACTCGTTTTTTGAAGTGAGAGTTTGGCTTCAAATGTAGACTCAATACCTTTGGAACTAGGAACATAGTTATGATAGTTATCTAGCTCAAAATTTGTCAATCTTCTAACTAGAACATCCAAAGATATTTTTCTATTTGGATCTCATCTCATTTCTTGAATAGAAGATACTCTAATTGTATAGATAGAAAGAAGTGTTTTGAGTACCTTGCTCATAATTGTTTTATCCTCTATGTCTCCTCTAGATGCTTTGATTACACTCACACTTTCTTTGATTCTTTCCACATATTTTATTCTTCTCACATTATCATCTCCTTCATATATGTAGCGTAATATTTGACTTCATAAGTTGTAGTGCAGTCTTTGACTTCATCAAATTCAGCATAATGAAGAGTAGATGCAATTTCAATCATCATGATGTTATGATTTTTATTCTTAGCAATATCTTCAACTAATAAATTTCCAATAGGAGTCTTGTATTTAGTATCAAGATACTTACAACCTAAATCATTGATTGTTGCTACATGCAACCTCATAATTCCTTGCCATGCTACAAAATTGTCTCGGTTCAACTTGGGAATCTCTCTTCTGTAAGACATCCTGATCTTTAACTTAAGTCCTTAAAACCTTCTCTACAAGTACCAAACACTCTAATACCAATTGTTAGAAATATAAGAGGAGTAACTGAGAGGGGAGGAGTGTATTAGTTACTACAAAAATAAATCCTAGATTCCTTATATGTTAGTACAAAATAATTTTTTAAAACTAATGCTTGACAAATACTTCACATGAAAATCTTAAGATATTATCTATGATTATTAATACTTTAATTTAGGTGCAAACACATAACAAAAATATCATGAACACATTTGACACCAAGATTTAACATGGAAACCCAATTTGGAAAAAACCATCAATTCTAACTAGTTACTGATTTTAACTCTTCTAAAGTGAGCCCTATTAGTAGCCAATTATGTTAAAAGTTACAAAATACACTATTAGGTGTGACCCTATTAGAAGATTTAATCACCTACTTAGGAGTGGCCTTGTTAGAGGCCTTCAAAAAATTCAATAGACATGCCACCTTGTTAGAGGATTTACAAATAAGTATTAAGTCAACTCTGTTAAGAGATTTAGATCACTGCTACAATGGTTAGAGAGCAACTATGACATGACCTAATTTGGATGCAACTAAATTGCTTATTATAGATCTCAATTCTAGCTTTTATTCTTGATCCTTCTTTATTAAATATACCTCTTTAGCTCCACAAGGACATTCTGCTTATCATTTTGATTCACTACTTCTTAGCTTCATCAAATCTTCAATTATCTTTCATGCCTTCAAACTTTCTCAATTTTAACTTGACCTTATATTTATATCTTTCATATTGTCAAGTTAGCTAGAATAAAACTTAGAATAATCAATATTCATCTCTTGAGTCAGCTAGAAATGACAGATAAATCAATTTGAACTTAATATGCCAAAACAAGAAAATTCTTTGTTAGCCAACCCTACTTGGTAAACACTAACTTATAAATGATTTTTCTATGTTATCCAAGTGAACTTGGTCAACACTGCATATTCACAAAGTTCCTTTCGTAACCAAGTGAGCTTGGTTAACATTGGTTACATTCAACATTTCCTTCATTAACTGAGTGAGCTCGGTTAATACTCTACTTCTGTAAAATTTCCTTTGGCACTCGAGTGAACATGGTAGATACTACCTTCTAAACTAGACAAACTTTGGAATACTTTGTAGACATATATTGTCTTCAATGCCCAAGTGAGTTTGGCATAAACTAACTGGTAATGATATGACATTTTGTGTAACATCAAAGACAATACACTGTTAATCTATTGTTTCAACACCTAGGTCGTTACTTTCATTTAAGGCAATTTTGAAAGGTCATAATTGGTCTTTGGAAAGCTCAAATGGATTAGAAATTCCCCCTAACCCATAGTAAACCCATGGGGAAGGTAAATTTTGGCCAAAACTACCCCCTAGAGCCACCTTTTACCCTCTAAAAGTCCACCAAGAATTGGCCTTTGAAAATGGATGATGGGGAAGATCCTCTTGGCTCTCTAAACAAGAAAGTCTAGCTAGGGTTTCTACATGGTTACTTAAAGGTCATCCTACCTAGCCATTCCACTTGGCATGTCACATCAAAACACATTTTTCAATCGACACCACATTTAACACATCACTTTTACAAACACTAGGTATGTCACATAGATTATTCACAATTAGAATAACAAACTACATAATTCACACAAACATAATTTCACAATTAACAATTATAATTATGGCTAGGTTGTAACCCTTAGTAGGGTTAATCTTGTCTTTACAAGGATATTACGAAAAAAATCACCTAGATAGGGTTCTTCATATGTCCATGGTTATATTACCTACACACTTAGGTAAAATATTAGTAGTCCAATATTAGGTAAATACATACATAAAATCAACATGCATGGTAGTATAAATATTGAGCCTATAAATATTGATATCCATGATAAAATAAAAATATATAAAAATTTACATGTGCAATATCTAGAAATAAATCACATAACTTAACATTATATATTTTCCTTTCAATACTATAGATCAACATTATTCCTACTTATTCCTACTATAGAGTTAATCCATATACACTAATGTAAGAAAGTGAAATGTAAATAGAGATTTCCAATTCCTCTCATTATAAATCATGACATGTGAATTGTGATCCAAATGCATAAGTTTATTAGACCATGAGTAATTAGCATCATATGGAAACCATATTTTAAATAATCAAAAATACCACTATGAATGTGTCAAAGTAATATCATCATGACATATAGATCATAGGCCAAAATATATAAGCACGTCCTAAGTAACATCTGATGAAGTCATCACATAATCTTAATGAGAAAAATACTACTATCCATGAACTTCAAATGTATCAAAATAATGTATCACTAACATAATCCAAGTAAAATGCTAGAAGTGCTAGGATGGATCAAAGTGGGATGTCACATCCTCCTCCCTAGGCATGAACCTTCTCTTGGAGTTCATCAAATAAGTAAGCATAGTCATGTCTTATTTGTGTTGCATCCTTCCATGTGTCTATGACCTTATAATAGAAATCCCATTGGACCCTAACCTAGTCTAGCTCACTCCCATGAAGTTGAAGGGTCCTCTAGCCTAATATATGAATGGGCTCTAGGACCAACTTCTTGTTTGGTGCTACTTGCAAATCACCCCAATCTATAATGTGAGACTCGTCATGATCACATGCACACATGCACACACAGACACATACACAAACACACATATATCCTTAAGAGAAATACATGAAATACATCATGGATATGTGACATGATGGGTGGTAAATCTAAGTGATGTGAAACTAGGCCTATCCTCTCCAAAACTTCAAATGGTACCACAAACTAAGGTGCAAGATTAGAGACTTTTCTAAAATGGATTGGAATCTTGTGTGGATGTACTCTCATAAATACTCTATCCCCAACCATAAAGACTTGATTTTTCCTTTGGGCATTTGCATAGTTCTTTTGTCTGTCGTGTACCTCTCCTAGATATTGTCTAATTAATATGACCTATTTCCCTATATCCTTGACCATATGTGGTCCAACTTTTACCTTTTCCTCAATCCTTTCCCAACTCAAAGGTTTCCTACATGGTCTACCATATAGAACTTGATAAGGTGGCACACCTAAGGAGGAATAGTGCCCATTATTATAAGAAAACTCAACTAGATATAAATACTCCTCTCACTTGATATGATGATCCATCACATACACATGCAACATGTCATCTAACACCTAATTAAATCTCTCAATTTTTCCATCTATCTCAGGGTGGTATAATATGCTAAACTTAATCTTGATCCCTAAAGCTTCCTATTACTCACTCCAAAAAGAGGATGTAAAAATAGAGTCTCTCTCAAAAATAATCTTATGAGGAATTCCATGGAGTTTGAAAATATCTCACAAGAGTAGCTGAGCTACAACTGGAGTTGTTACAGTGACGTGCATGGGTGAGAAGTGGTACACCTTGGTCAACATGTCAACTATCACCATGATGAAATCATGATAGAAAAAAGACATATGAAGACCAAAAATAAAGTCCATTGAAATCATGTCCTACTTCCACTTAGAAATATAATGTGGATAAAGTAAACATCAAGATGCTCATATTCTACCTTAATCATCTAGTACTCTAGGTATTTGGAAACCATCCTAGCAATAAACATCATAATTTTGGGCCAATGATAGAGTTGTCTCAAACCTACATGTAACTTCTTAACCCCTAGATGTATTGTATAGGGTTCCCTTGTTGGTCTTAGATTGGTTTTGACAATTGAGTGTCAACAAACTTAACCAATTCTTAGTTGATGGTGAGTATAATACATATGTCAGGCTATAGTGTCTACCAAGCTAGAGATTCAATAGGTTCCAAGTGAGCTTTAGGTGCCAAGTGAATTTCAAGTGCCAAGTGATAAGAGCTGCTAAGAAAAGTATAGATGCCGAGTGAAACAGAGTTACTATAGGAGTTGAGTGAAATAGAGTTACTATAGGAGTCGAGTGAAATAGAGTTACTTTAGGAGTCAAGTGAAATAAAGTTACTATATGAGCCAAGTGAGAAAAAATTCCTATATGTGTCAAGCATCATCAAATAGTAAGTGCCAAGTAACATAGAATCAACATATGAGTTTGTGCCTTCACAAACTCAGATGTAAACCATTTTTTTTAAAGATGAATTAAGATAAGTATTGAAGGATCTTGATGATAAGATCAAATATTTTGTATTTCCTATGTAATTAGCATGCAACCAATCAAAAAAATGGAGAAGGCATGTAACCAGTAGGAAAAGTGAATGAATTGATCAAGAAATGAAGAGTGAATATGGATCGTAGATTCATACCTAATCCTAATTCTTTGAAGCCTTTAAAAGGAGGATGAAACCCCATTATGTGTATATGTGAGAAGTGTATGGGTGAATTATAGAAAAGTTTAGAAGGGAGTTTGAACATTTAAGAAGAAAGAGCAGCATTGCAAAATTTAGTTGATCATAATAGAGCAATTAGAATTTCAAGGAGAGACATATCAGATCAGGAAGGATCAAAAGAGATAGAGCAAAACAAAGATCTAGAATTAGTAATTGAAGATTATAAGTCATCAAGTCAAGACTTTGTAATACTCTCTAGCCATTGTATTAGGAATGAAAATCCTATGATGTTAGGTTGGTTTAATAGCCATGTTGTAAGCCTCTAAACAAGGTGCTAAATCCTTTAATAAGGTAACATTCCAAGTGAATGTTTGTAAATCTTTTAACTAGGTCACTTTTAATAGGGTGTAAAGTCTTTAATAGGATAGGCCTTTCATAGGGCAAACCATTGGAAGTGGTCAAAACTTTGTAACCTTGAACAATCACATATTTTTGTAGTGATACTTTGTGGGTGTTAGCTCCACTCTAGTTTTACCTTCTCATTTTGGAGAGTTTTTGGGTTACCAAATTCTTGTGTTATCTATTTTCATGCATGTCTTTACTTTCATGTTTATTAGATGGATTAGATGCATGTGAATCATTTCAATTAAAAGTTTTTGAAAAGGCTAAAGTTAGTCACTTTTGATTCACCCCCCCACCCCTCTTAGAAGTATATCTTCCCACTTATAAATTCTAAAAATTGGTATCAGAGCCAAGTTCTCTCAAGGAGGAGACTTACAACTTGGATAAAAGATCTAGATATAGAATTCTACAAACTTGGGAAGGTCATAGAGAATTAGGCAATTTTCTCTGCACACTTTGGAAGAAGCTGGAGAAGAACTAAGAAAATCCCTAAAGAGAAGAAGAGAGATTGCCATAGCTAAGAATGATACACAATACAAGGAGATTGACAAAAATTTTTGCAAATGGAGATTTCAAAGAATTTGATGCAGCAATAGTAGAACTAATGGAGAAGAATAGAGATTAAGCAAAGGAAATCAAAAAAATCAAGCTTGAACAAGAATCACAAGCTATGATGCTTTGTGAAGTGACTAAATAGAAGAAAAGAGCCATTGAAGATAAAGCCATGCTTGAAGAAGATAATAGGAATGTTTACAAAAAACTGGAAGAAAAGTCAATTGAGCTTGCGAGAATTTCAAACATGCAGTTAGACACCCTAAGAAAGATGATGAATGCACATCAAGGACATTGAAATCTCTACACTGAAGATGCAAAATGAACAACTAAAAAATGACCTAAAAAGAGAGAAGGAAATTACAGAGAACTTCAACAAACCCAATGAGGCCATCAAATACTTTGAGTAGCTACTGAAATCACCAAGGGCTAAAAATGATACTTCAGGACTAGGAGACACTAGCACTAAACATGGACAGTCATCCAAGACTGTAGAAGAAAGGAGTAACAAAGGTAATAATACTAAATGCACTTGTCATTTCTATGGTAAAAAGGGACATAACTATAACATATATAGGAGTAATAATTTCCATCATCTTGAAAAACTCAAGAATGTGGGTTAGTGTCATAAGTGCAAAAATCAAGGACATCAAGCACATAACTTTGGGACTAGGACTATTAGAACACCAAGATTTGAAGGTGATTGCTACAATTGCAAGAAGTATGGACATAGAGCTTTTGAGTGTAGATCAAAGCCTATGTGGACACCTAATCAGCCAGCAAGGGGGAATAACCATGGACATCACTACAATTGGGACTAAAACACCAAGTATAGCTATCATTACTGTCAAGAATATGGACACACTCCTAAAAATTGTATAAGAACACATTTCAAAGGAAACTACAATATATGGTTAAGTGAAACTACATGCTTTAGTTGTTTGAAGAATGGTCACATCAGTAGGAATTTCCCAACAAGTTCAAAGGCACCCAACTCAGAGGTCAACAAAGGAAAAGGGAAGGTGAATGTTGAACACATTAGAGGAGAAATTAATAAGACATGGAAGAAGAAAGATGGAAGTAGCACATCAAATGAAGGGATCACTTCACCTAAAAGGTCAAGTGGTCACACCTCATCGAACTAAGAAAAAGAAGGCATGAGGGATTGATAAATGAAGCTTTATCATACATCAGTTCCTAAACAAGAAAGTATGAAAAATAAGAGATCAACATGAATAAAGATGTAAAGTTAAAACTTCAAGATTTCATCAATGTTACCGAGTTGGCCTTAGATGCCAACTAAAATTTCAATACATGTTGAGTTGATTGCCAAAGATAATAGAAGTTGAATGACTAGTTGGAGCTAAGTTGGTAGTGGAAGCCAAGTGAATGAAAATTTTAGTTGAAGTTGAGTGAAGGATACTTCTATGGATGTCGAGTGTTGAAAAGAAAATATAAGCCAAGTAATGCAAGAATGCTTAAAAACTTGAGCAGACAGTTGTAAATGCACTAAGCATTAAATGCAATGAAAATAGGGTATATTATCATGTTTTGAATCATTTTTCTTCATCGTGACAAAGAGAAAAGATGAAAAAGAGTGAAGAATGACTACAAAGTAGAGAATCCGGTGTTTAACCAAATTTTAACAATGATTCGGAATGATTTAATTGAATTTGAGGTATTTACATTTGTGCTGAGCTATGCAGTTTCACGTTTTATTTGCATTCAAACCCTAGATCACACAAATGGCTTCTACCTCTAGGAAAACATAGGAGAAAGTGCCATTTGAGGTTCAACTAGTCTCTAATGAAGTAAAACAACCTAATTTCTAGCCAATCCCTAAAGTGGCATATAAAAATGACCTAGCGGGAGCCCTATCTTTCATACCCCCTAAGGTAGTTATGGTTCAAGATGTTAGAAGATGTTACAACTATAAAATTGGAGCCATAGGAGACATGAAGATGAGGGTAGCCAATGAGAGATTGTGTGATAATGGAGTTTTGAAAGAAGAATATCAAATTGTTGAAAAGAAGGGTTTAATGTGTGCCCTAGAATTATCCACAGTTTTCAAAATTGAATGGATTAGGCTAGTACTTACCAGGATACATGATGGAATTTTATGGTTGGAGGATGGTCTAGTAAAAATCACAAAGAGAATTTTACATAGAGTGACTAGGTACCCAACCCTAGATCAGCCAAAGACCCTTAGGAGTGATTCTAAGGAAGCTATTCAAAAGAACACTAGTGCTAAGTGGAATAAGAGAGGAATGAAAATTGACACCATTCAAGACCCTCTTGTTGATTTTTCTATTAGATTCATTGCACAAAAATTCTACCAATCTAGTAGACTTAACTATGTACCTTGCATTGCAATGGATGTGGGTTACAAATTGGTGAAAAAGGATCATACTTATGCTCTTGCAAAACTGCAATTGCAGCAAATTAATGAGAATTTAGTAGCAATAAGGAGAAAAGTTTGGTGCAATTTTGATTTGCATATTTTTCTATATACAGAATGAATTTCCATCTTGTGGTAAAGGTTATTGGAAAATAAATAGCTCCATAATAGCTCAAGTAAATGAATTTATAGAACAAATGGGAGATAATTTTGAAACCCTAATGACTATCTATTTTGAAGACTTCAAGAAGACCATGAAGCAGAGGCTAAGAATACTAGTTCCATTAGTAGAACAACATGTAAATGATGTATTTTTTCTTGTAGATATTGACTACACCTATATTCAAGCTCCTACACCAAGAGTTAGATGGTTAAGATCTC
Organism: Cupressus sempervirens; assembly: GCA_028749045.1. Classification (NCBI taxonomy): domain Eukaryota; kingdom Viridiplantae; phylum Streptophyta; class Pinopsida; order Cupressales; family Cupressaceae; genus Cupressus; species Cupressus sempervirens. The sequence goes on from CM053790.1 coordinate 685,160,761, forward strand.
TTGGCTATGAAATAAATATAGATGAGGCATCAGTAGCTATAACTACACTATTAGATGAGGAAGTAGACAAAAGTGCATCACAATTTGGTACTTTTGATGTTGTCAAATCAAAGGTTGACATGGAGTTGAAGACTGCCTCCACATTGAAAAAGAAGGATAAACTTGTAAAGAAACTCAAAGCCAAATTTGGTGAGGGCATTACAACAGGAGAAGAAGAAGAAGAAGAAGAAGAAGTTGAGGATGATGAAGAAGAACAAGGACTAGAAACACTTTCTTTGACCCCAAGGCATGGGTGAGGATGTAGAAGAAGAGGAATGTGTTGAGCAAGAAGCACCCAATGCTAAACCAAAGAAAAGAAAGGCACAGAAATAACTGATTGCACAACCAAAGAGAAAGAAGAAAGCAACAAAGCCGAGCCTAGCCAAGCCAACTACAAGGGTAGATACTAGGGCAACAACCCAAGTGGATAAGGAATAGGGGAAACAAAGAGATACAGAGCAAGGAGTGCCTACAAACCAAAAGAAAAGAAGAAAATATGTTGCACCTCCAGAGTCAGATGAAGAAAAGATAGAGTCTAATAATGATCACTATAGATTCGTAAGATGTTCTACCAAGTCTAAATTGAAAAATGTTTGTAATAACATTAGAGATAATGTAGATCTAACTAGTTTAAGGACCATTGATTTTAATAAATTTTCAAGAGAAGAATAGAACAAAGTGCAAGAGTCCATCTACACTATGATGGCTAAGTTCAAGACTACCCCACCTGAACTTGACAATTCAATGTCAAAGGAGCTAAGCTCATTAGTTGAGAATAAATGGCATTATTACCTAAAAATGGAGAAGGAAATAAGGGATTAAACATTGGCTCATTTAATTCTTGACCTAACTAAAGGTCAAATTAGCAAGGCTAACAAGAAACATGGGAGAAAATTTGGACCCAAATACAAAGCCTTTAGAATTTTGCAAAACCAAATTGAAGATGTGCAAGAGTCCACAAAAATATGGAAATTGATTTATGGGCTAACAACTATCAATGAAGGACAAGAAGATCCCTTTGAGGGAAGGAATAATGGAGAAGAAGAAGAGGAAAATGAAAAAGAGGAGGAAGGAGAGAAAGAAAAAGAAGAGGTAATAGTGGAGAAGACAAATGAAAAGGCAATAGTTGAGGAGCAACAACCAGAATAGAGTGTCCAAGACACCCAATTGCCATCACCAAGTCCTCCACATACAACACCTACACCTGCAAAAACTATAATTTTCGAGGATATTCCTAACACCTTAGGTTAAAACATCAATCCACTAATTGCAGAGGATCTCAAAAAGATCCTTCACCAAACAACATTGCGATCACAACTATGTACAAATCCTATTTTGGTGAGTGTGGAAGAGTTGCAGATAGTTGTAGTAGAAATTAAAAAGGAGAAGGTGAATACACAAGAACCACCTTCACAACTTCCCACACCTATGAAAGATCAACCAAAAGAGAAAGTAGCACAAGACACTACTGAGGAGCCAGTAAAGGAGCATATAGGACAAGCTATTCCCATAGCACAAAGCCAAGGTGCACCTCCTAAAATCATTATCATTGATCAAGGCAGAAGAGAAGAGGATAAGGAAGAGGAGAAAACCCCAAATGAAAGAGAGAAAGAGGAAATATAGACACTGGTAAACTTGACTACTATGGGGACTCCTGCCAAATAGTCGAGCACTGATGCAGTACCACTACAAGTTTTAGCACTAAGTTTGAGCTCCACCAAAGTAGCAAGGGTACTTAACTATGGAGACCCTGCACTTGATGAGGAAATAGTCATACCAAGTTATGACTCCAAGACAATGAACTTAGTGTAGATAAATGAACTACAAGAGGCACTGGAGAGAAGGATGAAGTAGGAGATACTTAGAAATGAGTATAGATAGAAGCAAACATTGGTGGAAATCAATGACATATTTCTTGATGCATTCAGCTTGTCCGTACTTGATGAAACAATGCCCATCATGGAGCAATTGTCCAACATAGTGGACCAAGTACAAAACAAAGACCTTGATACAAATGTTAAGTTATTAGAATGCTCTGAAAATAAGTTTCAAATGAAAGTTAATGAGAAAATATCTAGTGAAATAACACTCACACAAGTAGAATTGGCAAAGGAAATAGAAAAGGTGAAAATAGTACTTGGGCACATATTCTCATTGTACTCCAAATTGTGTGACTCGTCATATTTCACACAAGAAACTTGCCAAAGAATACTAAGCTTGGAACAAAATCTTAAGATATCTAGCACATAGCTACATAAAGATACAGCTCAAAGTGAGAAGCATTTTGCCACAATGCTTCACACTCAGAAGGAGTTAGCTATATTGATAGTAAAAGAGGCCAATGTTATGGCCAAATTAATACAAATTCAATCTACTATTACCCCACACCTAGAAGTACTACATAAGGAAGTGGCCTATGTAGAAAATTTTTTGATGAAATATCCTAATCTTTCTACCTTAGAAGGCCTAATGCATCTTGCAATAGAGACAACCATCTAGCACAAATCATTGGAAATTGCCTTAGACAATTGGGATGCTTCTTTGAAGATGATATTGGAGGTAAATAATTTTTTTTTGGTTAAATATTCTATTCATCATTAGACCCTTTGACATAAGTGTCAAAAATGGGGGAGAAATTAATTTTTGATATAATAAGCAATAAGAATGAAAAGGGGAGACAGTAAAATTTTGAGATGTATGAAAGGGGGAGCAAAAACAAAGGGTGAGTACAAATAGATTAGAAATAGAGTATAAATAGACCATAAAAAGGGTACACACAAAAAAGGTACAAATAAACTAGAAATAGGGTACACAGAAATAGAGGCAAAAGAATGATAAGGCAACAAATGAAACATCAACATGAGGCAAATTCAGTTTGAGGAAATTTTGGTTACAGGAATGACACATTAGCTCAAGGGGAGTTACGAATTTTTGAGGTATATGATCATCTATAGAATTTTGAATAAGTTTTTTAAAGTTTTGTACATATACCAAATAAAATGTGTAGTATACTCATAGAGATCAGATTCATAATGCTCAGTTAAGTATTTTTGCCACTCATGTCAAAGGGGGAGATTGTTGGTCTCATATTGGTTTTGACAATTGAGTGTCAACACACTTAACCAATTCTTAGTTGATTCCAAGTATAATATAGATGTTGGGCTATAGTGTCTACCAAGCTAGAGATTCAATAGGTGCGAAGTGAACTTCAGGTGCCAAGTGAAGTTCAAGTGCCGAGTGATAAGAGATGCTAAGAAAAGTATAGATGCTGAGTGAAATAGAGTTACTATAGGAGCTGAGTGAAATAGAATTACTATAGGAGCTGAGTGAAATAGAGTTACTATATAAGCTAAGTGAGACAAAATTCCTATATGTATCAAGCATCATCAAATAGTAAGTGTTAAGTAACAAAGAATTAGCATATGAGTTTGTGCCTTCACAAACTCAGATGTAAACCATTTTTTAAAAGCTAACTTAAGATAAATCTCAAAGGATCTCAAAGACAAGATCAAATATTTTGTATTTCCTATGTAATTAGCATGCAGCTAATCAAAAAAATGGAGAAGACATGCAACCAATAGGAAAAGTGGATGAATTGAGTAGGAAATGAAGAGTAAATATGGATTGTACATTCATACCTAATCCTAAGTCTTCAAATCCTTTAAAAGGATGATGAAACCCCATTATGTGTGTATGTGAGAAGTGTATGGTTGAATTATAGCAAAGTTTATAAAGGAGTTTAAATATTTAAGAAGAAAGAGTAGCATTGCAAAATTTAGTTGATTAGAATAGAGCAATTAGAATTTCGAGGAGAGACATATTAGATCAGGAAGGATCAGAAGAGATAGAGTAGAACAAGGATCTGGAATCAAAAATTAAAGATTGCAAGTCATTAGATCAAGAATTTCTAATACTCTCTAGCCATTGTATTAGGAATGAAAATCCTATGATGTTAGGTTGGTTTAATAGCCATTTTTTAAGCCTTTACGCAAGGTGCTAAATCCTTTAACATCGTAACTTTTCAAGTGAATATTTGTAAATCCTTTAACCATGTTGCTTTTAACAAGGTGTAAAGTCTTTAATAGGATAGGCCTTTCACAGGATAGACCATTGGAAGTGGTCAAAACTTTGTAGCCTTGAACAATTACATATTGCTATAGTGATACTTTGTGGCTGTCATCCCTACCCCAGTTTTACCTTCTCATTTTGGAGGGTTTCTAGGTTACCAAATTCTTGTGTTATCTATTTTCATTCATGTCTTTACTTTCATGTTTATTGTATGGGTTAGATGCATGTGAATGATTTTAGTTAAAAGGTTTTGAAAAGGTTAAAGTTAGTCACTTCTAATTCATCCCCCCCCCCCCCCCCCACTCAGAAGTATATTTTCCCACTTGTAAATTCCAACATCTATATGGGCCTCAAGAACAAGAAAATCATATAATCCTCTAGTCAAAGGTACATAAATGCACCCTCTATGGAATAGAAGCCTAGAAAACTCGAATACATAGTGGGGAAATATCCCCTCAAGGAATACTTCTATATAAAACTCATCCTTTGGTATGTGTTGCAATATCCAATCCCTCATATATGTACTAGTGACCATGGATTATAACTCATGCTATCTCCAACTCAAGGCATCTACAACCATATTGTTCTTTCCTTTGATGTAATGTAAATCAAATTCTTACTCACATAGGAACTCCATCCATCTACGTTGTTGAGTATTAAGGTTTGGCTAAGTAAAAATATATTGAAGGCTATGATGATGTGAATGGAGCTTAAAATAATGTCCCAAAAGGAAGTGGTTCCATCTGACTAAGGTATGTACTACTATTGTGAGCTCTAGGTTATGGGTAGGATAATTAATTTCATGAGTCTTAAGCTTCCTACACTCATAGGCTATGACGCAACCATTCTACATAAGTACTTTTCCTAGCCCCTCCAATGATGCATCAGTGCACAATACAAAATCCACTAAGGGGTTAGGTATTTCAAGAACAAGTGCACTGGTGAGGGCCTTCTTGAGCTTGTGTAAAGCTCTCTTACATTTTTTTGTCCACTCACATTTCTTCTCTTTCCTCTAAAGGGTAGTGATAGAATGTGTTCTCCCAAAGAAAGCCTCTACAAACTATCTATAGTATCTAGATAAATCCATAGAAATAATGACCTATGTAACTATCATGAGTGTTGGCTAGTCCATAATAGATCTCATATTTGATGGATCTATTAAGATTGCATCAACTGATATCACATGACCAATATATTTAACTTCAGAGAGGAAGAAAGAACACTTCAAAAAACTAGCATTTAATTGGTTATCTTCCAAGCATTATTGAACCTCTCTCAAATGGCTCTCATGATCCTACTCATCTTGTGAATAAAATAATATATCATCTAGGAATACAACTATAATTTTTCCCAAGAGGGAGCAAAATACCCCATTCATGAGGCTCATGAGCATTGTAGGGCATTGATGAGCCCAAAAGGGACCACTATAAACTCATAGCATCCATGTCTTGTGTGGAAACAAGTCTTGTAGATATCACTCTCTAAAATCCTTAGATGGTGATATCCTAACTTAAGACCATCTTCAAAAAAACTCAAGCACTCTAAAACTAGTCAAATAAGTCATTGATCTTGGGCGATGGGTATCATTTCTTTACTATTAACTTAATAAGATGGTAGTAGTCTATGTACAACATCAAGGATCTATCATTTTTCTTAAAGATGAAAATTAATGATCCCCATGGTGAGAAATTAGAACAAATATCCCCCTTCTACAAAAATTCCTCTAACTAAATCTTGAGCTTATCAAGATCATGGGTGGTCATACTATAAGGTGCTTTGGATACTAGCTAGGCTCCTAGAACAATCTTGATGTAGAAATCAACATTCCTTGATGGAGGCATCCTTAGTAACTTGAAAGGGAATAAATCTATTAAATCCTATAGTAGTAGATAACCTTCAAGACATGGTTCATTCTCCTCCTCCCCTCTATCACTAATAGTGATGACATACAACTGAAACCCTATTAGAATATATAGTCCATGAATATTACTAGGGGGGTGGGAGGTAATTAGTTATCCAACTAATATCACCATTATTAACCTTATTAAACTTTACCCATGTGAGAAATATAATAAGAAACCACAATAATATACTCATGTACAACTAACACTAGATATGTTAACTAGGGTAACCCTTGATCAAAGGGAAAACCCTGATGGGGATGGTACCCAGAAGATGATGTACTAATATAAATATTCCTTGTTAAAGGATGGGCCCTATTAGGATTCTATAACAACATTTAGTACATATTAGTCCCTATTAGGAGACTTTGAATCCATGTTAGGAGATCCCAACCTTGTTAGGAGTTGTGCCAACCTCATTAGGAATCATGGAAGATAGCTGGACCCACTGCCCAAATAGCTTTAGGGGAAGGACCAATGAACACTATCCAAATGATCTTTGTATTATTCCTTGCAGAATAAATGAAATGAATAGTTCCACTCCTTCCTCTTTCTCTATCTTGTCAACCAAACTTCTACTCCTAATCTTGTAACCAAATCACACAATTTTCATCCAATAATCCCTTGGATTGCTTCCACACATTCAATAAGCTCTACTCCTTTTTACACTCCTTAATTACTTCATACACATATTTCTTAAAAACAAGGAAAAAATCTTTTGTTTATACCATATTTTCAAAATAATTCCTTGATTTGTCCTTGGGGCTTTCCCAATTAATTATAATAAGATAATTAATTAATTACAATTACAACAACACTATTGGCTCATAGTCTATACAAATTCTCACACGTGTGCTAGTAGGGCTTGAGCATTCACTAACATCATCATTAGACTATCATTAGTCATAAGATGATCATGCATCAATAGATTATATATCTACTAGAAGATATAATGCTAACATCAGTAAGCATTTCTTAGGTGTTCTGTCTCTATATTGCTCTCTATAAATTAGGTACAACTTTCATACATCTTTGGCTTACATGATGTGCATTTAACCACATCATCAAGACACGATGTAGAACATGTCCATGACTATGAATCATCAAACAATCAAAACCTTGTTTGTATAACTAAGATCTATGTGTACTATTTTGTTATTCTTTACAGACTTACTACTATGTTGACATCAATGAAAAACACAATCATCAATGCAACATGTTAATACTCTCCAATGCTTAGGATACTCCCCCAAAGTAATATCATCATTATTTATGCTAACAATCTCCCCCTTGGCATTGATGGAAATATAGATGAAAAATATCTAAGTTCTAAGAATACCAAATAGTACTATGTTGTTGCTATTATTATTCTCATCTTTTCAAATCCTCTTCATCAATCAAATCTAAAAACCTTTGGAACACTTCTCTATTCTACATCTTCTTAGGATTGGCAACAATTGTTCACAATAAAAAACTAACCATACATATCTCCCCCATAAAGACATTCTTCTTTCATTCTTACATGAATCTTTCTAAATCTCCTTAATAAAGTAGAGATTTCTCTCACATTCATACTTTTCTTATGCATTCTATCCCCCATTGACATCAATTTCAAAAGCCTCATTATGTCAATCTACTGCTCCAAATTAAAACTAGCTCAAATGTCAAAAGACATTATTCAAAAGAAAATACCAAGAGTCCTCAATGACTCAGCTTATCAATACTCCTTGTACAAGAAGTATCAACATTTAGTCTAGTCTAAAAATAGTGTTATGTGCCACTAGACTGATTCACTCTTTGCATCATCTACTCAAAAGTAGATAGGGGCATAAACTGAAGCATACATCTCAAGTACTCAAATGCATCTTTTGATAAGTGCTTTGTAAAGATATCTACAATTTGATCTCTAGTTCTCACATACTCTAACCTAATCTCTTTTTTTGCTACCTTTTCTCTCAAGACATGATACTTAATAGATATATTCTTAGTCTTAGAATTCAGCACATGATTCTTAGAAATAATTATAGTACTTTTGTTGTCATAGTATATGATAGCAGGTTCTATAAACTCAATCACAATATCTTTCAACATGTTCTTCATCCACATAAGTTGATTATAGTTATTTGTTGATGCTGCATACTCTTCCTCTATTCTACTATGTGAGATACAATTTTATTTCTTGTTTAGCCGAGAAACCAATCTTCCTCCAAGGAAAAATGCTCCATCACTAGTGCTCTTTCTTTCATCCATACTATATGCCCAATCTGCATCAGTATATGCACATAAAGTGGAATCACTTGATCTATCATACCAAATTCCATAGTTAGATGTTCCTTTCAAATATCTAGACATCCTTTTTACTATTGCATAGTGATACTATTTAGGATCATCTTGAAATCTAGCTACGAGCCCAACAACATTTTTCTATATCTAGTCTAGTGTGAGTCAAATATTGGAAACCTCTAATCATGGATCTTTATATATTCTTCTCAATTATAGGTGTTTCATCCTTGCTACATAAATTGTGACCAATTATCATAGGTGTACCAATAAGGTTGCAACTTTCCAATCCAAATCTCTGCAACAAGTCTTTCAAGTACTTAGCTTGTGAAATAAAAATACCATCATTGTTCTACACAATCTACAATCCTAGGAAAAGCTTCATTTCTCCTATCATACTCATTTCAAACTAATTCTTCATTTCTTTAGAAAACTCATCACTTTCTTCATTATTACATCCAAATATTATGTCATCAACATTTATTACTATAATCAACAAACCATTTTCAATTTCTCTCAAATACAAATTACCATCTATCATACTTTTAACAAATCTAAGCTTTATCAAATATTTATCCAACCTTGCATACCAAGTTTTAGGTCTTGGCTTAAGATCATATAGAGCTTTCTTTAGTTTGCAGACCATCTCTTTGTCTTCTGTCAAAGACCTTTAGGCTACTCAATGTATACTTCTTCTTCAATTTCTCCATTTAGGAAAGGTGATTTAACATCCATCTAATATACTTTGAACTTCTTATTCATAGAATAAGCCAAGAACATTCTTACTACTTTCATTCTAGCTACAGGTGCAAATGCTTTATCATAATCTCTACCTTCTTTCTATAAACAACCTTTCCACACAAGTCTAGTCTTGCTTCTCACAACTTCACCTTTTTCATTCATCTTGATTTTGAATACCCATTTGGTTCCTATCACATTCTTTTCTTTAGGTCTAGGAACTAACTCCCATGTATCATTCTTCATATTCTAATCTAGTTCTTCCTTCATTTCTTGAATCCAATTATCATCTTTACATGCTTCATCTATAAATTTATGCTCAATTTGAGAAATCAAACACAATTCCTCATTAACTTTGTTTCTTTTCATCACCTTTATCTTTACTTCCAATTATCTACTCTAGAGGGTGATTCTTTGTCATGTTCCTATTATAGGTAGGAGTTGTCATCTCAACTCTTATCTCATCTCTAGGTTTGGACCTCTATTCTCTTCTTTTCTTAAAAATTTGCACATAATTCTAAAGATCATTGTTAGTCTAAAGGAAAATTTCAACATTCTTTCTAACAATTCTATAATTATCTTCTTCTTCATCTTAATTATAATCTAATAACTTTTCCTTAGTTCCAAACTTTTCATCAATCTTTACATGTGTGCACTCAACTATAGTCTTGGCTCTATGATTAAACCATTTGTATGCCTTACTTTTCAATGAATAGCCAAGAAACATACCTTCATTACTTCTTGGGTTAAACTTACCAATGATATCATCTCTCTTAATGCAACACTTGCTTCCAAATATTCTAAAATATTTAACTAATGGTGAATGCCCAAACAATAATTCATAAGGGGTCTTTCTCATACATTTTCTAATCTATACTATGCTCATATTGACTACTCTCCAAAATGTCTTGGAAACATTATTCACAAAAAACATCTCTCTTGCTGCCTCTAAAATGGATATGTTTCTTCTTTTTGTAATCTCATTCTACAAAGGGGTAATGGATGAAGATAATTGTCTTTTGATTCCATTCTCTTCACAAAACATTTTAAGCTCTCTAGAGGTGAATTCTCCTCCTCTGTTTGATCTGAAACATTTAATCTTATCAACAGATTCATTCTCAACCCCGTTCTTAAATATCTTAAACTTCTCAAAAGCTTTAGATTTCTCTTTAAGAAAAGATACCCACATAATTCTAGTAAAATCATCAACAAAAATAACGAAATATCTTTCACCATAGAATCCTCTTGTTCTAGTAGAACCACTCAAATATGTGTGAACAATTTCCAGCATCTCTATCATAGTGAACTTCTTGCTAGGAAAAGATACTTTCTTCTACTTATCCAAAATACATTCTTTGCAAATATCATTAGTAGGCTTTATTATCTTAGGCAAGTCTCTAACTATAAATGTGCTACTAACTTTCACTATATTTTCAAAGTTTATATGATGAAACCTCCTATGTCATAACCAACTATTATCCACTTTAGCAACCAAACATGTCATTTTAGTGGGATTCAACTAAAATGCATTACCTATGGACCTAGTTAGAGTTCGAATCATCTTAACATCTTTATCTTTGATAGTGCAAGTCTTCTTTGTGAATTGAAATTGATACCCATTGTCCACTAACTATCCAATACTCAAACAAATTATGCTTCAATCCATCAATAAAATAAGCATCATCAGTGTAAGTTCTTCCATCTAAATTAATGGATCTAATCCCTACAATATGATAGGCTACATTGTTACCAACTCTAACAATACCTCCATAATAGTTCTTGAATTTAACAAACTTATTTATATTACCAGTCATGTGATGTGAATAACCATTGTCTATTACTCAATCAAATTTATTTTCAACTTGGGAAACTATCACCTTTTCTTCTTTAATTTCTCTATCAAGATCATCTTCCTTAGTGGTTACAAATCCTAGCTCATAATCACTCTCACTTTGAACTCTTTCATTAGATTTCTCATCTTCATTAGCATACAAACAATTTCTAACTCTCCTAGGCTTAAACTTTCCCTTATATGTTTTCTCTCTTTTGGGACATTTAAATGCATAATGACCAAACTCATTACATGTCCAAAATTTAAAGATATTCTTACCATCTTTTTCTCTTCTTACAAGAAGTGTTATACCTTCTTCAATCTTCTTGTCTTCATTAGATCTAGTTCTATTACTACAACTAAAATCTCCATGTGTACTTGTGCTTCTAGAAAGGCTTGGTTGAACATTTAAGGCACTAAAAGTTGTCTCAACTCTAGTTAGATCTCTAGATTGACTTAAACCAACTTTTCATGCTTCCAATCTTCCAAGATATGTCTCCCTAGAGAACTACTTAGTGCAAGGGACCAGTAGTTCAATCATCTAATCTGCTTGCTTACATTTATGGAAACATGTATTCAACATTTCATTTATCCATTTAGAGTTAGAAAATTATCTAAGTATTAGACCATTTGTAGAAGTATAGAAACATATGTGATGTGTAAGGATAACACACTTAGAATGAGTTTATATATAGTTGAAGAGAGCTTTATGATAATTTCATGATGACATGTTCTAGTGCACAGACTTGTACAAATTGTATGGTGCAAATTATGGTTAAAGTACCAATTCAAGTATCTAGCAAAGAAAAACATAGCATATCAGTGTTTTGAGTTGTATGACTTAAGGAATTATTTTGGCAACAAAATAATTATTTAGAATGGTTATCCGACATCCTAAATTATAATTGGGTAAACTTGTGAGACAATGAAGGCTAAAAAAGCATAGTTTTATAATCATCAAGGTATATATGAAGATATTATCTTGCACATATAAGAGTGTGATGAGTATTAGATTTGCAAGCAATATATGTTGATGTGAACTATTGTGAAGATAGTATATGATGTACAAGCTTACATAATGTGAGATCTAAAGTATAATTAGAACAAGTGTGAGATAAAGTAGTAAGAAAGTATTGTATGTATATATATTCTTGTGAAGGGACTTAATTGTATAATTGCATGTTAGGGCAATGGAATTTTCTTGCATACATTATATTTTACCTACCAACTCCTAACAAGGTTGAGGCTTTTAACAAGGACTCAAGACACTATATGTACTTCATAGACTCCTAATAGGGTCAATATTCTTGGCATGATTCTTTTGTTTAGTAGATCATCTTGTGGGTATCATCCCCACTAGGGTTTTCCCTAGTTAACAAATAATGGTTTTATGAGTTATCCTTTTGTATGGTTATATTTATTGTTCAACATTGTTCCTTTACTTTCATATGCAAGTTATAAAGTAATAAAAAATATTCAATTGTGGGAAAAAGTTTGTAGAATACTGATTCACCCCCAACAAGTATTTTCTATTTCTAACAATTGTTATCAAAGCATAGTTACTCTAAAGAGGCTTAACAACTTAAGTAATATTCCTATGGATATGGAATAGTTAAAGAGAAATCTTGAAGAAGCTCTTGAATAGATTGACATTCTTACAGAAGAAAGAGATAACATGAAGGATAGGTATGAAGATGCAAAATTTTATATTGGCAAACTGAAAGACAAGAGAAAATTGATCAACCTAAGCAAGTTGAATCACCCAAGGAAGTTAGACATCAATTTATAGGTAAATTGTTCATATGAAATGAATTTGTTCATATAAAGAGAGTTTTCATAGGTAATTCTTTTAAACCTATTAGTAATTTCTATTATTATAATTATCATTGTTATGGACATAAAGTAGTAGAATGTAAGAAACCTAAAATTGATGGTAATAATGGGAATAGTAGAATGTTTAGGAATAATAAACCTATAGGTAATGAAAGAAAAAGATCCTAGAGTAGATCCAATGATGGTGTAAGACCTAATGGTGAAAAGAAATAGATTGTATGTTAGAAGTGTATCAATCCTAAACACATTGCAAGGAATTGCAAAGAACCTAATAGTTAGAATGGCACCAATCGAAGGAGGAATGCACCTATATGTCATTTATGCAATAAATTTGGACACACAGCAAGATTTTTTAGAATGGACAAAAGGAACTTCAACAAGAATCCTAATCATAGAAGAAAAAGTAACAAAAATGACAAAAGGAATGATAATGGTAGTGACAAAAGTCAGAAGGAAGCAATCAAAGAACATGTTGATGAATTCAAAGAAGCATTTTTGAAAGCCTGTAATCTAGAGAGTTCTTATAAAATTTTGGAACAATATTTTGATGCACTTGAAGGGAAATTGAAGATAGAAATTTTTTGTGATTCATCCTATCTAAACTAAGCAATTTAAGTAGAGATAAAGCATCGGTTAAATATGTTAGAAATATGGATTATTAAGAGGGGGGGTGAATTAGTAATCTACAAACTTTAGTTGCCAACAAAATATTATTTCTTAATTTAAACCATGCATAAAAAATAAATAAAGTAATGTTGAATAGTAATAGAAACAATGCACAAAGATAACTCATAACACCATATTTTGTTAACTAGGGAAACCCTGGCCAAGGGAAAACCCTAGTAGGGATGATACCCACTAGATAATATATTGATATATAAGTTCCTTGTTAGAGGATGGACCCTGTTAGGATTCAAAGAGAAAATTTAGTATAAGGATTCCATGTTAAGAGACTTTGAATCCCTATTAGGAGTTGTAGTACAGTAGATGAAAAATGAGCTCATTGCCCAAACAAGTAATTAGACTTTTTGGAATATAACTATTGTAGCTTCTTCTTTGACTAATCTCTGATCTTTAGCTCAATCTTGGATCACAAAATGGTTTTCACAGAACTTCACATATATCACTCTTACAAAATTTTGCATACAATTGCTCAACATCACAATTTCATGATAGCACTTCCCACACTTGAATTTGCAAAAATGTCCTTTTTATAAATAGCATGCCTTTACATAAATTTTTGATAGGTCAAATAAGAACAAAATATACTTTTCCAACTTAAAGTAAACATCTAGGATGTCAGCCCTAATTGGACAACTGATTATTTTGTAAACAAAGTAATCCTTTGCTTTAATCCCATTGTCCTATTTTGCTAAAACATGATTATCTCTATTTTGTACAATTTGTACTAAATTTTGAGGTTGTACATGTCATTAATAACATGTATACTATCTCCATCTAACTTTTCTAGTCATAATATGACATTAGCAGCAAGTTATAAACAAAACAATATACTTTTGTATACCAAATTCTATACTTAGACAATTTTTTGATTGCCAAGCACTAAGTATCTTTATTTTTGAAGTTTCTTGTAAGTGTGTACATCATGTGTTGCCATAAATGACAAAAATTTCATATCTCATTTAGCTAATTATCAATAATCTCCCCCTTTGGAATTGATGGAAAAAAACAGGGAAAATTAGCTAAGTAGCCAAAACTTAACCAAAAAAAATTCTATATTACATCTATTACAATTTGTCCATCTTTAATATGCTCCTCCTTACAATATTATTTACAATATTTTTTACCTATTGTATTTCACCCTAATTTTACTTCTCCCCTTAACAATCTTAACAATTTTCATATGTACTTCTCCCCCTTTGACATCAATGACAAAGGTCAAAATGTCAAAATTTGTCCAAAATTTGTCAAAAATATTGTCCTTCTATCTTAAGCTAGTAGAATATTCATGCAATCAACAAAATTTTCCTTAAGAATATTCATAACTTTATTCCATGTCTCCTTGGTAGTTTTAGTAGAGGTGATAATCACACATAAACCATATGATGCAATCTTAATTGCATTAAGATTTGAATACAAAAGGTTAGAATAGGTGTCCTTGGCCTTGACACATTATTCTAACTATTTCTCAACAAAAGATACTTTCAAAGCAATAGAATTTCTAAAATTCGATATCCTTTTCAACATTTGTTCCTTCTAAAGTTCAAGTTTCTTGATATCATTATGAATACTCGCCACTTGTCTTTCAAAATTATGAACTTCGCAAGATGGATTCTAAATTTGGTTGGATAGAGCCTCTAGCTCACTCATCTTACTTCCAGTCTGACTGTAAATTTATTTAGTCAATTTATATGATAAATTACACTTAATTTAAAATGTCTTACCATCCTATTGACACTTTTGAAGTTCCTTGATACAAGTATCAGGACTAACCAAATCATTCTTAATGTTCCAATAGATGGTGCTAAACAAGTTACCATCATGTGAAATCTATGCCTTTTCTTTTATAACATTCAACAAGTTAGAGAATTCTTCATCAAATGACTTCAGCGCTCTCTATGCCATCTTTTCAGGATCTACTTCTATGTGTTGTACTACCATAGTACTATGTAATCTATTAGTAACCTCCATCAAGGTCTTTTGTAGGCTTTTTACTATTCTATTCTTCTAAATAAAATTTGATAAGGATGAGGTGGAATTATTTTGATCATCATCATTAGATGCTAAGCTAGCAAGTGAAAGTGGAGTAGATGAACTAGAAGGCTTAGTGTCATCCTCCCTTTGCTTCATGGCTCCTTCTTTTACTTTTCTCTCTTCTTCTTCTTTATTTTCTTTCATTTTCTCTCTTTTCTATTTCTATTTTCTTTCTTATTTCTTCTTCTGCTATTCTATTATTTTCCTCCTCTTCCTATCTTTTCTTCTCATCCTCAAGCAATTTCTACTTGTCCTCTTCCACTTTCTTTCTTTTTTCTTCAAGTAACCTCTTTTCTTCCTCAATTAGTCTTAGTTTGTCTTCAATGTCCTCACTATTAGGTTCATTAAGTTCAAAACCTTCAAATGGATAAGTATCATCAATGTTAATAGTAACATTGGTCTAATCTATCTGCATAGTGTCATTGCTCACTAACACTTCCAAGGTTTTAGGTGCTGGTGGAGATGTTGTCTTTGATTCTATCAACATCTAACCAATAGTTTTCATTGTTTCACTTCTTATTTTATCTATTTCACCCACCACAAACAAAAATTGTCTTACTTTATTTCTCAAGTAAGGTGCAAGATTATTCAACAATCTCTTAATCTATTTTTCATCATTAGTCTTACAAATACTTCTAAGCATAGACTGCCAAAGTTCTAAATCTTCTTCTCCTACTAGTACCTTCTTCTTAATAAGTCTATCATAGACTTTTTGGTTCACTATTCTCTCAATATCTTTTAATTTCAGGTTATTGGCTATAATGTATCTCATAGTAGAGATATCAATCTGATCCTTCTCAAAACTATTGTACAAATTATAAAATTTGTTTATCTGAAAAACATTACCTTCATTAATAATATTTGTGTTAATATTTTCTATCTTTGGCTTCTAGGGTTTCTAAGCTTTTCATGTTGATTGATTTGATGTTGTTACCTTCTCTGGTTGCTTGACTTCTTGTTTTTCTTCTTCTTCATCGCTAGATTCGATAATTGTCAACAATGTCTTTTGCCTCTTGCCTGGTCTAGTGGCTTATTGCTTGACCCTTTTTGTCTTTGTCATCAGTGCTTCCACTAATCTTTTGGATTTTCTCTTCAGTTCACTCGATTGGACATCTAACACTAAGGTTGACTTGTTCCTTCTCTACATATATCTTATATGCTACATAGATAAATTTGGCTAATAATTCATCAATCTTTGAGCTTGCACATAAAGAGTATGCAATAATTCTACTAAAAAATATTACATCATCTTGCTTGATGGTGCTGATCAGCATATTCTTTCCATTATACACTACTTTGGTATAACTCCTAACTTTCTCCTTGACCATTTTCTCACCTATAGGTACATTTCCTTGTTTACTAAGACTAGATACCTCATGAATAAGGTTAATAGAAATATCAATTACATTATCTTACATCCATAGTTTTCCATCATGCATCATATTAATATGATCTAAGTCCATTTAGCTATGTCTAATTCATGATAGAAATGATATCTAAACATGTCTAGTTCCTTAAAATGTTCAAATCTAGGCTTCATAGTCATGTCATGATTAAAAACTAATCCCATATCCTTGTTGATGTACTCAATCCTAATAGATTCAAATTTACTATTCAGATACCTTCCTACATCTTCCAAGTATACTGCATTGTTTGGAGTAATTGATAACTCTAAGTTAGGGTTTCCTTTAGTAGGTTTCACAAAAACAATCTTTAACTTAGGTTTGTCCTCATTCTTAACATTGTGTACTACTGACATATCCATGATTCTATCAAATATGAACTTTTACTGAACAAATTTGTGGAAAAATGATAAAATACTTCTTTTTGAAAATAGGGTTTGCTTCAAAATCACCTTGACAAGTCGCTTTTGAGTGCTCTTCACTTTGAATGTATTCATAATAAACTAAAAATCAATTATGTACTTGATTTATTCGATCAACTTGATCTTAAATTAATTGTGAACTATGTAAACATGAAAAAGTTGTTAGTTACATTCTTTAATCAAATAACTTCTCAAGATCATTTATCCAATCTTTAAATACCACCTGAGGTTTACTATAGCCTCCTTTAATCATGACAATGCTCCTGAAGACTTCACTTCACAAAATTCTCTACAAAAACATAATTTCCATCTTCTGCTATAGAATTAACCTTTTTTGTAATGTCAATAACTCTTAATTCCTCCATAACTTGTTTAGACAAGCTACAAATTACAAGAAAGCTTAGGTTCCATCTAAACTTAACTAGATACACATTTACCCAACTTTACTACCTCTAATTTGATCTCAGAATGATGTTCTCAAATTTTGATGTTGTGAACAATCTTAATTTAACTTAGTTGAATCAAACTCTACAATTGATGTCGATCTTCCTATCTCATCATCATCTAACTTTTCCTTTGAGATATCTACTCCTTTTACAAATGCCTCATTAATTTCTTCTCAAAGTTCACTAACAATGTTTCTGTGTTCCTCATTGTCTCTATTAGTTTTGGAGTTCCTTTCATGGTTCCTTTTGTCATTTTTGATATTCTTTCCATCATTGCTTCTATTCCCAAAGTTTCTTCCATTGTTCCTTCTATTTCCATATTTTATGTGCATTCTACAATACTTTTTTGTATACCTAAAGTTGTTGCATAACTAACATACTAGTGCTCTACTTCTAGGATTCTACGGATCATCAAGTGCATGACAATTCTGAGCAATGTGTCCTATTTTGTTACACTTATAACACATGATCTATCTTTTGTCTTCATATGATCTTCCTTCTCTTTATGTCCTTTCATTAGATCTTCTTCTATCTATAGGCTAAGTATTTCTAGATATTCTACTATTCCTTTTATAATTATCATACATAGGTTTCCTACAATCAATTGCTTTATGACCCATATCATTACGATTATGATAATAAAAGTCTTAACATGATTAAATGAATTATTTGTAAAATCTCTTTTCATATGACCTATTTCATTACATGAAAAAAACTTACCTCTAACTTCATACTTGATTTCCTTAAGAGATTCCACTTGCTTTAGTTCATTCAAAATTTCAACTTCCTTGTCTTGTCCAACTTCTTTGGATTTTTTAGAAGATTGACTAGATTCAATCTTATCATCAAATTTTTCTTTCAGATTTGATCTAATCTTAGGTGTCTTTGTAGATATGTTAATTAGATAACCAAGACAATTCTTATCATAAGTAGGTCACTATATTGACATTGAATCATCAAGATTTTCTCTGCTAGAATAAAGTTTCTCAAGCTACTACTTGCACTGAGTTAATTCACCCTTCACATTAGTATTGTACTTATGAAGTTCTTCATGGTATTCTTTCAATGTTTCAAATTCAGATGTTTTCTTTGCTAGAATTTCTCTAAGATCTGCTTTCTCGATCTTCAAATTAGATTCAACTTTGCTAGGATCATTTCTCAAAGTCAACTTTAGATTCATAATCTTCGATTCATGCTTCAAAATTTTGTACTCTCTTTTCAGCTTTGAATAGTCATCATCACTAGTTTCAAATTTAGTAGATTCATGCTTGGATTGGATATGTTCAATATTTTCCTTCAATTGAATAGTGTATACTTTTGAGTCATCATATCTATCCTTCATCATATCTCTTTCTTTAGTAAGAAAATCAATTTGTTTAGGAGCCTCTTCAAGGTTCTTAATCAACTAATCCATATCCATAGGGATCTTACTCAAGTTGTTAAGCATCTTCAAAGTAATCTAATACCAATTGTTAGAAATAGGGATTACAAAGAGGGGGGTTGAATTAGTAATCTAATTAAACCATGCATAACAAAGCAATAAAGTAATGTTGAATAGTAACAATAACAATGCACAAAGATAACTCATAACACCATATTTTGTTAAATAGGGAAACCCTAGCCAAGGGAAAACCCTGGTGGGGATGATACCCACTAGATAATATACTAATATGTTACAAAAGCTACCTTCTCTAGAATTTTCTATTAAATTGCCACAAATCCAATTTCATCATCACTAGCACTTAATGTTTGATCATCAAAATCATTATTTTCATTTGCATACAAGCAATCTTTCTATCTTTTGTAGACTTATGATTCCCCTTATACTTTTTCTCCCTTTTAGGACACCTAGATGCATAATGACCATACTCATCACAAGTCCAACACTTGAAATTTATCTTACCTCCTTTCTCTCTTCTTACTAGAAGAGCTACTACTTAATCAATCTTTCTATCTTCTTCAAATCTGTTGCTACTAGCAAAATCTCCTCTAGCACTTGTGCTACTTGATAGGTTAGGCCTAATATTTAAGGTAAATAAAGTTTTCTTTAATCTAATTAATTCTCCATACTATCTAAGTGCATTCTCAACTACTTCAAGTCTTCCAAGCAATGTCTCCTTTATGAAATCCTTGGTAAAAGATATCAACAACTATATCATTTGAATTGTTGGCTTGAATGGTGGTGTTAGAGTCTTCATCATCTTCCATATAACCTCATCATCTTTTGTGTTTCCTTCTTGATTTTTAATACCAATAGTAATTTCTTATATCCTTCCTATATATGTTCTTACAAATTCATCTTCCATCATATTAGCATCTTGAAACACACAAATCCAACTCTATAGCCTCAACTTCTTAGAGTGTGCATCACCTTCAAAACTATTTTCCAAAGCATTCCAAATCAAATGTGAAGTAGGAAGTGATTTTACCTAATTTTACTCAATCTAAGGAAGTGTAGTCAATAGTGCTTCCCTAGCTCTCATGTCACACATGAAAATATCTCTTTTTTCTTCAAAACAATTTTCCAACTCATTTCCTTCGAATATTGTTTTCACTAATTTTGTCAAGATCCAATATCCTAAACCTATAGACAAAAAACATGTCTTTATCTTTTCCTTCTATCTATCATAGTTTATTTCATCAAACTTTAGACTATCTTTCTTGAACATGTTCACAATGGATCTCCTAGAGATGTTAAACTTCTTCTTCAATGATCTAATTCTAATACCAATTGTTAGAAACAATAGTCCACTAAGATAATTGGGGGGGGGTGGATTGAATCGATTATCCAATAATTAAAACACTTGTCTTCTTTAAACAAACTTAACCATTCAACCAAAGTAAATAAAAACCATATAAAGATGCACATAGATAATTAGACCAGATATGTTGACTAGTGAAACCATTGATCAGAGGGAAAAGCTTGGTGGGAATGATGCCCACAAGATGATGTACTAATATAAATATTCCTTATTAGAGGATAGACCCTATTAGTAGTCTATTACAAAATTTAGTACAATGAGTCCCTGTTAAGAGACTTTGAATCCTTGTTAGGAGATTCCAACCTTGTTAGGAGTTGTGGTATAATGTATGCAAGAAGAGCCCACTGCCCAAACACATAATTTAAACTACAAGAAGAGATTACTACTCAAACAAGTAATTTACTGGTATCTTTTTCTTTCCTCTATCTTGTTAAATAGACCAATCACTTTTAGAACTTGTAGACCAGGTCATGAACCTCAGATCCAAATATCAAACCTTAGATCACTTAGAAAAACCTTGGCAATGAAGTTTCCTCCGGTTTCACACTACTCTTCTCAACTTCACATTCTCTATTGTTTATCATCAATCATTCAATCATATTAACACATCACATGATAAAGGAAAATCTCCTTCCTTTATACCAAGACCATAAAAAAATTCCTCAGTTGGTTGTTAGTCCTTCTCAATTAATTATTATGGGACCTCACTAAGAACACATTACACTTAGCAATAACCTTAATCTTCTTCTTTGTAACTTGAATAACTTTCCTTTTTTTGGTGTTTGAAGCTACTAAACAACAAAATGTTCAATACCAGAGTGAATGTTACTCACATAATCTAAGGATCAACTATTTCCCATTGACAATTACATGTGTAAATCACCTGGGCCCAACTTCAACAAAACTAAGGATGATTTTCTACTCTTTAGGTTCTACTAAACTAAGGCAGGTATACCTAGGGGATGATTCACCAAGATATTGTTGTATGAAACTTAATTTAGTTTCATTCTGATTCTCATCTTCCATCCCTGTCATATATGCAATTTATCCATTTATTGATATTCTCCTTGAATTTGCAATTATTCCTAGAAATAGAAGCTACCTAAGACTCATAAATAAAATATAAATGAGTGCTGACCAGCATTACAACCTTGAAAAAATGAACTAAAAATGATTTTGAATTTATAATTGATTTTTCATGTAGAGGTAGAATCTATTATCAATTATTTTTTATTTGTGTGACTAGTGCCTTATCCATGGGGGCAAAGATTAAAACTATTGGTAGGAGATCTTGTTTCAAATAACTTATAAATGAACCAATCAACTATAATCACTCATTTCTATTCTTATGAAATATCCTTTTCATAAACTCATGAGTTCTATTGATTTACTGAAGAATTTACATAATCCATTGAATTAAGAGCAACAATAAACCAATATGCAACCCATCTAGACTACATTCAATCAATTGAATGTTATTCAAATGACCTCAAAATTAAAAAACTCATGAAAAGGAGATAGAAATTGGTGACATAGATCCAGTGTAAATACCCTTTTTCATTATCCTTTTATATGACTAATACAATAACCAATAGAAACTCATTTAGAAACCCAGAATATCTTACTAATTCTATCATTTCTTTATGCTATGAAAAAGTATATAATTAGAAGTAAACTCATAATAACAACTACATACAACTAGACCAACTATATTTTCATGAAAAATATACAAATCTCAAACCATCACAATGCCTTGAAAACTCATTTATATAAGCATGAGTTGCAACAAGCAAAGGGAAATTGTGATTGATAGGTGTCCTTCTAAACAAAAGAAAAATATAGTCTACAAAATACAAAACATAGTGCAACAAAATGCTTAACACATCAAAATATTCTTTGGTAGGCCCCATTACTATTACATTATTACAAGCTACCAGCTCTTTTGATTTGCCACCACTATTCTAAATCTTTGGAGTATGCAACTACTAGGCTAGCCAATGATGAATATTTTTTTAATATTTGTAAATCAACTTATACCTATGGGTTTTCACTATTTTTATCTTGATCAAACAAAACTACTTTTACTCTTGATTATTCTTTTGTCATGTCCACATCTTGGACCTCTGAACCTATAGCTAGAATTGATTGATGACCTTTATCTTCCTCATCTTCTTGATCTAGTGTTGTTGTGTCAATAATCTATTCCTCATCATCCTATACTTCATCATCATCTATTCCAACCTCTTCAAATTTCTCACTAGAAGCAATATTTGTCATCCATGTTTCGAACAATGTATCATTTGGCCAGTTGAATTGCAAAATATCATTTTACTTTCCAAGTACATACTTAGCCTCCTCATTAATACTAACAAATTCTTATTTCAAAGAATTTTTAAAAATGGACTTTCACCAATTCCTCTATCATGGTGGCCCACCAAGAATGCCCTTTTTCATTGATAACCTTATTCATTCTCAAATAGAATAGGTTATCCTTATTCTTTAATTTATTCTTTGTACCTAAAGCATAGGGGAACAAGTCAAATTTCTCATTCTTGTATTTGCTTAGATAAGAAACAACTTTTAGTTGCAATGTAACCCTTCTATTATCAAAATTTGACAAATAATTAGCAATATCATATGTCTTTTCAATATAGTCATGGGAAGACTTTATAATATAATAACATAAAAAGGTAATGTCTTTCTTTCTATTTCCCCACTTATTAACAATAGGCTTCAGGGCCTCATCATGGGCTTTCAATTCTTCCTGTATACTTAGTACCTTTTCCAACTAATCATAGAACAATGGCCATTCTTTATCTACCAGATACATTAGAGCCTTTCTCGGTTTATTTTCATATTATACATTTAGCTCTACATGTAGTACCCACAACTTGCTCTTTTCCTCTTCAAAATCCTCAACAATGTAGTACTGTGGCCTTTGTGGTGTATCTAGTAATTCTATAAGTGGAGTGGATTTAAAAGGCTCCACTAGAGGGTGAGGATATGTTATTATTGGTCTTGTGGACCTCCCCATTACTTTATTTTCAAGTTCAATCCTCTTTTGAACTTCTTTATTGTATGCTTCCAAAATTGTTTCATATTTACTTTTCAATTCAAACATGGCCTTTTCTTCCTCTTCAATAGTGGCCAAAACAAATTGAGATGTATCTACACCCTAGTGTGTAGCCTATACATGAGAAGTATCAAATACTCTTATTAAAATGATATTTCCCATCAATCTAGACTCATCTATCTGTGATGAGGTAGCTCTTGATACTCTCCTCAATGACCAAATAACTAAAGTAGCCTGGTCTTCACTGAATGTAGTACCTTGGAATTCCTCTTTATTCTAATCCATAAAATCCAATTTATTAGAAACAAAACTAAAAACTAAAGCATTAGCTATGTCCCAATTGGGTAACAACAAAATGTTGGATGCTTTCACCATTTTCCTTCCTTCTTCAGGGCTTATATTTCAAAATTCCTACATCATTTCTTCCTTTACCTTATTTTTTAATGTAGTCTCATTCATTCCTGGGTGCTTTTCTCTCAACTTATTACACTTTTCTTCAAATTTTCTCATAGTGGCCCTCCATACAAATTGGTGGAAAGCTCTAGACTTAACAAAATTGTCATCTGATAAAAATTGATGACTAGCCTATTCTAATATAGGGTCCAATTCCCTACCTCTATAATCTACAACTGTCAAATCCAAAATTGGTAGAGGAAGCTCTTGAGGGTTTCCCTCATCTAATTCTACTTGGGTAATGAACACACGTCCTTATGACCCTATCTACTCAATCTTCTCTCTAGTGAGTTCACTAGTACATTTGGGCTCATTTTTTGACCTTTATTAGTCAAAATTTTGACCCATTTTTCGACCAATCTTCAACCAAATTTGACAAAAGAATTGGTCAATAATTTTCTTGTCAAAATTTTGACAAACCTACTAGATGATCAAAATTTCGACCAATATGTTGGTCAAAAAATGTTCAGGTTGTCGAGCCATTTTCTGCCATTCATTGATCAAACTTTTGACCAATGCTTGGTAGAAATCTGCAGGACATTGGTCAAAATTTTGACCAATGCATGGTAGAAAACCAGATGGCATTGGTTGAAAAATTTTTGGTCAAAAATTTAACCATCCCATAGGTTGGTCAAAACTTTTACGAATATGGTGGTTGAAAAATGTTGGCATTGTCAGCACATTTTCTGCCACTCATTGGTCGAACTTTCGACCAATTCTTGGTAGAAATCTGCAAGGCCCATATCATGGAAAATGATATCATGGACCCACTTCCCATGTACTAGGTACGAAGATTTTTTATCGTGAGATCGAGCTGAGATCAAAGGGTGGCATTGACTCGCTATGAAGAAGTGCTTGGAAGTTAAGTATAGCGAGTTAGCGAGTGTGGACCACCGCTGTTGAAGTAAAATTGCTGTCCACAAGATCAAGTCTAGATCGACAATGCTCGTTGACTCACTATAAAGAGATGTGCAAAAATTAGGTATAGTGAGTTAATGAACAATGGACCTACCATCATGTTCTTAAAGGTTGTTTCAATTGTCTACCACATGATTAAAGTAAGATTAGTGATCATCGCTAGCTCGCTGTGGAAAGGTGCTCGAGAATTATGTATAACGAGTTAGCGAGTTGATGATACATGTGCATAGTCATGCATGGGCCCAATTTGAAGCACCAGCCTTGAAGGAAAGGTAGAGGTGGAGGTTTTTTATTGGCTTGACTTCCAATGTGTTAAGAAGAAAGCTGAGTTAGCTTAGTTGTCATTCCCAGATCGTAGGATTTTTCAAGGATCAAAAGCACAAGTTTAAATAAGAAAGTGCAATGCCACTCTATTTTTCTGTTTGACACATTTATGATAAGTGAAAGCTTCGTGTGTGGGAGAAACATAGTATAACATAGACATTTTCATTAATTCCAATCCCACATGAATAGAGATTGCAAATTTTCTGAGCACAAGAGCCTAATTGATTGTGTCATGTTAAGCTTGGTAAAGTTGTGAAACTATTCTTTTGTTGTTCGAGAGAAATTTTAGAAGTTCAGAGAAGAAAAAGTTTAGCAAGTCAAGTAAGTACTCATATTATAAACTCTGTGGCATTCCAATTCTCTCAATACTATCAAAATGCCTCCTAAGAAATCATTCTCTGGGAAAATTAATTATATGGATAGGAATGTCCACGATGATTTATTAGAATTACTCCTAGAATCTACTGTACAACCTATACAAGTTAAAAAGTTAATTTCCTTAAAACCTAGGCTTAAAATTGGTGATGGCCTATATGACAAGGGGAACTAGGTTAGGGATGCAACAACTACTCAAACTGGCCTTATCTTGTTTAAAAAGTGGATTTTAGAAATAAAGTTTTTTGCCCCACATGCTAATGTCTAGAATTTTGATTTGGGAAAGTTAGTAGTCCCAAGTGTTTTCATGGATTATGATTTGCTTGAAGCCATTGCTAAGAATTATGACCAAGCCATTAGGGTTTTAAGAAGAAAGGATGGTGTGCCTCTGGTCTCAATTACTCCTGAAGAAATGAGAGAGATTTTTCACCTGGAACCATTATCAGACTACCATGTGCAAATCAATCTGCTAGAATTAGAAAATAAATATAAAGCAAAGAAGGATGTAATTAGGGGAGGTGCACTAAGGGAACATATTGGTACAATAGGAACTTTGCTAGTAATTACTATAGCCTCTAGAGAGCCTTTCAAGAAGAGTTTTTTCACTTCCTGGGCTGTAGAGATATATAGGACCTTATGCCGATTTTTTGGTGAAGATGAGCAAGAATTTATGCCCATTGGTTTCATGTACATGATGGTTCAAATTGCTTCCTTTGGTGTAGATGTTATTTTTGATTTTGCTTCCTTTTTGGCTGAAGAAAGTCACATTGGTTTAGTTGGGATTGCGAAGGGCAAGGTGGAAAAAAATTTTCGTCACTACTCTCTATTAATGCATATGTTTTTGTTCAAAGGAGTGACATATTTTGGTAATGAGATGGAACTAAATAGAGAGGAGAATGGGGATATACTGCCAGTCTAGTTGTGGAGTGCAAATATGACCTGGGATGCAAGTAATGCTAGTTTTGTCAGATTTGATAGAGATTTTGCTGCTAAATTGAGATGCCTCATATTGAGTGACAATCCCAGAATCCCTAGGGTACTAATGAGTCTCATCAGGCCTATGAATAACCCCCATGACTTGAAATTTTCACATAATTAGGGAGATATCATCCCCTACCCTATTTATACTATTTTTAGAATCTATGGATTCAAGGGGAACCCTCATGTTTTGCCTTACCACGTTCCTTTGAAGGTGGGAATGGCTGAAGTTTTATGGTAGTTAGGGGGAGTGAAAGAAATGTTTTTTGTTGAAAAGGCAATTAGGGTCAATTTTCCCTACCTGCACAGTGGCCCATCAGTTTATGATTACAAAAGGGGGATGGATATTTTTGCATAAAATTTTGGAGCAGTATATGATGGCTGTCTCTCATCCCCATTTTTGTGATTCTAAGGGATTTTTCAATCAGATGTTGAGGCATGGAATCAAGTTGGGCATGATCAAGCATGATTCTTATTATCCAAAGGATATTATAAGGAATGAATTCACATTGCAGGAGTAGGAAACTAAAAAGGAAAAATGGAGAGTTTATTCCTAGGTCTTAGAATTCATTCATTGTTTTGATAATAAATATGATCCTTTGGATAATGCTATTACAGAGGCTGAAAAAATAAGTAAGCTCATGAATACCTTCCTTGAAATAATGGAGGTCATGAATGAAAAGAAACAATTTTTTATTGATTCATATCCTGATAAGGCCAGAGAGGCATGAGGAGGTTGGATTTCACTCCAAATGTGAGAACTGATAAAATAATTGTACAAAAGAGGCCCATATATACTATAATTCAGAATAAAAGGGTTCCTATAGACAAGGGCAAACAAATAATAGGATCTACCAGTATAGCCCAAGATGAGAGACCTGAAGAGCCTAGTCCTAAGAGGCAAAAGGTAATGACAGAAGAAAGGCCTCAAGATGAGGAATATTCGCCCACCCAGTCCCCTTTGAGGATTGGAGAAGAGCAGCTCACTAGTGAACAGGTTGAACAAATGGGATCAGAGGGAGATATTTTTATTACTCAAGTAGAATTAGATGAGGGTAACCCTCCAGAACTTCCTCTCCCAAGTTTGGATCTAACAATAGCTGATTATAGAGGCAGGGAGTTGGACCCTGTATTAGAGCAGGCAAGTCATCAATTTTTGACTGATGACAATTTTGTGAAATCAAGGGCTTTTCAGCAATTTGCATGGAGGAAAAACATGAATGTTTTCAAGGAGAAATGTAAAAAGATGAAAATAGAGCATCCAAAAATGGATGAAACTTCCATGCAAAACCAAATTAAAGAAGAAATGATGAAGGAATTGTAGAATATAAGCCCTAAGGAGGGGAGGAAAATGATAAAGGCATCTAACATTTTATTATTGCCAATTGGGATATTGTAGATGCATTAATTTTCAATTCTATTTCAAGTAGATTGGAGTTGCAAGACCCAAATAGAAGAGACTTCCAAGGCACTTCATTCATTGAAGATCAAGCTACATTGGTCAGTTGGTCATTGAGAAAGGGATCTAGAGCCACACCATCACAATTAGATCAGTCTAGGTTGATGGGAAATATACTTGTAAGAAGGGTTTTTGACACTTCACATGTACAGGCAGCATATTGGAATGTGGATTCTTCTATGTTTGTGTTGGCTACTCCTAAGAAGGAGGAACATGTTATGTCTGAGTTACAGAATAAATACGAAACACTTCTTGAGGCCTATAATAGGGAGGTAAAAAGGAGAATTGAACTTGAAAACAAGGCAATGGGGAAATCCACAAGGCCAAGAATAACATACCCCCGTCCTGCAATGGAACCTTTTAAATCCACCCCCCTTGTAGAGATACCAAACACACCTCAAAGGCCTGAATATTATATAGCTGAGGAATTTGAAGAAGAGAAGAGCAAACTATGGGCCTTACATGTAGAGTTAAATACGTAGTATGAGGATAAGCTTAGAAAGGCTCTAATGTATTTAGTGGACAAAATTGAGTGGCCCTTATTCTTTGATTAGTTGGTAAAAGTAATAGATATATGGGAGGAATTGAAAACTCATGATGATACCCTAAAGCCTATTGTTAATAAATGGGGAAGAAGGGAAAAGGAAATCACCCTTCTATGTTATTCAGTTATAAAGTCTTCCAATGACCATGTTGAAAAATTGTATGATATTGCTAATGACCTGTCAGATTTTGATAACAGGAGAGTTGCTCTGCAACTGAAAATTGTTTCTTATTTGAATAAGTACAAGAATCAAAAATTTGGTATATTTCCTTGTGCCTTGGATAGAAAGAAGAAATTAAAAAATAAGGAAGGTGGGGTAAAGAACTGGATGACCTTTTCTACACAAGGATAAATAAAGTTATTAATGAAAAGGGGCATGCCTGGTGGGCCACCACGATAGAGGAATTGGTTAAAGTCCAATTTTTTTTTATTCTTTAAAGCAATAATTTGTTGGTTTTGAAAAGGAGGTTGGTTATATTTTTAAAAAGCAAAATGATATCCTACAGTTCAGCTAGCTGGATGATATACAATTTGACACTTGGATGGCAGATCTTGTGTTGGACAAGCAGTTAGAGGAGGACAATTCAGAAGATGATGAGAAACAAGAAGGTGAGGTGCAGGTTATTGACACCTCTACACCAGAACTGAAAAAAGAAGAAGGGGAAAAGTTAATAATGCCTGCTCAGGGTGAAAGTAGTGAGAACCTATAGGAGAAAACTAATTTGGAGGTATCACAAGATCATCCTTCTTTGGCCAGCTTGGTAGCCACATATTCTAGGGAGCCCAAATAATGAGAGACAAATCAGAACTTGATGATTCACAATAGAAATTGGAATGGGCCTACTCTAAGGAATATTTGATATGCTTGGCATTTTTTTGTGATTATTTTTGTTTTTTGTATGATGCTTTGTTCCTTGGACACTTGTCAAATCACAATTTCCCTTTGCTTGTTGCAACTAATGCTATATAAACGAGTTTTCAAGGCATTGTGATGGTCTGAGACTTGTTCAATTATTTGTTTCTTTCAAGAAGAGTACATATTTAGTCGGTCCAATAGTATGCAGAGGTTTTGAGTTTGCTTCCATTGTATTTTCTGATAAGCAAATTGAAATGACAAAAATGGAAATCTATTCTGGATATTCAATTGGTTTTCTATTGGTTATTGTATTAGTCATATGAAAAGGATAATACAACGGGGTATTTACATTATATCTATGGATCATCAATTTTTGTCTCTAGTTTATGGGTTTGTTTACTTTGAAGTCATTTAAATAAGGTTTATTTGGCTGAATGTATTCTAGATGGGTTGTATGTTGGTTTTATTGTTGCTTTTAATTCAAGCAATTATATAAATGCTTTAGTAAATCAGTAGGGTTTATGAGTTCATAAAAGGGATATTGCATTAGAATGGAGATGGGTGATTGCAGTTGATTAATTCTTTTACAAGTTATTTGAATTAGATCTCCCACCAATAGTCAATTTCTTGCCCAATGGATAAGGCACTGGTCTTATAAATTAGAAGTAAACAAGGATGAATTCTACTGTTGCATATCAAATCATCTTACAAAATCAAAATTATTTTCAATCTTGTTCAAGAATTATAAATTCTGGTCGTAACTCATTTATATCTAATTACTGAGTCTTAGGTACCTGCTATTTCCAAGAATATTTGTAAATTTTAGGAGAATTATGACCAAATCTGCTGATAAGGGATGCGTATAAGTTTGAGAGCATTGAAGAATTGAAGTGAGATGTGTATGTATGTGAGGGTAATAGAGGAGAATTAGAATGAAACTAAGATAATTTCATTTTTGAATTCCACTGCACTATGCACTTGTACAGATCCTTTCTTGTTCCTCTTTGTGCCCACCACTTAGCCCACATTATTGAGTGTCCTATATAAGAAAGTCTAATAGCAAACAATTTACCCAAGATTCTTGGAGTTGTTCCACTATAAGAAATGATGAAATCATGAACTAATTGCCTATTATTTAAGAAAATGAGAAACAATATAAGACACTTTGTAGTGCTGCAATAATAGCCAAATCACCAAAGTAGGTGTGCTTTTTGGATCATATTCTCTCTCAAACATAGATGTAACATGCATTTTGGTTGCAGGTGATTTCTAGGAGCTTGGGGTTCACTATCAATTCCAACACCTTCGACTATAATTTTTGAACAAGTCAAAAGTTGTTCCACTATAATGATTACTAATAAACTTTATCATTGTTCAAGTCAAAAGTTTATCATTAGCAAAAATGGTAGATAATTTTGTTCATGGTCTCAAGGAAAACAAAGACTGCTTGACAATAGCAAGAAACAACATAGATGACTTAGAAATAGTCTATCACAATGAAAGACACATTTTTCCCATCATAACACTAGCAGTGCTCTACTATCTCAGTTTTGGTAATAGAGGCACCCCCCAAACATCTTAAAACATGAAATGATCCACTATCTTTTAGACTGGTGTCTAATCCAGGCTAAACCTCCATCAGCAATTACCATCCAATACTGCACTTGCACCAAGTTTTCCCACTCTCTTGCATTTGGTTAATATAGTACAAATAAATTATCACAACCTCATTTTCTCCCACCAATAATAGTGACTACAGGTGGTAGGAGAGAATTTGCATTGAAAACTTCAGAATAAGTACAATTGACGATGCCTAACCAGTCAATGGTTTGAATGCACCAGTCTATTATTCCTTACTCAATCTGCAATGAAAATTAAAATAATGCATGGAAAAGATAACAAAAATAATAAAATGTTCTCACATTAAATATTAGTCAAAATGCATTTGATACATCATAGGAACTCACTGTTCCATGGGACAGAGACTAAATTGCAGTGAACAGGATTATTTTATTGATTATAATTTTTTCACAATGCCTTGTCTCACCACCCCAACTCTACTTCTCCCCAAAAAACTAGACAAATCCCTTCTAAATAACCAAATAATAGTAAACAACCACTGTTGTCTAACTATCTGACTGTTACCAATTAGTTATAAATTAAAATTTGTTGTCTAAGTTGACACAAAATGTCAACTTCGACAACTTACAATAATATATGCCTTTAATATATTTCACTAACCTTTTCAAAGGTTTTATAACTTCACTAACCCTTCCAAAGACACCTAAAACCCTTACAAGTTGTACTAGGCCTAAAGACACCTAAAACCCTTACAAGATTTTCTTTTCATTTTTTCTACATTTGATACTTTTCTTATAGGTGGACATGTCTATCACAAACATCCAACATGTCTGTCCTTAGACTTCATGGCAAAAACCCTTCAAACAACACAAAAAAAATAAGAACATGAACCATCCAAACATCTCTAATAGCTTGTGGATATCCCAAAGATGCATAAGTGCATGACTTGTGAAAACCAAAAAGATAAGACTAACTTGTATAACAAGCAAATAACCAAAATGATTTTATGTCTGTGTTATGTTTGACAATGACAATGATATTTGGATTCAAGTATGAGGAAATTTGTATCAATCAATTCATTAAATATCATTTGAATATAAAGAAGATTTTAAGAGATTCAAGAGGATAATTATAAGCCAAATTTGTGGAAGACCTAAATCAGACCTAAGTGAACAGACATGTGAAGGCTTATTTTGAATATGATGAGCAAATCTAAGGTAGAATTTTTATGAAGGTATATTCCAAGTTTAGAGCATTTATTGAAAAACAATATTTCAAATCTTGGTGGATTATTCATAAGTACAAGGCAGATTTTTTGAAGACCTCGAAGGAGATCTAAGGCAAATCCACCTACATTATAAACACTTTTCATTTCAAAGGTCAATTCCTTCTGCATTACAGGATTTGAGGTTGGTGTCTCTTGCTAATTGAATAAAATATGCAGGTTTCTATGCCAAACTAACTCCAATGTGGACAAATATCTAATAATTAGGATTTAAACTAAGCAAGAACTATATGTTCAAGGAACCAAAAGATGACTACAATGAGACTATTACAAGCGAAAAAACTTCAGTCTCGTTAAAGAGAATTGAGATGTGTGTTTGAAGACTTAACAAATTTGAGCTTCACTTGGTTTCAAGAATACTATAATATTCTCTACTTAACAAGGCCAACCATGTAAAGATGGAAGCTCATCTAGCCTCACCCCTCTCTTCCTAAAATTAATTTAAAGTACCCATTATCATCTAATTACATACTTCATTCATTCATTCATCCATTTATGAACTATAACATTCAATCAATACAATCACATAACATTCATTAATATGATATAAAAATCATTAATACACAATACTAATCAAAAATTCATTAACACATAACAATATTCATTAACATAAAATAAAAATATGTATTAATATGCATCATTCATACATAATTACTTAAAACAAAGTTCTTTCATTATCCAACAAGGTTTATCAAAGAAGATTTTTAAAACATCATTTCTTTTCTTGCTTTTTCTGAGCTCTCTTAAGAAAAGTGCTCATAGGGACATCCATATCTACTTCATTCTCCTCCTCTTCTAGCACGTGTAATTTCAAATTATGATAGCTCCTTCTCTTTGGAGGAGCACAAGGTTTCTGCACTAAAGGGGGCTTTGTTGCAAGAACAAGTGAATGCGATAAATTGGCATACTCTTTTTCTTTTTCTAACTGTTACAAGTTTGTAATTAAGTACGAGTACAACATAAAATGCATTTTTATTACCTAAAAATGCCACATCATGTACATTAACATTTTGATCTGCCACCATGTCAACATGTTGAACACTTGGAACATGGTCCAGTCCTTCAGCATGATGTTCAACATGCTCTGAAATATTCAAAAAAAGGATACATGTCAAATTCCAATTGAAGATGTTAAATTGTATTCATAATGGCATAATTAATTTCCAATAGCAAATTAATACCTCCACCACTATAATGCACATCATGGCCTTCGTCAGGAGCAGGTTCTGTGGTAGGATATGAAGGCTGCAATAAAATGTTATGCACATTGTTATGTAGTCAATTTACGTTTAAAACTAATACCAAAAAAGAATCTTCTCAACTATTTAATTTCATTTACTTTTCATCTGACCAATTTACCTATGAGATATCATTTGGTGCACTAGATTCTTGGGCAAGGCTTACAGATTCTTCACGTAGGCATGTAGCCACAAATTTATAGCCTTCCTTCAAGGCAATTTTTTTGTCTTCATCTGTGACCTCCACATTGAAATCTGTGCCCTATGGTTTTTGCTTGATAACATCAGTTTTCCATGTATGGTTTCATTAAACAAAATTTTTTGCAACATTATATTAAAAAAAAAAAACAAAATTCATTGTTCTACTTACAAGTCGAGACTGCAGATTCATATAGCCACCAGAGCCAAGTTTGTGTTGGCCAACCTTTTCTATTCTCGCTCTTGTAGCCATGGATGTGTCCTGCAATCTATGAACAATTTCAAACATCTTAGATTATATATTTACAAATAGCAATAATTAGTGCATGATTACAATGTAATTAATACTATAATGGCATACCTCTTTTTGCCCTATGCTGCTTCATTATCTCTATCTTCACATAGCCTTTTCTCCTTTGCATCTTCTATTATTTCATTCTACTCCATTGGTGGAATCATAGGAGGATGGTCATACTATGGGTTATCCTTAAGACCCCTTCTATATTGATCCCTCACAGTCTTTATATGCTTTGTTGCTCTTTTTAGAAGTAGGCTAGTGTCAAAAATGTTTTTCCCAAATTTCTCCTCGATGGATGCAATCAACTAATTTTTTAATTCCCCAGCTTGTAAATTCCACCTTTTTAAAAACAAATAGATTGTTAGATCAATAACTTTAATATATTACAATAAATAGAAGAAAATAAAAATTATGTAGCAATGATATGAAACTACGTACCTTTTACGTATGGTGGGTCCAAACAGTCTCAATGTCATATGAAAAAGATGTTCAAAGAAAGCATTATTACCTACAAAAACATAACAAATTTATCAATCCAAAATGAGTAATGTAAAAGTAAACTAAATTTACACTTTAAAAATTATCAATTTTAAAGCACCTGGAAGCTTTTTTTCTCTTAATTGAAACATAGTTTTCTTATTCAGCAACAATGTCCCTTCATACGAACCAGTACTAATCACACGAACTGCTCCAGGAAATGGATCAACCACGATAGTACTACTCTCTGTTGCTCTATCAACTGAAACATCATAACAATTAAATGACAATTTTAGTACTACTCTCTATTGGTCTACCTCCCTGCTTATGTCCATGTCTCTCTATGTGTGGCTATATACATATATGTATGTATGTATGTATGAGTGGTGTGTGTATGCAAGCTTTTGTAGACATCATTTAAGCACTAATGTGCTACTTCGTTGTTCATCAACTTGTAGAAAGACATTACAAAATATAGAACATTACAAAATATAGCAAAACAAGGTTTTACCAATTCTATTGGACATAGATGATGATGTTTGCATGGTCCTTGTTGCCGAAAATGCAGTAGACAATAGTGGACCGCCAACCGAAAGAGGAGTCTGCACTTCATCATGAGCTAAGGAATAGAATATTGTTAGCAAAGACATTTTCAATGGATAAAGATCAAATGGGACACTAGCGAGAAACGTCGACAAAAAAAAAGGGTAAGTGTTATAATGTTGATCAAAACAAATAAAGTGTTACTTACATGAAGGTACTGTGAAACAACCCTGACCATGTTCAACATGTGATGTCACAACTGGCACATATGTCTATACAAGAATGCATAAAATCAGAGATCATGATCCATAAGATACTATAAAATATTAATATCTATTGAACTTCTATTACTACTTTAGTCGAATTACTGCTTACTTTCAAAGATTGGATTCTATTGTCCAATTCTATTCTCAGTGCCTCTTTCTCCTTACTTTTGTCACCCTTGATGATAATTTGAACATGCTCATCAGTGTATCTTTGTGTAATTTGTTGGGTGATGAATATAGGATCAATACTAAGGCCAATGTCATGTAGATATGATACCCATATTTTAGATTGCATTTGATTAGCATTCATTGTAGCTTTTTCCTATCATTTGTGACATCAAATATTCATATACTTTCATCAAAATAACTCCAAAGCCATAAAGAAAAGAAAATAATAATAGGACATTTGTTTCTATAGTAACATTAAAATTTACAATAATTAATGTTTACCTCTACTGAAGGTGTTTGACATGGTACATCCATATCACATTGTGAAAAAAATTAGTAAGTCTTAGAAATCAGCAACAAAATTAAAGTAATAGACTTACCAAAAAAAATATTAATAATAAAGTAGATTGTATAGGTAAATCATTTGTCTTAAGTTAAAAATTTAGTGTAACTAATGTTTATATCTAAAAAACTATTTGGCATGTTCTACTTAATGTTTATATGTGCACATATGGTTTGGAAAGAAACATTTGGTCATACAAGACCCCATCATAGTTGACATTGATCATACCTAAAGATTTCATTGATCATCATGATCATCATCCATGTCATCATCATCATCATCATCATCATCAGCATCATCGTACTAGTCACTTTGATCATCGTCGTCACCACCACCATCTTCATCACCATCATCATCCTCTTGATCACTATCATCGTCATGACCATCATAGCCATGATCATCACCATCTTCGTCACCATGATCATGATCATCATTAGCATCATTATCATCATTATCACCATTATCATTAGCATGACCAAAATCATCACCATCTTCTTCTTCTTCATCACCGGGTAATTGTTATTCCTGATAATCATTTACTTCCTCTTGTGCTTCTTCAATATCTTATTCTTCGATCACATTATACTTTACCGGCCTTCCTCTTGGGTCATGTCTAACAAAAAATGACCAACCTGGTTTGTCTAGAACACCAAATTAAAACACTTGCTTGCATTGACTTCGAATAACATAGGGCTCATCTCTGACTGGCTCAAATGACCTTGTATTAATCATAGTAAATCCACTGTTGTGTTAATAACAGTCCTATCAGGATCATTTTGATTTAGTCGTAACCTAAACCATTTCATGAAAAATAGAACTATTTTGAATGAATTAAAATTGCACTCAAGTATATCATCCAAAATGCCATAGTATCAATTTTTAGATTGTTGAGGATGTATGTCAGTTCTAGATGAAATATTGGTGACTGCGAAGATAACACTTATCTTGAAATCACACATTTTCTTCGTTTCATCTAACTTTTTTGTGCAGAATTTATAGCCATGGTAGTACATAGGTTTGTGCTAGTTGACTTGCAATTATTCAAACGTGTCAAGAATCTTCTTATTGATCTGTGAGTTGATATTAAACTTATGTCTCATGATTAGTAATCTTATGCATACCTTTGTATCTCTTAAGCCATATATTAGATCAAGTAACATTGGCATAACATTGGGATCTCCATTATGATGAGCTTCTTTAACCAATGATGTAACACAATTCCATGTTAATGAGTGACCATTTTCTTAAGACTGTTCAATCCACACTATCATCTAGTCAAGATTGTTTGCAATATACAAGTGTAGTGCATCCCACTCATGATCAATTATAAAGAAGACAATTACACCAGTTAGAAACAACTTATATATATTGATAATGGATAAGAATTGTTAAATTACAAAAAAAAACTTATAATTACCTCTCACCCTCCTCAATCTACCTTTCCCCATCAAGTACTTCCCTTTGAATTTGTCATTACAGTTGGGATCCCAAATGCGATCTAGATGGATACCTACTACAAACTTTGGAAGATATTCACTGATATACACCATGGTCTGGTATATCATATATCCCTCTATCATAGAACCCTCAGGACATGCTCTTTGTCAAACCAAGCCCTTCATAAATTTCAAATGCCTCTGAACCATCCACATTGATCTAGCTTGTACAGGTCCACACAATTCAATCTCCTCAACTTGATGTATGAGGTAGTGTTCTTGAGCATTGAA
Source organism: Cupressus sempervirens (assembly GCA_028749045.1). Classification (NCBI taxonomy): domain Eukaryota; kingdom Viridiplantae; phylum Streptophyta; class Pinopsida; order Cupressales; family Cupressaceae; genus Cupressus; species Cupressus sempervirens. The sequence goes on from CM053790.1 coordinate 685,198,303, forward strand.
AAATGTTGGAGGTAAAAACTTTTTCATTTCACATATAAGCTATGGAATTTTTCTCTTCCAATATTTTATATCTTTTTTTATCAATTTCTTTAGATGATAACCACCTAAATGAGATTCAACATGCAAAAACACATAGAGGAGATTTCAAATAAAATTATACAATGGATTTCAGATAAAAAGCTATAAATCTAAGAAAAAACACTCTTCTAACCTCATGTATTTTCCAAGATCATATATAACTTGTTTAATACTGTTGTCAAACTATTGTGGAAGGGATAGAGGTAGCACAAATTGCAATCATTAAAAAATGATCATTTCAATATATTATTAAATAATGCAACTGGTTCTACATTCAATCTTACAAATATACTGTAAATAGAAAACATGACTTACCTTGAGGAAGGTATGCCAATCATGTATCTTCAACCCTGGCCCAAAATCACCTTTCTTTGATAGAAGAGTGCTTATATTTATAGCAAATCCTGTTGGCAATTTTGTTTTTTTTTATGACTTCTTTTAATGCATCACTTTGTTGCTCCATTAATAACCAAGGAAGGGCACTTGTATTTATGCAATCTCCATTCTTATTTGATTCAATGAAAACTTTTAGTGCATGATTAGATTCATGAATGTCATTACAAATTTTAACAATTTTTTCTCTATCATGCCTTCCATCCAACATTTTCCATAGTGTCTCTATTACATTCTTTCCAATATGCATAGCATCAAACAAATGCACGATTGGGAGATCCTTGTAGTATAATAACCTACTAAATGGAGTAGGATAACTTTTCATTCCTCTAGGAAGTTGGTCATTAATGCCTTGATAACCTTCATGAGCATTAGTTACAGCATTAGTAAATATAAGACAATATCGAAATACAAATTGTAAACTTTGGACAAAAAATTGGACATTACCTCAATGATTTAGTTGATCGTATTCCAAATTCCGTAAATGAGGTGTCATTCTTCATGGCCTTGATGATGTCTCTTCTTTCTCATTGAAAAGATGTTTTTTGGCAATTTGACACATATGATTATTGTGGAGAAAGTGTCTAAACTCATCAAACACATGCTTTCCTAAACTTCTCAAATGACAACATTTCATCTTCGGACCACAAACTAGACATGCAAATTTTCCCTTTGTCTAAAGACCTAAAAGATCATGTACAATTATCATGCGCAACTTAAGCATTTGATAGTAATGTGTAAGCACTATAACAGACCAAGAATATGTGATCTTAACATTATAACATACCACAAAATTGAGTTAGCCCAGGGGCATCATGTATTGTCCATACAAGCATTGCATGGAATTGAAATTGTTGATGTCCTATCAATCTCGAGATGTCATACATAGTGATGTCATTCCATAACTTCAACAACTTGTCAATTAAGGGCTCAATATACATGTTCATATCTTTAACTTGGTATTTACCTAGAAATTGAATGAACATAAATATTACATAATTATTATAACCATTTTCATGCACTATTTATAAATTAATTTAGATAACTATAAAAAAAAAAATACCTGGCACAATCATTGACAAAATTATGTGCTCCCTCTTTATGGACATCCAAGGAGGAATGTTATTATTAATAACAAAAATAGGTCATACTGAGTAAACAAATCTCATATCTCCATATGGATTGACACCATCCACCGCCAATGAAAGTTTCAGATTACGAGGTTCTTCTTTAAAGTGTGACCATGTTTCTTCTATCTCTTTAAATGTAGAACCATCGGCAGGAATTTGCATAATGTCATCCTGACTTCTATTGCGTGCATGGTAATCCATAAATTGTGCCAAGCTAGTGTACCTAAATAACTGTTCTAGACGTGGAATAATGGGAATGTACTGAAGAACCTTGTGAGGCACTTTTTTTGTTATTTGATCTGACCGATATCTACTAACATGACGATCATGACATTCTGTTGCAAATTCATGTTGTTTATGATATAGAATGTGATCATTGGGACATGCATGTATTGTCTAAAACTTCATTCCAATCTGATCCATAATGTTAGATAATTCTTGGTATGAACGAGGCAAAATGTTTGATGGTGGTAACAAAAACTCACTAATCAACCTACACCAACAAATATGCATTGTTAATATAATGAATAGTAATTGTATGCTAACATTGAAGATGACAAAAATGACATACCTTAGCATACATGACATTGCTACATTGGATATGCTATTCATAACCTTTAAGTTCACTAACAACACTATAGCTGACAGTAGAGTTGTTTGGGAGCCTGGCTATAAGGGCTCGTGTGCCTGCTCAAGTAAAGGTATATCAAGACCATCTTCATCATTATTATTAGATTCGCTAGTACCATCATTGTGAGTCTCTTCATCACTTGCCCCAATACCATCTTCTTCAATCATGTCCTCTGGCACATTATCATCTTCTTCCATGGGAGTGTTATCCTCAGCTTAGATATTCACACCTCCATGTTCCTCCAGTAGGAAATCCACATTCAGCAATGGACAAAAATCGTGGCCCCCTTCAACATGACCATATTGCCTAAAATGACTCTAGACTGTTGTGATTAGAATTCTTTGATTCTTTAAACCCTTACACTTTTTTCAAGGACAATAACATTTATCAGGTTTTCTTTAGAATTGAGCCCACAATGCAGCCATTGTCTCATTATTTTCTTCTAGATTCATATTGTCAGGCGTGGTCTTTCTTCACAGGAAAATATACCTACAAATAAATTGGACATGTTGTGATTAATGTTTATATCTACACATATGGTTTTTGTTAATTAATGTTTTCAAATGTAACTAAAATGATTACAAACATATCAAAAAGGACCTTCACAGGGTCTTATTACATCAACTATCTAACATGGTCATGTTGGTTATCTTGAGACCTTAATGTCTTCTCATGCCTTCAACCTTGACCTTGATGCTCCTGCATCATTCTCCCAAGGATCAAGGAAAGTTGGATCATCATGGAATTGAGTAGGCAGACCTTCTAGGAAGTTGCAATACTTCAACCTTGTAAGTGTCACGTCAATGCAATGGGTACTAAACAAACAATTTAAGTTGATGAGAAATGGTTGTTATGAATTCAAATTGTAAGCGTCACCTCAATGCATTGGGTATTAAAAAAACAATTCAAGCTAATGAGTATGGGTTTTTATGAACCACAACTCATGAAATATGCATTAAGTCAATACCTTCTATTTACAATGAGTATGGGTTTTTTTTCTAAGAACATACCTATTGTTTACAATCAGTAAGTTTCTATATCCTCTAACAAATTTGAAGCAATGAGCCAAAGTCACACGGTTGAAGATGATCATTGTACCCTCAAAGTGGCATCGTTTGATAAATTGTTGCATTGAAATATGATCTAGAAAGGGACTTTCCACATAGTATGTTGGCACTATTTGGCAATCATCAACCATGTGGTTATTGCAAAGAGGCTAAGGACAAAACATGGAATCATGGAGATAGTGCACGGATGTACAAGGAAAATTTGTTGCTCTTTAGCTACTAATCTTGCTTTGTGCTTGTCAATTAAAACATTATTTTAAAACTTGATCTTAATACTTTTTATAATCAATGGCTTTCTTTCCAATGTCTATCTCTTGACTCAACACATTTTTTCATTTTTCTTTCCTTCTTGCTTCATCATAAATACTTGGTTCACAACCACTTATGGTGTTATTCTTGCTAAGATTATGAAGTGGACAATGACTTCCAATCTAGATAATCAAATGTTTGGCTCAATTTTTTTGGGAAAGTGTGATGATATGTAGTGCATTATAAATTTTGTCTTCAATGAAAGGATTAGCACCACTAATTTTCAAATGGCGATCAACTAGAACTAGCTAACAATCTAACCTAAAAAGTACATTTTATGCCAAATTCCAATCACAGTTAAAGACATTTAGCTATTGGAAAATGGAAAGATTATGTCTTATTTAAGATATGCAATAAAATGGGCAAGAAATGTGGAAGAACGTTAAGTTTTTATCCACTAAAACATGAGTAAAATTGTATAAACTGAATGTATTTTTAAAAATAATGTCAATTCCCTTCAAAAGAAATATTTTGCATGCAACTTACTTGCTGAAGATATTTCAAGTTCAGCAACTCTTTAATCACAGGATCCACAATAGTTGGAATCTTTGACCTATCTATCAGTTGTGGCTTGGCCTGTAGTAACAAAAATTTCTTAGTATATGCAATTCAACGTTTAAAAAATACATCAAGCAATTCAGGTTAGTTACAGTCTATAAATTAACTGGCATTTGTTTCTTCTTTAACATATTCAATAATCAAGTACAATTAATAGGAATACAAGAGAAAAACTTGGAATTCTACTAATGTCATCAATGTTAATTTGGGTACTAGTACAAAGCCAGTAAGAAATCTGCAGTTGTACCAACCAAGATATTTACAAGACTTGATCACAAAAGGTTCATTTAGAACAAAACAACTTCAAAAATATTGTATATATACACTCCTTAACGCTGTCAAAGGGAACAATTATTTTAATGATGTTTTACGTAAGAATTTCTAGAGGAAATGATAAGCATGAAATATATTAAATTTTTGACACTAAGGAATTGAAACATCCACACTCAGGAATTGCCTGGAGTATTTAAATTCACTCAAATTATGCCTTACATCTTCTTTGAAAAACAATGATTTAGATATTCAATCGTATCTTAAGTACTATATACTAGTGCTTGCACCAAGCATAGGTGCAAGAGTATAGTCGATAGTGGCATGTAGTTGATCATTTTAGAAATGTGGCAGCTAGTAGCATTGTTTTGTAGCAAAGCCCTATACTATTATTTGGTAGGAAGATAATTAGAACCACAAAGTAAACATGGTGTACACAACTAGCATCATTTGATTGTTTTCTATTTTGAGGTGTAGAATATTTAGTGGATCTTAATTTTTGTGGAAACTATTTTGAGCAAGGATATGCTAAAAATGAGTTCTTCTTCTACAACCATAAAAACATTATTAGATTCACCATCCAAACTATTGAGTTTCAACCAAATATCAATATGTAGTTTACGAACAGTTGGCCTAAATGGTTGTTGTTATAATTGAGAATAACATCGAGCTTGATTTGATGAGTTTTTTTTATTGACTCATAAATTTTCTAATAATTCAATAGATTAACCCATTGGTAAAAAAACATGGAAACTCATTAGCTATTATTGTGGAGTTAGATGTCAACATTGGCTCTAGTATTTATTTAATTGGAAATCGTGCATTGGTTACATTTGGATTATCACTAGCTATTGCAGATGATGGAAGTGATACTATCTATGAAGCTTCTAATATAGGAACTCCATGAGAAGCTAGAGATCATTTAATGGAGATTTGGTGATAAAAAATGGGATCTCTAAAGATGAATAGAGCTTGTTGAAGTTAAGAGGGCTCATCAAAGTGTTTGTTGAAGTGTCCTATGTGTTTTTTGACAAGTAGGATTGGTTATAAAGTGTAATGTCCTCATTTTAGCTCACCATGGTTTATGTTTGGATTGACCTATTATTGGCCCTCATAGGTTAAGGCTAATGGATAGAGGGCCCCATCTAGAAAAACAAGAGGATCTTTCCCTTCTATAGTACAGAAGTGTTTATGATTGCTCCTCATTTGTTTCAGTTAGGTACACTTACAATTTATAGTAAGTTATGTATCCAACATTTCTACATTTGGAAAGGCACCTAGACTGATCTCAACACAGTGACAACCCTTGGCACTACTTATTTTATCAAATATTCAGGGAATTACTAGTTATAGTAGGTTAGGAGTTAATAGAGAGAACCATTAATATTTTTAGTAAGACAGTTGGTTGTGCGATGGAAGCAATGGTTGACCAACTGGTTTAGATGAGACAGAGAGATGATGAGTAATCAATGAGATATTAAAATTATAGTAATAGTAATAAAGCTATTTATAATGATTATATTGTAAATTTATTACTTATCTTCATAAAGTATTATTGAGGAGCCATTATATTTAATGGAAAAATATGCCTTTAATAATGACGTAACTTAATTCAAACACAAAAAAAAGTTATATAAGTCATTAAAGTGACATATTGGTGAAGCCTCATGAGTCAAACTTTATTGAGGAATTATAAAAGCCCTAGAAATGAAATTGATTGATTTTTTGTTTATGAGTTTTGACTTTTATATTGGATGTTCCAGGGAAGAGTGCAATGTGATCTAGCATTTTATATTGGATGTTCCAAGGAAGAGTGCAATGTTGAGTTACAAAACATTAAATGACTACTATGAGTCTTTATTGCATTCAAAGCGTGAAATTTAGTACTGGTCCTAAGTTTTCATAGCAATCAAACCATGGATTTTGTATTGATTGATTCTAAGACTTTATATTATTCAAACAATGGATTCTAATGTTAATTCTAGGTTTTTATGGCATTCAAAACATGAACTGTAGAAGAATTTATATGGTCTGAAGGGATGTTGCCCCACACTTCTCATCACCACCCTTGTAGTCAAATGTTGTTCTTGGACTCCTGGGATATTATTATTGGGTAAAGCTTAAACGGTCTTGAATTTGTTTGTTTTCTTTTGTGATTTGGGGTTCTTTGGAAAGGGAGGAGATCTTGGTAGCAGCAAGCCCAAACTTTAGATTGTTGTTCCTTCTACGGCTTTTGGTGGAGCATTAATAAATTTTGTTCATTCTATGAGAAGAAATACACATAAGAAAATAAATTCATTCAAAAAACCTGTGACAACTTATCATGACAGAGAAAATGGAGATGATACCTCCTATTTAGAAAATAAGTAAATATCTCCAAGGAAATACCAAATTCAAACTCATGCTCAGGTTTCATGTGTCAACATTCCCCATCGACCTTAGTCACAAGGCTAACAAACTTATCAAGAGTGTCTATCCGACAAATGAAATTGGAATAAATGTTACAACGACCAAATTTGCAGGGCATGGAAATTCAGTCATCACTATCCTATGTAGTACACTTAATTTCATATGTTGGAATCATTTTGTGACTTGTACACATGATATTCCAATAGTTTTTAATGTCATCTTCATCACAATTTTTCTATGATAGTCTAATAGTTGCAGGTGGCATCTTCATCACAATTTTTCCATGATAGTTTTGTTGGTCTAAATTTTTGCATAATCGAATTCCTTTGTCCAAGGTATAGAAGAATTCAGATTGGGATCCACCTATAGTGAATAGGGTTTCTAGCCAAGTCATGTTTTGTAGGTCTTTGAAGAAAATTTTTGTCAAAACCCTAGGTCTTGTTTTCTTTTAAATTTTTTGGGTGCGAAACTAAAAATATGCAAAGATTCCCATCCTTTTCAAACTTTCCGTGCCCTGATTCAAATCTTTTCTTTTTTGTTTCTAACCACTCAATCCCTAAAAGATGTATAATAATCGCTATCTCGCTATGAAAAGATACAAGTATTTTACCCTTAGTGACATAGCAACCACCACTAAGTTGAAAAGTGGTACCGTTAAGTGGAAATACGATGATTAGAGATTGTATTGTTTCAGAGATATTTCATCACATTTACAATAGACATGTCAGAACCTGAAAAGGAATTACAAAATTGAGGTACAAAAGGTGTCAATAGAAATCTTAGCTTTTTCTATTAGTCACTTTGTCGCTATTGAAGAAATTGGGCACTTCACTGTTAGCAACATGATGCCTTCACCAAAAATAATGGCCAGCAATCACTTTTAAATTTTTTGATGATCATAAGTTTTTTTAGGTTGCGTGGTGCACATGCTATTTTATTGTGTTAGATGCATTAATGAGGGTAGATATGACTTCACTCGCCTCTATCTTTCCAACCCTAAATTTTGATGAGTCACCAAAAATTGCTATGTCGCTATCAGAGAATTGGTGTCTCTCACTGTTAGTGACATAGTGCCTAGATGGAAAGTAGTATTGCAAAAAATTTTTAGAGTAAGTGGGTCCTAGAAAGTACTCCATCAGATATCAATTATAAAGCTTTGGAACACATTAGCATCTAATGGGCTACACATATATGCTGAGAAAAGAAAAGACACTGAGATTTGCTATGTCACTATCGAGAACTTGTTCTTCTCACCATTAGCGACATAGCACCCAAACGAAAAATAAAAAAATATGGGCCCCAAGTAGTAGGTGATATAGCCAATATTTCATCATGTCATTAATTATTGGACCTACGCCCTATTCATAAAATATATGAAAGACTCTAATTGTCAGATCTATCTCAGATCCATGATCATTGCTATCTCGCTATGGCGAGTTGCATGAAGGTTATGAATAGCGACATGGCAATAAGGGGCCCACCATATTTCTTTTGAGAAATGCATCAAATGTCATCTGCATGATCAAATCAGGATCAATGATGGGTGCTATCTCACTATGACAAGGTGCTTACTCTTTATGTATAGCGAGATAGTGCCTAAGTGACACGTGTCCTCAAAGTTCTGTGGGTCCAGTTCAGAGGCACCAACAATGAAGGAAAGGTACACATGGAAAATTTTCATTGGGTTGACTACTAGCTTGTCAAGGGGAACATGAGTCATCTTTTCTTGCATCCTTGGATCGTAGGATTTTTCATAAATCCAAGGTGTAAATTTGAATATAGAAGGTGATGCCACCTTGTGCATTTATGAGAGATGAAAGCTTTGCATGTGAAGAAAAATAGAGTATAACACAAAATATTTTCTTAATTCCACAATACTCAAACAAAGATTTAGAGAATTTCTAAGCAAAAATTGTTGTTGAGAAAATTGTGCTAGATTCGGTAAGATTGCGAAGCAGCTTGTTCGCAAAAAGATTGCAGTAACACTGAGAAGAACTAGAGAAAAATTCAAGGTAAGTACTTGCATTATAATCCTTCTATTTTTTCAATTCCTTCAAGAGTTAATTAAAATGGCTCCAAAATAGAAAGCATTTTTTGGTCAAGAGAACTATTTGGATCAGAATGTCCACGATGATTTTCTTGAACTACTCCCTTCTTCCACTATTGAAACTGTAGAAGTTAAGAGGCTAACTTCATTAAACCCTAGGCTGAAAATAGCAGATGGGATGTATGACAAAGGAAATTGGGTTAGGGATGCAACAACTTCACAAACTGGTCTTGTTTTATTCAAAAAATGGTTTTCAAAGAGGAACCTTCTTTTCCCACATGCTAACATCTAGAATTTTGGTCTAGGGAAAATAGTGGTTCCCAGTATTTTCATGGATTATGATCTTTTGGAAGCTGTAGCTAAGAATTATGACCAAGCCCTTAGGGTAGTGAGGAGAACTGATGGTGAAATCTTGATTACAATCAGTGCAAAGGAGATTAGGGAAGTTTTCAATTTGGGCCTGTTACTGATTATCATGTTCCCATTGATTTGAAAGGGTTAGAAAATGAGTATATGTCTAAGAGAGATGCAGTTAGGCAAGGAGCACTGAGCGCACACATAGGTAGAATTGGAACACTGCCAACAATAATAGAATACTCCAAGGAGCCTTTCAAAAGGGCATACTTCAATTCTAGGGCTATAGAAATATATAGGTCCTTGTGTAAAGTTTTTAGGAGAGATGAAGAAGAGTTCATGCTTGTGGATTTTATGTATATGATTACTCAGATTTCCTCTATTGGTATGGATATAAATTTTTGATTTTCCTTCTTACTTAGCTGAGGAGATTCACATTTGACTGATTGGAATTGCTAAGGGTAAGGTGGAAAAAACTTTTTGTCATTATTCTCTGTTAATGCACATGTTCTTATTCAAGGGAGTAACATATTTTAGTAATGAAATGGAATTAGATAGAGAAGAGAGTGGGGAAGCATTACTAGTTCAATTGTGGAGTGCAGATATGACTTGGGATGCAGAGAATGCTAGTTTTGTTAGGTTCGATAGGTATTTCACTTCAAAGCTAAGATGCCTCCTATTAAGGGACAATCCTAGAATCCCCAAAGCATTAATGAATCTCATTAGGCCTATGGACAACCCAAGTGGTTTGAAAGTTTCACATAATTGGGGAGATGTCATTCCATATTTTATTTCTACTATATTTAGAATATATGGTTTTAAAGGAAGCCCTCACATACTACCCTACCAAGTGCCTTTGAAGGTAGGAGTTGATGAGATATTGTGGCAGCTAGGAGGAGTAGAGGAAGCCCTTCTATTGAAAAGACAAAAGGGGTAAATTTTTCCTACTTGCATAGTGGCTCATCATTTTGTAATCACAAAAGGAGGTTGGCTTTCTCTGCAAAAGATTTAGAATCATTATAAGATGGCCACTTCCCATCCTCGTTTTTGTGATTCTGAAGGATTTTATCATTTGGCTTTGAGGCAGAGAATTAAGCTTGGTAAAATTGAGCATGAATTTTATTTTCTTGAAGACTTAATAAGGAATGAGTACTCCTTGTAGGAGCAAGAGACTAGGAAATAAAAGTGGAAAGTCTTTTCTAAAATTTTGGATTTCATTCATTGTTTTGATCCAGATTATAGTCCTTTGGATGATGCAGTTGCAAATGTAGATAAGATGAGAAAACTTATGAATAATTTTCTTGAAATAATAGAGGCAATGAATGAAAAGAAGAAATTCTTTATTAGGTTCTACCCAGATAAGGCCAGGGATATAATGGGAAGATTGGGTTTTACTCCCAATATAAGGGCAGGTCAATTAACTATCCAAAAAAGGTCAAGATATACTATTGTTCAAAATAAAAGGAATATAGTGGAAAAAGGAAAACAAATAATTGAGTCCACTAGTAGGGTTTTGGAAGAGAGGCCTACTGAGCCCTCCCCTAAGAGGAGGAAAATAATAAGAGAGGAGGATTCTCATGTTGAGGAGTATTCACCTTCACAGACCCCTTTGAGAATCGGGGAGGAGCAGCTCAATATTGAGCAAATTGAACAAATTGGATCACAAGGGGGAGTTTTTGTCACTCAAGCAGAGATTGATGAAGGGAACCCCTAGGAACTTCCTGTGCCAAGCCTCGAGTTGACTATAGCTGATTTTAAGGGAAGGGAATTAGACCCTATTTTGGAACAAGCCAGCTAGAAATTTTTGTTAGATGATAGTTTTGTAAGGTCTAGGGCTTTCCATCAATTTTCTTGGAGGGAAAACATCCACAATTTTGAGGAAAGATGTAAAAACATGAAAACAGAGCATCCAGAAATGGATGAAGCCTCCATCCAAAACTAAATAAAGGAGCAAATGATGCAAGAATTCTAGAACATTACCCTTGAGGAGGGAAGGCAAATGGTTAAAAGTTCTAACATACTATTGTTGCCTAATGTGGATATTGCAGATGCATTGATTTTCAACTCTGTTTCTAATAAACTGGAGTTACAAGACCCAAATAAAAAGGAATTTGCAGGGACTACTTTTAGTGATGATCAAGCTACTCTTGTTATGTGGTCATTAAGAAGAGGATCTAGGATTGTATCAGCACAGCCTAATGGTTTAGGATTGATAGGGAATATTATTGTGAGGAGAGTTCCTAATACCTCACACATACAGGCAGCCCACATGAATTTGGATTGTTCTCAATTTTCCTTGGCTACTACTAAAAAGGAGTAAAAAGAAATGTTTGAATTACAAAGTAAATATGAGGCAGTTGTGGATGCCTACAATAAAGAGGTAAAAAGGAGAGTTGAGCTTGAGAACAAGCTACTGGGAAAATCCACCAGGCCTAAAATAACATACCCTCACCCCCCTGTTGAACCTTTCAAATATACCCCCCTCATTGAAATAACCGACACACCCCAAGGGCCACAGTATTACACTGCTGAGGATTTTGAAGAAGAAAAGAGTAAACTATGGGCCTTACATGTAGAGATGGAATCTAAATATGAAGATAAACTAAGAACAACTCTTACATATCTAGGAGACAAGGTTGAATGGCCACTAATCTAAGATCAATTTGCCAAGGTGATTAAAATTTGGGAGGAGTTAAAAGAAGATGATGAGGCTCTAAAGCCTATTGTGAACAAATAGGTGAGAAGGGAGAAAGCAATAACCTTATTATGTCTATCTATTATAAATAATTTTCATGATCAGATTGATAAAACCTTTGACATTGTTTCTGATCTTGCTAATTTTGATAGCAAAAGAATACATTTACAGAAGATAATAATAGGCTACTTAGATAAATATAAGAGCCAAAAATTCAATTTATTTCCTCAGGCCCTAGATAAGAAAAATAGTTTGAAAAGAAAAGATGAATGGGCGAAGGAACTTAATGATTTATTCTGTTTAAGAATGAATCAAGTTATAAATGAAACAGGGCATGCACGGTGGGCCACCACAACAGAAGAAATGGTGAAAGCTAGAATATTCTTTGATTTTTTAAAACAAGAATTCTTTGATATTGATAATGAGGCTGATTATATAATAAAGAAATAGAAGGATATTTTGCAATTTAATTGGCCAGATGACACATTATTTGACAGGTGGATGGCAGAAATGCCTTCTAGTGAATAGTTTGATGTAGATGAAACTGACAGTGATGAGGTGCATGGTGAGGAAGTCCAAATCATTAATACCATCACTACTCAAACCCAATTAGAAGAAGAAGACAAGAAAAACCTGCCACTTTTAGTTGCAGAACTAGGACCACAAGATGCCAATACAATTAAAGAAAAGGAAAAGGTAGAAGTTGTCCTTACCATGCAAAGTGAAGGTGGTGGAAGCTTGCAGGTGGAGGTTAATGCGCCCTCATCAGAAAAAGCTTCATCATTGACTAATTTAGTAGTTACATATGAAGATAAATCAGATCAATAGCCAACTCAGTAACATCAGAACATGTAACAAAAGCTGACCCACTAAAAGGAATGATTTGATTTCGATATCTTTTTTTACCCATAGTTTTGTCATTTTGTGATAGGTGTATGTAGATATTCCTTGTAAAAGACACCTGTCAATTTCTCTTAGCTTGAAGCTTGTTGCATTTCACACTATATAAGTAAAATTCTAGGGCAAGAGAAAAGGTTCGAATTCTATTTGCTAAGTGATACACTTAGTCTATTTTTGGTCCACCATTTTTGAGCAAAAATTCGTGATGTATTTTCTCTATTAGATCTTGAGAATACATGAATATAGAATGATCTATTTTTATTTTTGAAGGTCATTCTGAGTCTATTATAGATTGTATACAATTTTCAAGGAAAATGAATACAAATTATGAACTGTCCCCATATCAGTTATTTCTAAACTTTGTCTCCTTTTGATTACTTGGTTATCTTGATGCTGTATAAGTAAAGGCTTGTGAAATTGAATGCAGTTCAATTAGGTTGTATATCTATTTATCATGGCTGTTAATTCAATGGATTAAGTAAAAGCTTTGATGAATTTGATAAGGTTTCTATAGTAGTGGAAAGGATTTTGAATGACGATTTTTGATAAGAATTGCTGATAAAATTTGTTGTAAGGAAACAAATTAGATCTAGAGATTTTTAGTAGACTCTAAACCCCAATGGATTAGGCACTAATTAAATTTAATCCAGCTGAAAGAGAAATGTGTCACACATGATTGTCAAAATGCAGAGTTATAATCAACTTTACTTTTATTTCCTATAGATCTTCAAAGTTGGCCTCTACTTGTTTGCATGGAATGTTTTAGCTTTAGTTAGCCATTATTGCTGAGAACATCTGCAGACCTATAGAAGATTTTTGGCCATATCTGTTATATGGGATGTGTTTATTAAAGTATCAACAATTGTACATGTATTGGAGAATTTGAGATGAGAATCAAAATGAAACTAAGATAATTCTCATACAGTTTTCCCAGTCTTGTATCATCCCTGGGTATACCCACCCTAGTTTTGTAGAGCCAAAAGAGTAGAAAACCACCCTTGGTTTTATAGAAGTTTGGCCCAAATGGTGTGCACATACAATTGATAATAAGAATTGGCTAGTCTTTAGACTATGTGAGTATTTTGATCTTGGTATTAAGCATTTTGTTGCTTAGTAGTTTTAAAACACCAACAAGTTTGTTATTCATCCAAATAGAAACCCTTGTAGGAAGACCTAATTGCAATGCACCAATTAAATGTAATGTTGAAATATAGGAGAGAGATTCTTTTGGTTGAACTAGAAGATAAATCATCTTCTAACAAAATGACAGAGACTTTCAGTGAAGGATCCAAAGTACATCAATTCAATTATAGTCTAGTAAATTTAGGTGCCATGTTCATCATAAGTTTTTCAAGATAGTCCAGTATTTGTAAGTGTCATCTTCATCAAAAAATTTCCATGATAGTCTATTAGTTTGAGTCATCTCCATCACAAGTTTTACATGGCATACTTGTAGTTAGAGGTGCATTGAAGACCTTTTATCACTACATGAGCTAGTAGTAGATGGTGATTATTCATTATCATCATCATTATCTAACATAGAATCACATGAATATCATGTTTTATAGCCCACATGGCCTAGGTATTGAGGGTACAACTCCAAGCACTAAATACACCAAATTTCAAATTATTATCTTTATGTGTTGATGTTTAAGTTGAATGTTCTAGAGTTGAAGAGAGAAACACGCTCAATTTTTTTTCCCTTTTTGTTCTTTTTTTTAATATTAAATTGTTGTCTAAATGATACAATATAATTATGTATTATTAAAACAAAAATACAAGAAAAATATGATACCAAAACAGCTATATTTATAAAAAAAAAAAAAATTGTCATTATTATTTCTTCTAAGCTTTTACAACTACAACTTCTGCATATACATTTCCTTTCTTTTCTTTCATTACTATAACAAAAAGTATAATAGTTGTTACAATAGACCAACATTCCAAATGATAAATCTGCATCTACACACTTTCAATAAAATGAAACAACAAGTACATTAATTCTTTTTGCAACTAGACTCTTTTTAACATTTATCATCAAAACATCACTGAGAAAAAAAACTTGAGCGGAGACTCTCCCATTTATATTACACAACAATGGCTAAACTTTGGCATAAAAAATAATAATGATAGTAATAGTATTCACTTCCATCTTCAATATTATCATAAAAACCTACAAAAAAAATACACATGTACCTATGGAAATATGCTCGAAGAGAAATCCCTCTCCTTGACCATTGGAGATGTAGGTGTGATTTTGAGGTCATGAATGGAATAGCTTTTGAAGTCGAGCACATTAGGAAGAATGAAATAAAAAAAATATTGAGAGTTTCGAACTACTATTTTGCCCCCCCTATATTGATGCAAATGTAGGGCCCCCTTTCATGTTATTCCCAAGGCTAGTAGGCATCATTAATCAAGTGGGTAGAGAAAACTTGAAACAAAATTGGGCTCAGAGAAAACCATGTGAAAATGCTCCAAAAATGTCAAATGAAACCAAGCACGAAAAACATAATTGGGAAAATGTTTTTTGAACTTTGCGGATGTATAAGCCCTGTGTTGGTCAAAATTTTGACCAACACAGGTCTTATATGTAAAAAAATGAAATTTTTGCCTTTACATTTAGACCACCATAAATTTATTTAGTTGATGGTCGAAATTTTTGGTCAAAAAATGATGTTAAATGTAGTAGTGGTTGTTCTTCTCCAATCTGCAAAGGGGATTGAGTAGGTGAATACTCCTCAACTTGAGGACTTTGTTCCTTTATTATCTTCTACCTCTTGGGAGAAGGTTCATGAGGTCTCTCCTCTAGGACTACACTGGTGGATCCCATTATTTTCTTGTCCTTATCCATAGTGGCCCTTCTATTCTAAATTATGGTATAACCTAGCCTCTTTTGAACAATTAGATGACCAGCTCCTATATTATGTGTGAAAGCTAACCTCCTCATGACCTCTCTGGCCTTATCTGGGTATGAATCAATAAAGAATTGTTTCTTCTCATTCATGGTTTCAATTATCTTAGGGAAAGTATTCATGAACTTATTTATTTTATCAGCCTCTATAGTAGCATTATCTAGAGGACTATATTTCTTATCAAAACAATGAATGAATTCCAAAACCTTGGAGTAAACTCTCCATTTTTCCTTTTTGGTTTCTTTCTCCTATAATGAGAACTGATTTCTTATGATGTCCTTTGGATAATATGAATCATGTTTTACCTTTCCCAATTTAATCCTAAGCCTTAAGGTCAGATTATAAAACCCCTCAATATCACAAAAATGGGGATTATAAACAACCATTTTGTACTGATCCAAAATTTTATGTAAAAAGAGCCAACTCCCCTTAGTAATTACAAACTAATGGGCCATAATACAAGTGGGGAAAATTGACCCTAGTTTCCTTTTCAACAAATACATTTCTTCCAATCCTCCTAACTACCACAAAACTTCAGCCATTTGTACCTTTAAAGGTACTTGGTAGGGCAACACATGAGGGCTTCCTTTAAAATCATAAATTCTAAAAATAGTAGAAATAGAGTATGTGATGATATCTCCCCAATTGTGTGAAACTTTCAAACCACTAAGATTTTCCATAGGCCTAATGTGTTTGAAATATTCAAGATATGATAAGTTACTAAGAGGGGAGGGTTGAATCAGTAACTTCAAAACTTTTCATCATAAATCAATCTATCCTACTACATACATTAGTATCAAAAGATAAAACATTCATCACAGAAAAGAACACAATGTTTTGGTGACCTAGAAACCTTCCAAATAAAAAGCAAAATTGGGTCAGGGATAATACCCACAAAAATTAACTACTATAGCACAAAGTTGGCCTATTAAGGCTTACATTGACCATTTCTGGTGATCTGCCCTATTAGGAGCACAAAGGACTGCTAGGTCCACCTTGTTAGAGGATTTACAAACATACAATGAAGTATGCACTCAGTTAAGAGATTTATACAAAAGACTGTTAAGTGTACCTTATTAAAGGATTTAGAAACTAATTCACTTGTTAGGATGAAGTAATGGATCTACTTACAACTGATTACTAATAAGATCCTTTATGCATTGATCACCTTAGGTGATGGATATGAATTTTCTACATCTGTACTGACCTTGTTGCATTCCTTAAACTACTGCTGATAATTCTTTGCATGCACTTCTCAAAATTACATAATTACACTTCAATACAATGATGTCTTACAATACATCTTAAATATATACCTTTCAAATTTACAAAACTGCAAGGTCAGCCAAAACTCAAGTGAACAACACATGACAAAGTCATCCCAATTGTAAATAACTTGGGTTCACTGAACTGACTCAATGACCTTCTGATACTTAGCATCCACTACATTAAATGGCATCAACATGCACTCAGTAAAAGTGAAGGCTCAATCTGTACTAATTACTCAAAGTAATTATGAACTCGATCACCACTAGTGACTCGATAGATGTAGTGTCACTTGGTAGATACTGCATATTGTGTTTACCTTGCTTCAATCGGTAAACACTACTTCTTCCAATGCTTGGTTTACATTGAATTTCCATGGAACAAACTTATTGCTCAGTAGACACTATGAATTTCAATAGATACTGTTGGTCTACACATTGCTTGAATTCACTCGGCAGCCACTGTTCTACTTAGTGTAAACTGTTGAACTCTTTGAAGCTTGGTTAACACTAGAATTCTTGGTGAGTCTAGGAAACTACGTGTTGAGTTTGGTAGCTATATTGATATGGATAAGTGTTTTCACTAATGGAAATACTAACTTAATGCAAACAATCTCCCCCTTTGGCATTAGTGACAAAACACTTAAAAGCAAAAACATATGTACACAATATGACTCACTGAATTTTGATTTTCCAAAATTGATCTTTGTAAAGCTACTGCATATACATTTTTACATATATCTCCTTGATGACACATAATTTATATACAAAGATACTTATTCTCATAGATATACACATATACATGCGGACTTTATTGAGTGTTATCTCCCCCTTTCACTTATACTAATATTACATATCACTCCCCTTTTTTGACAGTAATGCCAAAGGGCTATGTACTATCTATATAGTTACACCAAAATGAGATAGAAATTATTGATGTACCTTGAGGATGAGGGTGAATGAGTTATCCCAATTCTCTTGCAAAATTTAGTAGGTGGAGAGAGAAATCTAAACTTTTGCTTATAATTTGATCACGTGATTAGCCACTAAGAAATTTTGATCCTAGACCAATGTCTTGCAATGAGCAATATATTTTTACATTGTATCAATTATTGGAAAGACCATATTCTGAATACCAATCAAGTTTACTCTTATTCTTGCTTCTTCCCTTAGAAGTTCTACTTGCATGTCTGCTAGATATTTCACCTTGGTGTGATGAGAGGAGCTAGAAGAGGGATCAGTCTGCAAATTTGATGCACTTGAGACATCACAAAGTTTGGCAAAAAGTAATCCAACATTATTAAAATAATTTTCAAAATTACCCAAAAATGTGGACAACTCCACTTGTTTGATTGCAATTTGCTGAGAAATATGCTCTAGCACCTTGTTATCAAACTTTCTTTTAGCCTTTTCAATTAGTTTCTTTTGTCCAGAGGAGTCCTCATTATATTTTTGTACATCCTCTTCTAACTAAATCAAAATATGTTGAGTGGAATCACTTCAACACCTATAGCATCTATAATTATGTTCTTGGCATTTTCAATTATTCTGTACTTCTTATCCCTTTCAGACCTTAACTAGTTTTGCATAGCTTTCTTCTGTATGATTTGATTGGCTAACCTCATTTCTTCAATAGTAGCAGTCTCATAGTCAATCTTAGGAATTATTATCTCTATATCTAAGTCAATGTCTTCTTCAATTTATTTTTGAGTGATTAGAAGTTTTAATGATTGCCTTTTTTTTACTTCAGTGTTTACTAGTTTGACCTTTGGAATAGACACAATAGTAGAGATAGAAGGGCTAGCAGTGAAAAATGGAATAGGGCTTAAGGATTGAATTTCAATAGGAGTACTAACTAGATCAAAAACTAAAACACTTCCCAAAAATGGTTCCACACATAGTAGAATACC
This sequence comes from Cupressus sempervirens, assembly GCA_028749045.1. NCBI lineage: Eukaryota > Viridiplantae > Streptophyta > Pinopsida > Cupressales > Cupressaceae > Cupressus > Cupressus sempervirens. The sequence goes on from CM053790.1 coordinate 685,217,234, forward strand.
CATAGAAGTGTCTGAACTAACTAGAATCGAAGTAGATGCAGACAATGCTGATGAAAACAAAACTGTAGAGCTTACTAGAATTGATGAAGAAAAAATTGTAGAACTTATGATGCACTTACTAATGATGTAGGAGTAGAGGGAGCTAACTCAGTAGCTAAAGAAGTAATAGTTAGCTTAGTAGATGAAGTGCTTGACACTTCCATTGTAGACACTTGTAGCTAGGAGGTGGCTAGTGAAGATTGAACAATTGTTGTTGTTGTTGTGCTCACAATCTCACCAGTAGAAGCTATCTCCATAGATGTGATAGTATGTGGTGGAGTGTGAGGAAGAGATGCAATTGCTTCTATTGCAATTCTGAATGGATCATCTTCATCCTTTTCTTCCTCTTCTACTTTATCCTCCTTTCCTTCTTCTTCCTTATCTTCTTCTTCCTTTTCCTCCATTAGAGCATGCAATTCTCCTACAGTAACTAAGATGAAAGGAGTTTTGTCATCATCATCATCACTATCACCATCTTTAATTACACCAATTTCATTTGATGGCTTGTTGAGATGATTAACATCTCTCCAAATGTTTGAGGCATTCTTAACCACTGATTCTATGTTATTCATTAATATGAAACATGTGTTAAGCTTTAGAATCATTCTGTCTTCATGCTCTTTTATTGCCTTCTTCACTTCTACATTAGTTAGATTTAGTACTAACTATCTCAACTATTGTTCAAAGATGTCTTTAATAGTTTGCACTGTGTTCTCCCATCTGACTTGGATTTTGGCAAAAAGATCTGCATGGATTTAAGGTTGAATTTTTGTAGGGGAGTATTTCCAAATACCCATCTTCTCCATGACTAAGTCTTCAATCTCTTTTTGCTCAGCTAGAGTTTAAGTCTCATATTTGAGAACTTTGAAGTTACAAATTCCTACTCTAACTCTTAGCTATTTCATCCTTTCCTCAAATTTAGGTGGAGAGCAAATGAATACAGGTTCAATTTTACCTTTCCTGCCTCTCCTAGAAAACACTATAGTTGGTTTCTTTTGAGGTTGGTGATAATCACTCTACCTTTCTTCCTCACTAGTTCCTCTTTCTCTAATTCTTCTTCTTCTTCTTCTTCATATTTCTTCTCTTCATCCTCACCCTTGCCCTCGATAAGCATTAGAGGACCTTCAACTGTCTTCTATTTGGAAATTCTCTTCTTGCCTCTATTGAGAGCTTGAGGAATCTTGATACTAAGCTCTATCCTCTTCTTGGCTTCCTAATATGTGCCAAATGCAAGTAGATTAGGATTGGCTAGCTCATTTACTAATGCCTCAATGATGTCTCTAGCTTCATCAAAGTTAATTTCATAAGGCAATGGTTTTACCCATGCCACTCTTGGTATGACTTCTTGAATGTATACTCTATCACAATCCACCATGAAACATATATCCTCCTATTAGTCTTCTACAAGCTTGGGTGGGATACAAAATCTATTGTTTAATTTCTCCTTGAATGCCTCAAAATAGTTATCCAACACCCTTTCAAAGTTTTCACCCATTTCTTCAATAAATTCATTTATCTAATAAAGAATAGGGGTGTCGTTCCTCCATATGACTATGCCCTTAGATGGAAAGAATTTTTGAACGTAAAAGAATAAGAAAAAAAGAAATGAACCAAACTTGCAAGAATTGTTCTTGGAAGTCTTCACACTTTCAATGTTTTCGTTCAATTTCTTCAATAGCACATTTGATAGATCAAATTCAAGATTCTTCTTTATAACCTTGTATGCTAGGTCAACTGCCTCACAGGGAATGTTGTTCGGCTAACTCAAGCTATAGATATTATGTGCAATGATGTGGATGTCAAACCTAAGCTCTATGTCAATGACATTGTTTATTTTCAAACCTCTACCATCCCATTCAGCAAGGGTTTTCTTTTGCAATTCCTCCTAACTTAGGGTTTTGGTTGACTGAGCTTTGCTTAGTATTGGTAGACCTGTAACCTTTTGTATCATCTTCTTTCTAATCAAAATGGGTTGCTCCAACCATAATTGAACACTGTGGAACTAACTCAATGTATATCTTATCCATTTTACTTGAAAATTTTGAGGCATGTGAGGGATATGAGTTAATCCTTTAGCTTCCAAATGTTTATGCTCGAGTTTCAAAACTCCATCAACACACATTTCATCTAGGGCATTATCCATTTCTAATGTCCCTAATTCTTGAATAGTACATTTAAAATGAGTTCTTATGTGATTAATTAGGAGTATCTTTGATAGGATTTATGACTAAGCACCATAATGATCAAGTGATTTAGCAATGGCTGAAACAATTTTGAAGTTTGGTGCTTTCCACTCAATGCCCTTAACCAACATTTTGAAACCCTCCTTTGGTTTAGTGATACTTCCACTAGTAGATGCCATTGTTGCTTGGTAGATGATAAAATTTGTGAAGATCTCACTACTAAATCACTTAAAAAAACACTACAATGCTTTTTCAAATCGCTCTGCTCTTCAAATGTTGAGAATGCGGTAAAAAATGAAGTCAAAATTACACCTTTTGTTGAGAAAAATTCATAAATGGTCGATGCCATTATGACATAGTGCATGATAGACTATCATCCACTAACCTAACTTAACAAGAGTATCAACTTGGTGAAAAAACCAAATTTCCTTTACTCCCAACCTTGCTTGATAAGGTCTTCAACCAACTTTCCTTAGTGGAGTCTGATGCAACTTAGTGAAAGATAACCTTTCTATGATCCCTGTGTATCTGGAATACTGATTAGATCATTTTCATTCCTCATTTTTATTGGAACTTTTTATGATTTCTTTTCTAAGTGCAACTCCAACACATTCTTAGAAGTTTAGTTTGAGAGGATGGATTCACCCACTTCTTGAGTTACTTCACTACCATGATTTGAGCTTGTATCCTCTGTAGATTTAGGAATCCATTGCTACCTCATTTGTTTCCTTATGTTGTCATCCCTTGCTTTCTTTTCATCTTCAATTTTTCTTACATTCATGCATTTTTTAGCTATATGACCGAGTTTAGTGCATGTGTAACACCTTATAGTAGTATCCTTCTTTCTTGGGTGATGCCTTGCACAATTTATGCCAGTGTGTCCATATTCTCCACAATAATGACATCTACACTAGGTATTGTAGTCTTATCCAAATATTACCTTTACAAATTGTCCAGCTAGATTGAATGATTTGGATTTGCATTGACATGCCTTGTGACCATGCTTTTTGCATTTGTGAAATTTACCTTCAAATTTTGGTTTCTCCTTGCATTCATTGGCTTTGTGACCATGCTAATTTAGTTGTAGCACTTTCCATTGAATTCTTTTTTTCCATTGCTCCAGCATTTGTTTGATGTATGACCAATTTTCCCACAATGACTGCATGAGGGTTTTTAATTCCCTTGCTTGGAAGATTCACCTTGTTCTTCATTGTATCCAAGTCCTCCTTTACCTTTTTGCCTATAAAGATTCTACTCATTTTGCTGATTCAATTGATTCATGTCTTCTTGTGATTTCAACATTCTCTCATTGATTTATTTTTCAGCATTTAGGTAATTCTTCAATTTTTCAATGATTTTCTTTTCAAATCTCAGTTCTCTCATTATTCTTTCATTAATTTCCCTTTCATAATTTAGATCACTTCTTATTCTTTCATTCTATGCTTTGAGAATCTTTATTTCTTCATTTTCTCTAGTGATTTGATCAATGAGGTCTTCATGCTCATTGGATTGATTTTGTTCTTCATTGTTTCTTGCCTCCAAGTCTTCATTTTCCTTATTCCTTTGTTCCAAAATCTCACATAGCCTAATTGATTGAATTTCTTGTTCTTTTTTGAGTTTCCTTACTTTTTTGTAGATAGCCATTCTTTGCTAGGAGTTCTTTGATAGCCTCATTAGCTTCATATGAACTGCTTGATGAGAAAAGGTCTTCAATCTTTTTTTGAACATACTGATGGTCATCCATTTCTCTTGGAAATTCCTTCCTTCTTTTCAAGGATTGGGAAAGATTCTCCTTTTCTTCTTTGAGTTGAGCTATGGCCATTTCTAGATCTAGTTTTTCATTTTCAATTGCCTTGTCAAGTCTGAATATCTCCATTTGTCCTTAGATCTTTGCTCAAGTTGTCAAACTTTTATCCTAAGAACCACAAAGCTTTGATACCAATTTTTGGAAATATTCAAGATATGAAAAGTTTGCTGAGAGGGGAGGGGTGAATTAATCACTTCAAAACTTTTCATCATAAATCCATCTATACTATTACATACTGTAGATGCTCAAAAATGGTTTGCATCTATGATTTCATCATTTCTTCATACTAATTTGTCCCATTTTATCATTCTACTAATTCTAATCTTTTGGCTAGATTGACCATATTTTGTCATTTGTATCCTCTTTCACATCAATTTCATATCAACTCATAATCATTTCAAATCAACTCAAAATCACCCCAAATCAACTCAAAATCACTCAGAATCAATCCTAATCAACCCAAACATATCAAACATCTCAAATCAGTCATCATTTATCTGACTCCTAGGTATTGTTGTGGCTTTCAGTGCCTTGGAAACCTATCAACCTATCAATCTTATCAATCTAATCTTAGTACTGTCATGGCTCTCAGTGCTAGGTCAAACTATCATTCATGCCATCCAATCTTTGACATTGTTGAGGCTTTCAATGTCAGATCATGACATCATCAACCATTTTAATAACATTGACAATGTCTATCGATGTTATTATGATCAAACATTTTCAATCAATTTCAATCCTGTAGCATTTACAATGGCGGTTAAATGTTACATATCAACCAATTCATGTCATGTGTCCTTGGCATGTTATCAACTTCAATCAATCAATCTAACCATGGCTTTGGTCTACTTTCCATCATCTTATTCAATATCTATATCATTATCACATTGTCATCAAAGGATATGGTCACATTCATTTAATCAATTTGGCCAATCATCTGCTAATTTTCTCTATAGGATTAAATAACCCATAATTTAATTGTATTATTTCTAATTATTCTTCCTAATTATCATCCTCAATTAATTAATTTTATCAGTTATTTGATTCATTATCTACAAACCATGGAAATCCTTAATTTCCTAAGTTCCATTTTCATCATTAATTCCATTTTCTACTAATTCTTATTTTGTGGAATAAGAGGATTTTTAATTCAAATATTCCATAAAATATTGCATCATCATGACACTTGGCTATGACACCTCATGGATTCTCCTTTGACACTTGGCTAAGATTTTTCATAATCAAATATTCTTACCTCTTACACACGTCCCTATTTAGCTTTTTCATCATAGATTCTTGGCTTTAAGTGGGTTGAGGTGTCTTATGATGCATCATAGATTCTCTTCCACATTTAGCCAAGTTTGACTTTCATGTGTCATAGAATCTTACAATTGGCATATTCTGTCATATGCGTCATGGATTCTCAAAGGAATCTCTTGTCACATTGCACATCTATGGGTGACAAATCCAGTGTTCTCACCTTGAGTGTTGATTATAAAATGGACACTCTTTCTCTCATTTTTGGTCCTTGAATCTGAATGCTTAAGTCTTGAAAATCCAAATTCTTGAGTCTTTGAGTCCCCACTTCTTTGCATTTACACTTCTTGCTCTCACACTAAAATCAAACTTCTAGTATTCTCATGGCATTATCCATATCATAGGCTTTGGCTTCAATCTTGTGTGCACTATGGGCAAATTGGAGCTACAATCATTTGGAGAAGAAAGAAGGACATGGGAGCTACAAACAAAAAAGGGGCTTTCTATTGCTTTCTTTATTAGTTTGGTTTTCATGGTAGACTAGTGGGTGCTAACGTATGTTGATTGAGTTTTGTGATTTTCTCATAGCATGTTATGCATTTAACCCATTTTCTGGTCCTACATTTGGTGAACCCAACGTGAACATGCATATCTAACTTCGGTTTTCTTGTTTTGTGCTTGTAGGTGCAAGGAAGGAGCTCACTTGGAAGGGTATAATGACTAGCTACTGTTCCTTTTCACACCTAGATCAATTAGGGGGTCTCGTAAAATTCTTATATGCTCTTGTTTCATGCATTCTATTAGCTTTCTATCCTAGGGTGCACTCTGCTCTGTCAAGGCGCACTTGTGACCCCTAGGAGTAGTTTTAGGAGTCCAAAAGCCACAAAAACCTCCTCTTGTTGTTTTTGACTTCCCAACTGTGCCCTAAAACTACCAACTACACCAAACTAGGCCCAAACTACATCAGTGATGCAGTATGCATAGTCTGGGTGCACTTGGGGGTGTTCAGAGCCATTTTGGCCTTCTTGGGAGCCATCTACTCTGTCAGAGCACACCTGGGTTCACAGTAAGCATATGCATTAATTAGAATCTACACATAAGGTATCTATTTCATTCTAGAACTTAGATTAGATGATTTTATGTTACTGATGGTCTATTTTTAGTGTGTGGTGATCGTGGGATGAAGACATGATCATAAACTACTAATGCTTTTTTTGTAGGACGTTGTCGAAGACTTTGTGTGTCTTTCAAAACTATGTGTGTGGATTTCCTAGATTAGATAACATTTTGTTTGGTGCTTAAAAAGAACCTTTTTATTTTTTTCCTAGTGTGTCAATGGTGTTAAATCCCTAAGAGTTGCATTGGACGTATCCTCTCCCCTTGCCATTTGTGGATCTTAGGTGTAAGACAAATCCATGTAACTTCTATAAGAGGCCTGCCTTGGACCAAGATACTCAATGTTGGGTATGCCAGGGGACGACCTCAGAGTGGTAACAGGCCAAAGCTAGGTCAATGTTCCAACTGCTTTATATAATTTGATTATGATGAAAGTCATGTCAATATTATTGCTGCATGATAGCTCTCCTCCAGTACCCTTGTGGTGTGTCAAACCCTAGTTCTCGAGGCTGGGAGACCTTCTGCAAAAGTTTATAATTCACTTGCCAAACAGAATGCCTTTACTAAAAACTATATTTTAGTGGTCAAAATCCTTTCTATCCACTGGCTCAAGGGGTCACCCATGCCTGTGAAGACATCCTACATTCTCGTAGTCCTTAGTAGAGACAACAATCCCTTGGGAAGTCATGCCCCTTGGGAAGTGGATCTTGGTAGCCCTGAGAAGTGAGTGCGCTATAAGGGGGAGCCTCTGGTGCCAAGATCCTAAGTTGTCTACTCTAGATAAGCATGGTTGAACTTTGGTTCAAGTAGGAATTCAGTGGATACAATCCTAAAAGCCTAGGTTGTGGTGTGTTTGTTAACTTTTAACAACAACTATTCTTGTCTTAATGTGTCTTGCATGTGTGTAAAACATAATCAAGATAAAAGAAAAACTTTTAAATTTACACCTTGGATATCATTTGAACTTGTCAAAACATCACACATTGCCAAAACATTTCAAACTTTGCAAAAATTGGTTCAACACACTCAAACCTTGGAAAACATGGCAACTTGTGTTCTTAAATGTGCTTGGCAAAATGTAGATCTCGCACTTGCATAGACTTCACTTGAATTCACCCTATTATAGTCCTTATTCATGCATCATATAGACTTCATATTGTATCTTTTAGTCTTCATTTAGTATCTATTACCTTTCATTGTTTCATCCTTTTAGGTTTAGTTTACCTCCCTTAGTCTTTTTGCATTCCCATCTTGAAATCAACACTTTTCACTCATCACCTTGCATCCTTGCATACCTATTCATCATATCAACCACTGTATCCATCATTTTGAGCATTCATACTGGTCTTAACACTATCCCCTATTTTTTACCTCTCTGTGATATCAATCTAGAAACCATAGCTCCAAGAATTGCTTTAGTTTCAGCCCAGTTTACCAACTACGCCCTGAAACTACCAACTGCATCATAAAACCACCAACTACATAATTAATGTAGTTTGAACTATCTAGGTGCACTTGGTGATCCTGAGATCTATTTTTGGGTTCCAGATAACATTTTGGGGCTTCAACAATGTCCTTAGGTACCTGGTTAGCTCCCCTCACACTAGCTTGCCCAGATCTACATTCTGCATCACCTAGTCTTCCTCACCTTCACTTAAGACATCATTCTATAGGTCATAACTTATTTTTTTCATCTCCAAAACCATCCTAACATCAAACCTAGCATCTTAGCTTCCTGACATATCAGTTTGGCAACCATACCTCTCAGAATCACCAAACCTTCATTCCGACTTACCAACTGCACCCAGAAACTACCAATTGCACCCAAACTGGCTCCAAGTGTGTCATTGATGCACTTGGTACTATTAGTGTGCACTTGGGTACGTGCATGATCATTTTAGGCCTCCGAACTACACTTTAGGACACCAAAACTGCATCTAGGAGCCTCTACACCTCCCCGTTTTGCACTTGACCCAAAACTGCATCTTGCACCCAAAATTGCCTTTTTCATTATAGTCATTGTCCATATCAAACATCTAATCAGTATCGCCACCATTTTGAGCCCCCAAAACATCATTTTGAACCCCCAAAACCTTTGAATTTAGTCAAAAATCTAGACAAAGTATGAGTCTTAGAGTATCTCCTCATGTTGATGGATAATGGATCTTGACTAGTCTTTTTTATCTTTTCTTATCATTTTCTTGGGTCAAAATCTATCTATGTCTTGATAGATTTGACCTTGTCATCCTTTATCAATTTTTTGTCAAGATCCAAAGTCCTTTATTGCAAGGTTAAACTCCTAGGAAAAATACTTTCTAAGGATTTTACCTAAATTCAAAACTTTCCCTATACCCTTGTCATAGCATAATCATATCCCTAGCATCCCCAAATGTCATTTTGACTTACCCTAGTGGTATATCCTTTTCATCTTGCATGGTCCAAACCTTAGCATCATTCTCACTACCAAACCCTATTAGATTGTCCATCAACCAAATTGCCTTCTTGATCATTTACCCTCATTTTGCATATCCTAAACATCATTATCAACCCTTGGAAACCATCCTTTGCATATTATAACTTGCATACACCTACCTTTAGTGTCATTACCAAGTCCAAAACATAACCCTAACCTTCATTTTTCATACCCTCAAAACATCACCTTGCATTTGCATTTGCATAACATCCCTAGGACATTTGCACTTTGCACATCAAAACCATAATTCATTTAGCCTTTCCTCACATTGCATAACATTTCTAAACACTTAGAAATCCCAAAAACACTCATATCTTGCATACCCACCATTCTAAATCACCCAAAACACTCAAAAATTCCATTGCATTTGCACTCTTAGGTATCATGCCAACACTTACTAGGACACAATCAGCTCAAAGACCTAAGGAACTCTATCAACCTTTGTTTTTTGAGGAACAAGCACAACCAAAACCTCATTCAAGACAAAGAAAGAGCAAGAAAATCCAACAAACCTTTGACGAAGACCAAATCGAGGCATCACAACCATTACTAGCAGACCCCTTGAACATGTTTCCGCAAGATCCTCATAATCAAGCTATGGCACAACAAACCTTGAACAATGCACCTGCCATGAGATTTCCTCCAAACACTTCCCCCACACATGGGATGGTTCAATGGAGTCCTAACTTTGAACCTATATTTGTGTCGATACCACCTAGAGGTGGAAGCTTACCAACCACACCCAAAGATGAACAATCACATTCCTTCGAATTCAGCCAACCTAACATAAGTACCTTCAATTATAACTCATCCAACATACAACAAGGTACTGTACACCTCAGTGATGACTTTGACACTGATTATGGAATCACTGATGAAGAAATGGCTAGGGCGTGTCAAGACAAAAGTTTTCGTAAGAACTTCAAACGTTTGGCAGCCCAAGAAATTGCCAAATTCAACCCAAATGTGGAAGGACCCAAGTCCAAACATCAAACCAAAACAACTATTGAAAACATACAACCCATGATCAATTTGGACTTAGATAAGGGTAAACAACCTTTGGATTTTTCAAACACGATAATGGCACCTATAAGGTCTCATCAAGAGTCAACCATCGAAATCCTCCAAAGTACATTTGAACACATCAATGTTAACCCCTTGTTTGACGAAATACCACCAATCCCTAAACACCCCAAAAGGACATTAAGACTTGATTTTAGTCACATGATGCAACAACAAGATGTACCTAAAGGGACTTGTGCTCTAGGGATGCTAGACATACCTTCTCTGGAGGCAAATCAACAAAGTACACCTTTGATCCTAATGTTACCAAGTGCTATGACATCAAATGCTATGGACCCTCTCATAAGTACAACATGCGAAACATCAAATGCAACCATCCCTATGGACACACAAAGGAAAAGTCTTATTGACATTACACCCAGTCCCAATAGAAACACATCTCATAGTCAAGTCAATATGATGTCACAAGTAGGAACATCTAAAACACAAAGGTACCAAAATAGCAATACAAACATGATGTTCAATTCTCAAGGACTTAGTCAACCCCCACGACAACAACAACCTACAATGGTACAAGGACATAACACTTCCAACCCTCAACCAAGTATACATCCACTTAACATACATCCCAAATATCAACAACAACATCAACCACAATGACAACAACCTCAAGTGGGGCAAACATCCAACATTCCTAATATGCAGTCCCACGTGAACCCACTTGACTTACACACAATTCATCAACAATAATTTCAGCAGCAATTCCAACAACAAGAAGCAATGTTTGCTAAAAAACAAGAGCAACTCAAGCAATAGTTGGAATACCAAAGATTCCTTGAGCACCAAATTGCATACTAGCAACGTTACAACAACAACATGTGCCACAAAAACCTCAACAAATACCTCTACAACAACAAGCACATACATGGTCTCACATACAACCAATAGAGGTATCCCAACAACAATCACAACACATGGCACAACAACAACACATGGTACAACAATCATAGTCAATCCCACAACAAGTGCCACATCAAATACCACAAAAAGTACCCCAACAACAAGGACCTTTCTTTCTTCAAGGTGCCAACATACCTTCACCACCTAGTGACACTTCATTAGACTCATCAGACACAAAAAAGTCAGAACCAAGTAGACATAGTTCTCGCCACAACAAATAGTCTACTCACAGACACAAAAGACTTGAAGGAAAGACCATCATGCAAAACCCTAATGAAGAATTATTACAACAATTCAAACAATTTTCCAAACAAGTCAAGGAATTGGGAGTCCAAAAGAAATAGGCTCTATATACAGAAAGGGACCTACGTCCTAACCCATTTGATAAAAGTCTGTATATGCCTCCATTCCCAAGACACTTTGAGGCTCCAAGGTTTGAAAAATACTGAGGAAAAGGAAACCCTATTGATCACATCTAAGAATTTTTTGCTTCATGTACCAAACTTAGTGATGAGCCCACTTACCTTATGAGGTTGTTCCCTCATTCTCTAGGTGGGCCCGCACTTGAATGGTACTCCAAACTTCTTAGTAATATCAAATCTTGGTCAAAGCTAGCAGACAAGTTCATCTCCCACTTTTCCTTCAACATTACAAATGAGGTGACACTTTTCAATTTGTGCTCAACTAAACAAAAGGTAGGAGAGCCATTCATCACATTCTTACTCCATTGGAGAAGCTTAGTTAGTCAATGCTCACTAGACATTCTTGAGGAACAACAAGTAAACTTGTGCATTGAAAACATAGTCCCTGACTTACTGTATGAACTCAAAATCAAGAGTCCAAGCACCATTTCTAAACTAATGAAAAAAGGGGCTAGTATTGAAGATGCTCTTATCTGTAAGGGAATCCTCAAGACAAACAAGCACAACACCAATACAAACTCGTCTAATGACAAGCCAAAATTTTTCTCCAAAAACAAGAATGTGACTAATGGTGGCATTGTGGATGCTTGCACGATTGGCATAGCACAACCTCAACTGACTTTGAAAGGTGAAAACCCCACAAATTCACAAACTCCTAATCAAACAACACCTCAATAATAGAAAATTGAGACTTCCACACAAGACAAAAGACATCCTAGAACCAAAGATAGGAAATTCACACCATTGGGAATACCACTTGATACTGCATTAAAATAGTTACTGAGTAATAACTTCCTTCAGCTACCCCCAATCAAAGATGAACCATTAACTAAAGCAGATTGGTGGGATGACAAAAAATATTGTGATTACCATTGCACCAAAGGACATAAGACTTCATCGTGCTTCCAATTGAAACATGCAATAGAAGACCTTATTGATGATGGTGTAATCACAGTTGATCCATCACTGTTAGCATCCAACTCTAATCACACTATTTTCAAAGATCCTTTTGGTAATCATGACAAATAAAAACCCTAAAGTTCAAACTCAAACTCACAAGGTAATGTGAATTACACATGCATTGGCTATGACGAAAAGATCAATTGCTTTAATGAGTCTGACTTCTACATATCCACATTCACATTGAAGGCTGAAGACCCTTGTTGTGTTGTCACTACACCCCGTAGCAAGATCACCCTACCTGGAGCCCCATCTAGACCTACTACTTCTACTAGACCTACACCCCTAAGTAGACCTACTGCTCCTACTTCATCTGATTATAGCCTTTTTGAACAACTCAGAAAACCCCCTACACAAATATCCATTTTGGACCTACTGCGTGCATCTCCCCAATATCAAAAGATCTTAGATCAAGCCCTTAAAGAGTCAGTTGTCCTAGATAACATTGATGTTGCCCAGTTCCAAGCCATGGTTGGGAACCTAGCCACGTCACAACATATCACTTTTTCACCCCGTGATATTCCTAAGGACAAACCTAACCATAATGATCCCCTTTATCTCAAAGTCTTCATCCATAATGCCAAAGTCAGACATGTCTTAATAGATGGAGGAGCGGGACTGAACATCTGCACTCTTAAGGTTGTCAACAATTTGGGTTATTCTGAAGATGATGTAGACCCTTCTTGAAGAATCACAATAAAAGCTTATGATGACGGTGAATGCTTCTCTAGGGGCATCATCACATTACCTATCAGAGTTGGTCCAGTTGCTAAAGACACATTGTTCCATGTCCTAGACATCGAAATGAATTGCAACATGATACTAGGATGCCCTTGGCTTCATGCTATGAAAGCAGTCCCTTCTATATATCATCAATGTTTGAAGTTTTCCCATAATAACATGGAGATTACCATCCCTACGATCAAGATCCTTTCCAGTTTTGTGCTAATCTAAGAGATACTACTGCATACCAAATCCCAACAAATAGTGAAGCACAGCCCACAAATTCCTCTACGTATGTGGATGCTAATATACTACTCAGTAAAGCCAAGGAAAAGATGAAGATTGAAGACAATGGGTGTGGAGAGTACTTTATGTCTCAAGTCTCTCACATCAGGGAGTCACTAGTTTCTCCTCAATCTCATGGTAAATCACAACATTTAGAGATTAGTATAGAGAATGATACTTCTATCAATGAGAATACATCTGTATGTATTGAGAAAGCAAAAGCAGAATGAGAACCAACTTTGATATCTCCTAGCAAGTATGGACTTGGGTTTACTTTCATGCAAAAACAAGGCTATGATGGCTACAGTGGTCTTGGATCTAAAAAACAAGGTATAATTGAACCCATCACTACAAAAGGACAATCTCCTAGTTTGGGGCTTGGATTTAAACCATTACGAATAGGTCCTCCTAGTACCATGGTACCTACATGTAAGACTATGGATGTTTTGAATGATGAAAAGGCACCTGAGGATATCCCACTTGAAACCAACAATCCTCTAGCTTTTGAGCATAACCCCAATCACCTAGTTGAATTAGATCTCCATATCCATAGATTTAACCAAAGCCCATTTAGCACTGATGATGAAACCCCCTCAATTTATCCTGAACCTTTGGATTGGGACCAACGTGGACCACCAATTTTTGATCAATTCGACAATGATGACACTCTCATAATAGACTTTGAATGCATTATGACTGAAGATCATAAAGAAGCAATTTCTTCTAAAGAGAACAAATTGACATACTTTGGGGAGCCTACTCAACCTTCTAGTTACAAAGCAAAAAGAGAAAGAAATAACAAGCATGGGTCTCTTGGTGAAAATCGAAAGGCACCATTAGACCATAAAAAATCAAAAGCTAATCAGCTCCTAGTGATACAAAATGAAAAATATGATGTCATGAATATTAGTGTTCTAGTGTTCAACATGCCACAAAGTATTTTGGAGCTCTCTCAATTAGCATTCATGTGGAAGGTCATTGGTCTCAACCCTCCCTTAGATCCAATTGTTTATCCGTACATCTAGCTACCAAATTTTCCCAACACCCAAGATCAAATCCTTCTCCAACAAGCCTTTGCATATGTCATCATCAGTGACATCCCACATGACATTTCTATTGACCCAATTATCCTTAGATGCCTTGATTTGCAAGAGATAGGCATTGTCTTACATATGGTACATGATGGTATCTCTCGAGGCCTTTCTAGTGGTTTTATTTTAGCTATAGACTCGAAACAAATCCCCCATAGTTATGGCCAGTCATGGATCCAGAGCTCATCAGCTAGCAGCACCAACAATAGATATTTTCTCAACATTTTTTAGTGACATTCTTAATTTCATCTAAAATTCCTAAAAAACTATTTTAAAAATAGTAAAAAGTCATTAAAAAAGAAAAGAAAAAAGTGAAAAAAAGTCATAAAAAATGGAGGCCTTGATGAAAACCTGGCAAACAGGCATCTTGGCATGAAAATTTGAGTCAAGAGAAAAATTTTGTCCAAAAGTGAAAACCTAGCAAATAGGCACTTTGGGCAAGTACCATGGTGAAAACCTAGCAAACAGGCACCATGTGTAATCAGTGTTGCTCCTTCGTCTATTGGGATTCCATCTGAACTTTCCCCCCTCCATCATTCCTTGATCATATCCTTCATATTGCAAGACATCCTTGGTCCCTTATCATGGCTCATAGACTGGTTAATTTCCTTTGTTACCTTGCCTAAGCATCACTAGTCTACACACACACTCTGTCATTGGCCTTTGTACATAGTTTGTGTCTTGTTTGGGGGCATATTACCTACATGGTGCATGAGTTTGAATTTGAACTAGGGGCATATCCCTAAGTGCTTTCTATCCATTGGACCTATTGCATAGCGGATTGGAGCTAACACTTGTATATGCTTATATGATCCTGAAAAAATCCCTAAAAATTATAAAATATCCTGAAAAAATCCTAAACATTCAAATATGATCATGAAAAAAATCACTAAAAATCACACCATGTCTTGAAAAAATCCTAAACATTCAAATATGATCCTGAAAAAATGCAAAAACATCAAATATCCCCAAAAAATTGTAAAAATCACAAAACTCATCAAAAATTTGCAATAAACCTTGTAAATATTCACTATGGGTAATCATCCCTTTTGTGTTCACACTTGCACTTTGCAGATTGAAACTCAAAGTATGACACTTTCAAGAAAATCACACTATCTGACCAATGTGACCAACAATCAATCCAACATATCACTATGAACGTATCAACTAAATCCACAACCAAAACTATCACACTATCAACATGTCAAACACCATACAAACACCTAAAAACACTAAAAATCAAGTAATAATGGACAAGGCTACCTGTTGGCTCACACTGTTTAGTGAGTGATTTATTTTTTGCTTTGTTTTTCTTTGATCATGTTCCTATGCCACTCAATGATATAAAACTAATCTATGAGACTGGCCGGGATGGTTCATGGTCATCTTTTTCCATTTTTGTCTATTATAATATACCTTTGAGAGTCTGGGGCATGTACATATGCCTCAGGAAGGACAAGGTCATTCTTTGTCTGCATCGTGCTTGTTTACGCAAAAGGCTTGCATTTGCGCTCTGGCCCTTTATGCCATGATGTGTTGCACTCCATTTGCCATATCAAAATAAAGCTCCATTTGACATATAGTGCACTTTCTAGAAGCAAAAGTCTTTCCATCATACTAACATCTCCTAATCTCATCTTTCTTCTTCATCTCATTCTCCATCACCATGATCATGTCTTCTGATTCACCAAATCATCTTCATCTTGCATTCATGCATTCTTGCATCATCTTACACTGTCAATCAACTTTCTATGGCTTTCCACCTGGTTCAACCTCAGTCTGACATTTTTCTTTTCATCTTTGATCAAATACAACCATTTTTGATTATTTCCCTCATGTTATGACATCTTTCCATCATTTTGGGCATGCACACACAGTTTTTGGTCATTTCGAGTCCAATCGGGCTAATTTTTGGCCTTGGAACCTTTTAGGGCACAATCTACACTTTTAGGGAATAGTTGGGGTTCCCAACTATGTCATTGATGAACTTGGTCATGCCAACTACGTCATTGATGCACTTGGTAGAGTTTGGGCACACTTGGGGACCTAGGTTATCCAGAATTGCTCCCAGAACCCCTAGATTGCACTCTGGAGGCCCTAACTTTTGCATTTCAACTCTAATTTACAAACCGTCAGTTGTGTTGGAATCATATCTTTCTTGTGAACAAAATGAGCTATCATTTTCATTATTTGGTCACTGTATGGAGCATTAATCCTTGCAATTACTCTTGGGCTCCTAGTTGCCCCCCGTCATGTTGATTTTGGCCCCCCAAGCCTTCTCGGGCACATTTTGCACTTTTTGAGACCACTTGGGCTTCCCAAGTGTGTCATTGATGCACTTGGTACTTTCATGATGCACTTTTACTTGCCAAGCTCATCAATGATGCACTTAATTGAGTTTTGGGCGCAGTTGGGGACCTAAGATACCTAGAACTACTCCCAGAGCCCCTATGTTGCACTCCGGAGCCCATAACTTTTGCATTTGAACTTGGATTTGCAATCCGTGATTCATATCTTTGTTTTTGATAACATGAAATATCATTTTCATCATTTTGTGTTTTTCTTGAGTGGTAACCCATGCAATCACTCTCCGGCTTCTGATTGACCCTGTTTTGCACTCTAGACCTCATAACGTTCACATCTTAGCTCTGATTTGCAATCTGTCCATTGCTATGGTTTTTTCTTCTTGTTTTTGAAAAAATGACTTATCATATGCTTATCTTAATCAATTTCTTGAGGGGGCACCCATATATATCATCCCTACTGGGTCATGTTGTGGCTTTCTCATCAATTATTCTTTGATACAATGCTCTAAATCACATTGTATCAAAGAGGGGCAAAATGTAGATGCTCAAAAATCATTCACATGTATGATTTCATCAATTCTTCATACTAATTTGTCCCATTTTATCATTCTACTAATTCTAATCTTTTGGCTAGATTGACCATATTTTGTCATTTGTATCCTCTTTCACATCAATTTCATATCAACTCATAATCATTTCAAATCAACTCAAAATCACCCCAAATCAACTTAGAATCACTCAAGATCAATCCTAATCAACCCAAAGCATATCAAACATCTCAAATCAATCATCATTTATCTAACTCCTAGGTATTGTTGTGGCTTTCAGTGCCTTGGAAACCTATCAACCCATCAATCTTATCAATCTGACCTTAGTACTGTCATGGCTCTCAGTGCTAGGTCAAACTATCATTCATGCCATCTAATCTTTGACATTGTTGAGGCTTTCAATGTCAGATCATGACATCATCAACCATTTAATAACATTGACAATGTCTATCGATGTTATTATGATCAAACCTTTTCAATCAATTTCAATCCTGTAGCATTTACAATGGCGGTTAAATGTTACATATCAACCAATTCATGTCATGTGTCCTTGGAATGTTATCAACTTCAATCAATCAATCTGACCATGGCTTTGGTCTACTTTCCATCATCTTATTTGATATTTATATCATTATCACATTGTCATCAAAGGATATGGTCGCATTCATTTAATCAATTTGGCCAATCATCTACTAATTTTCTCTATAGGATTAAATAACCCATAATTTAATTCTATTCTTTCTAATTATTCTTCCTAATTATCATCCTCAATTAATTAATTTTATTAGTTAATTGATTCATTATCTGCAAACCATGGAAATTCTTAATTTCCTAAGTTCCATTTTCCATCATTAATTCCATTTTCTACTAATTCTTATTTTTTGGAATAAAAATATTCCATAAAATATTGCATCATCATGACACTTGGATATGACACCTCATTGATTCTCCTTTGACACTTGGCTAAGATTTTTCATAATAAAATATTCTTACCTCTTATGCACGTCCCTATTTAGGTTTTTTGTCATAGATTCTTGGTTTTAAGTGGGTTGAGGTGTCTTATGACGCGCCATAGATTCTCTTCCACATTTAGCCAAGTTTGACTTTCATGTGTCATAGAATCTTACAATTGGCATATTCTATCATATGCGTCATAGATTCTCAAAGGAATCTCTTGCCACATTGCACATCTATGGGTGACAAATCCAATTTTCTCACCTTGAGTGTTGATTATAAAATGGACAATCTTTCTCTCATTTTTAGTCCTTGAATCCTTGAGTCCTTGAATCTGAATGCTTAAGTCTTGAAAACCCAAATTCTTGAGTCTTTGAGTCCCCACTTCTTTGCATTTACACTGCTTGCTCTCACACTAAAGTCACACTTCTAGTATTCTCATGGCATTACCCATATCATAGGCTTTGGTTTCAATCTTGTGTGCACTATAGGCAAATTGGAGCTACAATCATTTGGAGAAGAAAGAAGGACATGGGAGCTACAAACAAAAAAGGGAGTTTCTATTGCTTTCTTTATTAGTTTGGCTTTCATGGTAGACTAGTGGGTGCTAATTTATGTTGATTGAGTTTTGTGATTTTCTCATAGTATGTTATGCATTTAACCCATTTTTTGGTCCTACACATACATTAGTATTGAAATATAAAACATTCATCACACAAAAGAACACAATGTTTTGGTGACCTAGAAACCTTCAAAATAGAAAGTAAAACTAGGGTGGGGATGATACCCACAAAATTTCACTACTACAGCACAAAGTTGGCCTATTAAGGCTTACATTGACCACTTCTAGTGATCTACGCTATTAAGAGTACAAAGGACTGCTAAGTCCACCTTGTTAGAGAATTTACAAACATACAATGAAGTATGCACTCAGTTAAGAGATTTATACAAAAGATTGTTAAATCTACCTTGTTAAAGAATTTAGAAACCAATTCACCTATTAGGATGAAGCAGTGGATCTACTTACAATTTATTAATGATAAGATCCTTTATGCCCTGATCACCTTATGTGATAGATATGAATTTTTTGCTTCTGTATTCACCTTGTTGCATTCCTTAAATAGTTGTTGATAATTCTTTGCATGCACTTCTCAAAATTACATAATTACACTTCAATACAATGATGTCTTACAATACACCTTACATATATACCTTTCAAATTTACAAATTTGCAAGGTTTTCCAAAACACAAGTGAACAACACATTACAAAGTCAGCCCAATAGTAAATAACTCAGGTTCACTGAACTAACTCAGTGACCTTCTGATACTCAGCATCTGTAGACACCTAAATTTGATTACATCGCTTTGGTAATCCTACTTAGTTATCTCTAAAGGCATCATTAATTAAATTTCTATTTAATTAATCCTTTGCCATCCCCTGGCTAATTAATTTAATTAGTCATCTATAGTCCTAATTGATCAATCAAATAACCTATTATTTATCAATTAAATCCTATTCTTCTATCTAATTCCAAAATCCTCATTTATTAAATAAATATATTTGATAAATAAAACCCTCAAATCTAATAAGCCCCTAACTTATCCCTAAACCCTCTTTTTAGCCTAATCCACCCCATCCACCCACACTAACCAAGCTTAGCCACTAATTCACCCACCCTCATGAACTCCATCCACTTGCAAATCTCTAACATCTCTAATATAATCCTAAATCCAAGCCTAATCCACCCCCTAAGACTTTCCTAAGTCAAGGAAAGTCAACAATCTCAACTCCTTCCAAAATATCCCAACCACCCAACAATGAATGCTCTTACAAAAGCCATAAAGACTCTTATAAGCTCTTACAAGCCATAATGAAGGGTCTTTATGAAGATATTATCCCTTGAGCCTCCTTTGTTGACTCATCCATCCCCTTTCCCCCATCCACTCACCCTATGACATGTGTCACTCCTTGATTGGTGCTAAACAAGCACAATCCATGTGCTCCCCTTTGAGTGCATCCTAGCCCTCCTTAAGCTTTTCCCCATCCTTGCATCTTAGCCCTCCATCCCTCAAGCCCTTAGCCTATAAATTGAATCCCCTCCCAAGCCATTTCATCACAATCCTTGAGCTAAAGTTATAATGCCATTTTGAGAGCAAGTTTTACATCAAATCCATTCACCCAAGCCAAAATCCATCAAGAACACCATTGAAGCTAGTTTGAGAAGCCTTGAGCATACATCCCACATCCACATAATAGACTCATCCCTAAATCAAGTGACCATCCTCATTGGGAGAGCCATTCTATGGCTCATATTCTCATTTGAGGGTTTCACTTTGTCTCTCTTATATGTTATGATTTTTATGCTAGTTAATGCTTTTTTTCTCTTAATAGATTAGTATTACTTGATAACATATTTCTCATATACATTTTGGCACGCCCAGTGGGACCCCACTATGGGTCATTCATTCATCCATTTCACCCTATGTTTTGTTCTTATAAACTAACCATCTAATGTTTGTTGTTGTTTGAGTGTGTTGTAGGGTGTTTTGCTTATTTTTGCAGGTTAAAGAATGCACTTAGGAAGAAGAAATACCTTCAAAATTTTGAAAAAATTAAAAAATTTTGGAAAAAATCTGCATTTTTCAGCTCTTTTCGCACAGTGTCATCTTCGTAGTTTGGCATCTGCACTTGCAAACTATCGTCTGCACCAGCTACTTTGTCATTTTTGAAACCAAACTGACGTCTCCATAGTTTGGCATCTCTACCTAATTTTCTGTTATCAGCACCACCACTAGACTATCATCTATGCATTCTCAACTATCGTCTCTGTAGATCAGCGTCTCTGCTAGATACTCTGTCATCTCTGCCGCCGCCGCCAACCCAAATTATCGTCTCTGCAAATCAGTGTCTCCGCAAATCAACATCTCTGCTTGTCTCCTATTTTCTATGCCACAAATCTAACCTGTCATCTCCTCTTCTTTTTCTTTGTCATTTTCGCAGACTAGCATCTCCGTAGTTCAGCGTCTCCACAGTTCAGAATCTCCACCTGATAAACTATCGTCTTTTCCTGTTTATGTTGTATTTCTATTTCAGCATATCAGTTCTTGCACTTTTTAGACCATTCTATGCATTTTCACGTGTAGGAAAAACAACAAAAAAAGTTTTAAAAAATTTCCCATAGTTAAGCTTTTCTGTTGGAAGATTTTGGGTGACTAATCATTTTTCTTTTTTTTTGTCTTATTGCAAGTTGGAGCAACAAACTTAATCATGTTTTTTAGGTTATTCATGGAATGAACTTGAATGGTTAAACACATTTTCCATTGAATGAATGTTGCTCAAAACACACTCTTGAATGCCATGGATTAAAATCAAATTTTCCTTGGAATGCATGCTTAAAACAAACAACTCAATCTTGAATGCAAAAGATCAATTAACCATTGCAATATCAAACACTTCATTTGGAGCTTTTAAAATTGAACAAAACAAATTTTTTTTCCACATGCAATTTAGGCAAAGCTTGATTTTTGGACATTTAAGAAACTTCGTTAAGTTAAATACAAATTTGCAAAAATCAATTTGAGTAGTTCGTTGGACTCACCTCTTTTCTAATCACCCATCAATTCAACCATTGGTTGCAATCTCAGTGCCATCTATGGGGATGGGTCTACTTGAAAAAGGTGTTAAATGTTCCACAATCTAACTCACTCACTTGTTCTTTGAACATTTGCTTTAACTTTATCAAAATTCTTAAATGACCAAAACTCTAGACTAAATTGATCACACTTCAAGTTTGGGCACTAAAATTGAACAACTATTGATGTGGAGGGCCTTTGGGCACGCGCTTGAAATTGAATCTCACACATCTTTGTTTTGGGCTTAAAAACAAAATAACACCAACTCTTGAATGCCTTAAAGAAAATTAATTGATACTTGACATGGAGAGCTTCTAGGTGCGCGGGTTTACTTTTTTGTTGACCCTAACTCTTCTTCTTGTATTCATTCTTCGCTCGATTTTGCTTTGTTGGTGCATTTCAAAGTTGGAATTGAACATTGTCTCTTAAATATGAGTGCTTGCAAAGTCTAGATCAACACACATAAGAGTCAGTTGGTAAAAAGAACAAGCATATTTTTTAGCCCAAGGTCATTCAAGTCTTCTCTCCCCTTGTCATCTTTCGAGGCCATCTTGGGTGCATAAGATTAGGATCCAAAACCTTGTTTCTTTTTAGAAGGCCTACTTGGGGATTTCATCACCCCTTGGATGACCTCAACTCCAGCGTTCCAATAGAGTATAATAACTGGGAGGTGAATCGAAAGACACCTCTCTTGAGATCAAGATTTTGTCACTCGAGCTAAGCCTCAAGGAACTTTATACCCTTGAGAAGTGAAAGAGGAGAAGTGGGTTACCACTCCTCTCGACTATGTGACATCTTTTTGGTTTCATCTACGAATTTGGGCCTCACATACCTTGGGTATATCGAGGACTCCCTAGCT
Organism: Cupressus sempervirens; assembly: GCA_028749045.1. Taxonomy (NCBI): domain Eukaryota; kingdom Viridiplantae; phylum Streptophyta; class Pinopsida; order Cupressales; family Cupressaceae; genus Cupressus; species Cupressus sempervirens. The sequence continues at coordinate 685,239,874 of CM053790.1, forward strand.
AAACCAACTGTCAGCCTTGCAGACAACCATCTAGGATGTTAATGTGTTTGAAGTGATTGATCAAAACATTTGTAGAACACACACACTCCTTGGCACAAGTGTCACATTCTGAGAATCAAAACTTCTATCTAGTTGTTTCTATCTATTGCTTGGTCTTTTACTTATTGAATGCATTTTTGCCAAACTTGGTCAATCCTAGCTTAGGGAACACTTAGTGTAGTCACTGCCTATTCCAGAAGTTGAACAATTTGAAAAACAACAACCAAGATCTCTCAAAGCTAAGTAGATTTAGGAATTGATGTCAAAGCAACCCAAATCCAAAAAAAAGTTTCACAAAGTCAAAATCAAGCCATCTCAGGCATACCAAGAACTTTCAGCCAAGAGAAAGGAACTAACAACAAGCCCTCGAATTGCCAAACTCCACAAAGAAGAGGAAAAAGCTGCTAACAAAGCCCTTCAAGATGCCTGGTTAGATCGCACCATCCAATTTAACCAACATTCAGGAGTTAACAATGCTTATGCCTTACCAACTAGGCATGATTTCTATGATTAGACCCCCTTGTTTCTCCACATCTTCTTGCATAAGCTTCACTTTTGCATTAGAGTCATCTTTGTAGGTAAGCTAGCCATCCTTAGTCATCCCCTTAAGCATTTTAGCTCATTCATCTCATTTAGAACCAAATCATATAGCCAGCAATAAAAACCTCACATCCAAGACTTCAAAATTGTTGTCACCCTACCAAAAGTTTTCCATTCCTAAAATCTTCCAAATCTATCAATCTCACCAAGGTTATCCCTTTGACAGAGCTTTGTCTAGGGCAATCTAGCTTTGTCACTTGTCATCACTCATCACCTTGAGCTAAAGGTTGGGATCCACAAGTGGTTAATCTTGTGTTCTTCCTAAAGGATCATCAGTCTATCCTTAAGTTGACACAATCACCACAAAGCTTGCACATAGGAAAGCAGACCTTTCATGCTTTGGCAACATATCTTTGAAGTTAGAATCTCCAACCCAATCCTCCTTAGGTTTTGTCATAAAGCTTTGCCTCAACCTAGGAGATCATTTGCATAGAAAAACTTTCCCCTTTTGCATCCATCAGCATTGTTGCAACTCATCCCTAGGAAACATTTTGCATTTTCATGCCACCTATCACTCGCTTAGCCAGGAAGAAGGAAACAATGGAGCCCTGTCATTTGGATCACATAGCACCACTCCCATTGAGAAGTCAACCATCCTTCAGCCCAAAGAACACCATACCATCACCTACTGACATTGAAGCTTTCATGAACCAACCAGGAAATGTAGTATTGGTGAATGCCATTATAGACAAGAACAAAGAAACAATCATGGCTAACTTTCAAAGGGACAACATTGGAGCCTTCGAATTTGGAAGACCTCCTCCCCTATCAGAGCCATCTCACCCATTGTTTGGACAACTCCCACCACCCATAGGCTCTTATGATTCGAATTATCCTCAATATGTGCCAAAAGAAGAGCCTCAACTCACCCCATATGATCCCACAGACCCAAACATACCAGCCTCCATTTAAGTTGAAATCTCCCTTCCACAAGCCAATCCAGCCACCACCACTCCACCATTGGTGCATACCACTCCATCCCAAACCCCCTTTGCCCAAAACACCTCACCATTCACTCCCTTCACTATTGCTATTGGTGCTCTCCAACCCAGCCTTCCAAATCCACCCATCTCCCAAATCAGTGCTAGCATCTTTGGCCAACCTCAACAATATACAATAGGGATGCCACCCATGGGGCCAAGTAATCAACCCTTCATTACCCCCAGCTTGTTTACCTCATCTCAGAACACAATTCTATCATTTCCACTAGGTCCTTGGAGCTCAGTGCCATCAGCCACAAATCCATAAGCTACTAGCCTCACTCTACAAAGCTATCAAACCCCACCAGCTACTACCAATGTTCTGCCCAGCTCTCAACTGACCCAAGCTCCTGCCACCACTCTACTAGGCTTTCAAATCTAGCCACCAAGCTATCAAACCCCATCAATTCCATTTCCTAGCTTTCAATTCCCACCACCTCCACCACCAACTAATCCATTACCTCCTATTACCAACTATTTTTCTATGCCACTTCTAGGAGGAAATCCACCACCACCAACCACCAATTACTTGGCCTATTTTTCCATGCAAACACCTTTCGAGATGGGGGCACATCCCACATATATTGGTCAAACTCCTCAAATCCAAAGTCAAGTTCCACAAGCTCCCCGATCCTTTCCCCAATCTTCACAACCATCTTATACCTTACCTCCACAAAGCAATCCATTTAGCCCACAGCTAGCTTATGTTCCTCAATCCCAACCTCAAATCCAATATTAGCAGCAAGCCTCACAACATATGCAGCAATATGTGCCCCCTCCACCTCAACAACCCATCATCCACCATTCAGTTCCCCAAGCCATGTACAATCCCTACAAGCCCATACCTCAAAGCCATCCATATTCCATTGCCCCATCTAGCACATACCTACCTCAGGGTAGTCCTACATTGGGGCACCCTAGCCATCACCCATTAATATAGAATGGGAATCCATGAAGATAGCTTTGAAGAGCATCTAGGAAGGAAATGATCCAAAAACCTTCAAGTTTGAGAATGTGTGTCCTTACCCATTTGACAGAGCCATTACCATGACACCATTTCCCAAGCATTTTGAGACACCCAAATTTGACAAATTTAGAGGAAAAGGAGACCCTGTCACACCTATCAAATAATTTTACATGCACTACCAAGAAGTGGTTTACGATGATGTCTTCCTCTTGTGTCTCTTTCCCAAAAGCTTCACCGGACCAGCTCTTGAATGGTTTTCTAGAATACCATATGGCACAATTAAAAATTTTGCTGAATTATCTGAGGCATTTGTAGCCCAATATTCCCATCTTGTTGAAACAGAGCTATCAGTAGTTGATCTTGTCCACACTAAGAAAAAGGGTGGGAAAAGCCTTCCCGAATATCTGCAAAGATGGCAAACCCTTACCATCCGCATATCTTGCACCTTGCCAGAGTGCCATTTGGTGAAAATGTTTATTGATAATGCCCATCCTAGCTTGGCTCACCACATGACCATGAACTGTTTACAGACCTACAAAGACATCAAAGAGAAAGGAATGATCCTTGAACAAGGACTCATTAAAGATGGTGTGGTCAAGATTTAAAAAGGAAGCCAACCAAAATCAATAACATTCCAATGACAAGTCTAGGTATTGGAACAAAAACAAGCACATTGCAACAGATGGCGTCACTAACACCAAACATGTGAATATTGTTGGTCCTTCTCAAAACTAGTCCAACCCACCATATCAACCGAACAATCAACAAGCTATCAACTACCAACAATAGAACCACCAAAGCTATCAAAACCACAATCCAAGACCCAACTTTCAAGGGTCTAGCAATCAAGCTAATGCCATCAATGTAGCTATAGGACAAAAGCCTAGATTCCAACCTACACCTAGAAACTATACACCCCTTGGTGAGCCATTGGATGTCATTTTTGATAAATTAGTCAAGGAAAACCTCATCAAATTTCCTCCTACCCAGCAAATCAACCCAAGCCAATCTAAAGCTACATGGTACAAAGATAATGAGTACTACAAATTTCATAGGGTAAAAGGTCACGCTACCCTTAGATGCATGAAACTAAAGGATTATGTGTAGGACCTCATTGACCGAAAAGAAATCACCGTTGGTGCCCAAACCTCTCCCAATGTAGGGTTACAAATCTATCAAAATGCTTTTCCTCCACATAACAACCAAAATCCTGGAAAAGCACCTATCCAAGCCAACAACAACAACACCAACAACTGCTAGCCAAACCAACAGCATGGGAAGAACAATGACCACACTTCATCCTATATAGACTATGGTAGCCTTATAGGTTGTATATCCAAGAAAGAGCCTTTTGTGAATGTTATCAATATCCAAGGACCAAACAATGAGTGTGCAGTCACCACTCGAAGAGCACGATTTAACATTGTAGGCCCACCCATTTCACCAGCACCATCAGCTCCATCAAAAATCTAGTACAATATCTTGGAACACCTTGGGAACATGCTAGCCCAAATCTCCATTTTAGACCTTCTTCACACTAGTCTTGTGTACAAGAACATCCTTGATAGTGCCCTTATAGAATCTCATGTCCCTTTAGATATCAATGCTACTAATTTTCATAATCTTGTTGGACACCTATCCTCCTCATGTGCCCTATCTTTCAAACCCACTGACATACCCATGGTCGAGCCAGATCACACCCTTCCACTTCACATAGCCATCATGGTATCCAATTTTGCTGTGAAAAGAGTAATGATAGATAATGGATCAGCCTTGAATATTTGCACCCTAAAATTCATAAAACAAGCTAGGTATACTGAGGCAGATATCATCAGTAAGGTTATCACCATCAAAGCTTATGACAACTTGGAAAGAACCACAGAAGGAACTATTTTGCTACAAATCAAGGTTGGGCTAGTCATCCAAGAGACACTCTGCCATGTTATTGATCTCAACCTACCATTTACCATCCTCCTTGGTCGCCCATGGATTCATGCCATGAAAGTCATTCCATCCACTTACCATTAGTGCATCAAATTTTTGCATCAGGGAACTGAGGTAACCATCCATGCCGATTCATAACCCTTTGCTTACTGTAATGCGGTTGAAGCCTCATATACAAACCATTTCCCTAGAATTGATATTGGTACAGCTATCACTAGCTCATCCCACACTTGTAATGACCCAGAAACCATCTTTGCCTCCACCTTATCTACCATGAAGATCACTAACAAAGGTTGTGGAGAGTATAGTCTATCAGATGCATTTGTTGTCGGGGCACTCCCACTTGATCCACATGCCCATGGATGATTGACATATCACAAAGCTAAGGAGATTTCACCTCCTCGATACAAATAGTTTGGCCCAACAACCTTTGTATCCTCTAAAATCCCTCTTCATGAGGAGCTCACTCCGGATATCAACAATTGGTTACATAAGGATGCACCTCAAAGAAATCAGGCACGCATTGATCACTTTAGCCAAAAGTATCCCCAAGAACATAAGCTCATCACTAACAAATGGAACTATCAAAGAGGTGGTCTAGGACTAGAAGAAAGAGGAATGCAGTGTCCCATCGACACACACAAGTGGGAATCGAAGTCAGGTCTTGGCTTTGGCATACCCACAACTGAGGGCACTAATACAGACGATCACACTTTTTCGAAACTACAACCTTGTCGAAATTGAAAACATTCTTGAGGAAGTTGAAAAGAGAGCCTACGATGATATCCTAGACCAAATCTCCCTTGGAGACTCTATTCTCCAAGAACTATCCATCCACCTCATTTACCTACCACTCACCCATCCACAACTCATAGATTGGGACCAACCAAGTGTCATACACATTGATGAGTTCACATCAGAGGAAGTGCTTCTGAGATTCATGTGATCTGAAACACCTCACAGGAAAACAAAGCCAAATTTTGCCTATATCTACAAGCTAGATCCCAAGGGGTATTTTGGAGAAAATCCCCAACCTAGTTCCGATACACCCAAAACTAGAACTAAGGTGAATCTGGGACTAGCTAAGGTAGTAAAGAGGAAACCCCAATAAGAACATCTAGAGCAACAAGCATAACATGAGGATTTAGCATTACCTCCTCAAGATAATCAACCAGAGGTTTCATCTATTCTAATTGAGGATACTAGAGAAGTCAACATCAGTTATTCAGAGATCCCCAGACTTGTTCACATTGTTGCATCCCTATCACAAGACCAAGTTGATCTCCTCTTTGAGGTCCTAAGGGAGAACATTGGCCGATTTGCATGGTCATATCAGGACATGCCAAGACTTGATCCAAAGATTGTAGTTCATCATGTTGCAGTCAATCCAAAGATCAAGCCCGTCAAACAAAAGCTTAGAAAAATGCACCCCAAGGTGGCATTACTAGTCAAAGATGAATTAGGAAGAATGTTAGCTACTAAGGTTATTCGACCTATCGACTACTCAGAGTGGATCTCCAACATGGTCCTCGTCACTAAACCTTTCGGTGACTTCAGAATCTGCACTGATTTCAGAGATCTTAACAAAGCTTGTCCAAAAGATGATTTTCCCTTACCCAACATAGATATGATCATAGATCTTACAACTGGACATGAAATTTTGTCCCTCATGGATGGATTTTCTAGGTACAATCAGATCAAGATTGTAGAAGAGGATCAGCATAAGATAGCATTGACTACTCCTTGGGGAAGCTTTTGTTACAACATGATGCCTTTTGGCCTAAAGAATGCTGGGGATACCTATCAAAGAGCTATGACAACCATTTTCCATGATCTTATCCATAGCATTTTGGAGGATTATGTAGATGATATCTTGGTTAAATCTCACACCTTCATGAATCATCTTGCTGACCTGGAGAAAGTCTTTGATAGGTTAGCCAAATATCATCTCATGTTGAATCCCAAGAAGTGTGTCTTTGGGGTCACATCTAGCAAGCTTCTAGGCTTTATAGTTTCTAAATGAGGTATAGAGATTGACCCCAAGAAGGTCAAGGCTATCTTAGACATGCCTCCTCCCCAGACACTACGACAACTTTTCTCTCTTCAGGGAAAGCTTCAATCTGTTTGGCGTTTCATCTCCTAGCTTGCAGATAAGTGTACACCATTTTCACATTTACTGAAGAAGGATGAGAACTTCAAGTGGGATCCTTTATGTCAGTGCAGCTTCGACCATCTCAAGCAGTATCTCATCAATCCCCCTATCTTGGTTCCATCAGTTCTTGGTTGTCCCCTAATTTTGTACATATCAGCAACACCTACTGCTCTAGGGGTACTTCTAGCACAGCTTGATGACTATGGAAGAGAAAGAGCCATCTATTACATCAGTAGAACCCTAGTTGGTTATGAACTCAATTATACTCCTATGGAAAAAGCTTGTTTGGCAGTTGTTTTCTCAACTCAAAAGCTTCACCATTACATGCTAAGTCATACCATCCAACTAATCTCCAAGATTGACCCTCTCAAGTATATGCTCTCTCGAATAGCACTTACAGGCTGTTTGGCCAAATGGGTTATGCTCCTTAGCGAATTTGACATCTAGCATGTGGATAGAAAGGAAATCAAAGGGCAAGCTATAGCAGATCACCTAGCTGATGCACCTCTAATAGATGCATATCCTTTGATCATAGAATTTCTAAATGAGAATATTTGCCTAATTGAAGAACAACCCCGTGGAAACTTTATTTTGATGGTTCATACACATCTCATGGATCATGGGCAGGAATATTGTTGGTCACACCTCAAGGAGATTACATTCCTAAAGCTTTTAAGCTACAATTCCCTAGCACCAACAATATAGCTGAATATGAGGCTCTCATAGTAGGATTAAAGATAGCTATAGAATGGAACATCATTGAGTTACAAATCTTTAGAGATTCTCAGCTCATTATCAAGAAAGCCCTAAATGAATATCAAACTAAAGATGAAAAGCTATTACCCTACAAAGAGCTAGTTGATCAGCTAGCGTAGCATTTTACAAAGCTTTAGTTTACACAAGTGCCTCGAATAGAGAACAAAGCAGCAAATGCTAAAGCTACTATCGGCTCACTCTTGGAAATTCCCCAAGTAGCTACACAGTATGAGTTTTTAGTCGAGTATCTCCTCACACCTGCCTATGTGAATGATGACTCAAACCGTGTTTTTATCTTGGTTGGTCCCTAATCCCCTTGGTACTATGAGATTCATGCTTACCTTAACGATGGTATCATATCCCCTCACCTCAGACATACCCAATGCCAGAACCTCATCCAAAAATCCTCCCGCTATGTTATCATATCCAATACCCTATATCGTCAGGGTTATCACAATACTCTCTCTCTAGATGTTTAGACCAAAATGAGGTCATGATGGTGTTAAAATAAGTACACTCTAGACTTTGCAGTGCCCACATGAGTGGTATTGTCCTAGCACAACAAATCCTTAGAGGGTGCTACTATTGGCGTACCATTGAAGAAGACTCCTGTGACTTTGTCAAAAAGTGTCTCCCATGTCAGCAGCACGCAAATCTTATGCACGCTCAAGCACAGGATCTACAACCTATTACACCACCTCGGCCTTTCGCTTGTTGGGGCCTTGATCTAGTTGGAACTATCACACCCCTCTCATCTGATGGACATAAATGGATAATAACAGCTATAGACTATTTCACTAAGTGGGTGGAAGAAATCCCCCTAGTCTCAACTACAGGAGTTCAGGTCTCCAAGTTCATCTTGTACCACAATGTTTACTGCTTTGGCATCCCATCCACCATCTTTACCGACCACGGAGGTAACTTTGAAAATCTCAACATGGAAGAAAAATGCACTTCCCTCCGCATCCATCACCACTTTTCTAACCCATATTTCCCACAAGGTAATGGCCAGGCAGAGGCAACTAACAAAACCCTCCTCAAAATCCTAAAGAAAGTTGTCAATGATTTCGGCCGTGATTGGCACCTACAAATAAATCTAGCCCTATGGGCCTATCGAACCTCCTTCTGTACATCCACCGGCCCAACTCCATACTCCCTAGTCTATGGTGCCAAAGCGGTACTACCTATAGAGGTTGAACTTCCCTCCTTGCGCATATCTTTGCAAGGGAAAATATCATATGACGAATACAGAGTAGCTCGGGTCACCCAGTTAGATCTCTTAGATGAGAAGTGACAACAAGCCTATGATCATCTCACAGTCTATCAAACTCATCTCAAAAGGAATTTCAACAAGAAGGTGCTCCCATGACACTTTCAACCAGGTGACATGTTCCTCAAAGAAAATATGAAAGTCCAAGCTAATCGAGAAAAGAAAGGCAAGTTTGAACCTACATGGCTTGGTCCTTATGTTGTCACTACATCCTTTGACTCTAGAGCCTATTAGTTATCTACATTGGAAGGAGAACTCTTGAATGATCCTACTAACATCATTCATCTCAAGAAGTTCTATACTTGAAGATCCTTGGTATACCCAGCTTTTGAAAAATACAAAAAAAAATAGTAAAGAGAAATAAACGTCTAATGGTGAAAACTTGGCAATTCAAGCACCTTGGATAGGTACCTTGGTGAAAACTTGATAATTCAGGCGCCTTGTGTACTAAGACTAATCCATTATCTATCACTATCCTATCCCTCATCCATTCACCCACCATCCCATAAAATACTTGCTTGTTCCCTTGGTGTTCCAACCAAATATCCAAAATCTATTGGAGCTTGTAAATACCTCCTATACAGCTTGTAAATCTTGTACCTCAGCTTGTAAATCTTATACCTCAGCTTGTAAATCTTGTATCATCCCTTGTATCATACCTTATATATCCAAAATCTTTTCCAAAGCTTGTACCATATTCTAGCTTGTAAATAATCTTGTATCCTTGCTTGTATCTTATCACATGCACATAAAGAATCCCATTTTCATTAAGCTTTTCACAAACCATCTACCTATCTACCTATCAACTATTGTAGACATCCCACCCTTCACAAAAATTTCCATCTCACAAACCCCAAATGTGAACAACCTTGTACATTTGTAACATATCTTGGTTCGTCAGCTTGTACATCCTCTTTAGCTTAGTACAATTGTATCTATCCAGCTTTCATGTCAAGTTCCTCCTTGATCAACATCTTGCACACATTGCACAACCCTTGGTTAGCTATTCCAATACATCCTTTAGCTAGATCTCATGTCACCAAAGTGTTATCCTTCTTAGTTCAGCTTACCAGATGCATCATCCAGATCCATCAGCTTAGGTGCTCTCCGATAGATCCTTGTAGGATATAGCTTTCCTCATGTCTGATCTTGGTCCATTAGTACCTCATCCTACCCATCTCATTTGCAAACATTTCTCTTTTGGATTTTCGCTTTCTTTTGATTTAGAATCTTCCCTTTTGGGTCTTGAGGTATCTTTTCCAAGCAATCTTTTTGTTCCCTCCTCAAGGTTGCCATGATCTTTCATATCATGGTATGCTACGAATAGGGCAATCTGAGAATAAGGTCTTGATCATGTCTTTTTCTTGTTTTTCTTTTCTTCTTGTGGGTTACCCAGTGTCGGTTCCACACTGCTTCCTCTGGGATTCATGTGTGATGCTGGAGCAATCCTTGTGTGTTTGTTTTGAGTTAGTTTGTCAGTCCTCTGGATAGTTGGTGAAAAGGGCTTGACATTCTTGGTAACCTTGGCAATTAACCAACAATCTTATAGCAAATCTAGTGCTCAACTACATGGTGGTGCTTCTCTTTGAAGTATCCCCCCACTCAAAAAGCTTCAATGGAATCCCTTCATCTCCATTATTCCCCATCCATCTCCAAAATCTATCTCTCCTACCCTAGCTTGTGCAACTGTATCTCTTTGAATCAATCATCACTCTTAGCTTTAGCGATCCACAATCCTAGTCTTAGGGATCCACCAATCCAATCAATCCACCAAGCCTCATCTTTCAAGATCCATAATCCTAGTCCTAGGGATCTTCGAAACCCATCTTCCGCCAATCTAACTCTTTGAAATCTTGTTGCATCAGCTTTTTTTATCCCATCATCCATCTCCCTATCCTAGATTTCTTTTTATAGTGCTCTGCTCCTTCATCCTCCCCCCAATCCTAAAATTCTTAAGCTTTCTTCCTCTTGTGCCTTTGATTCTCCCTTTATCATTCTCCTGTAGTGAGAGTTTGAGCTAATTTAGCCTCTTCTCTTAAGCCAATATGAGTTTCCTTGCTCATCTCAGATTCTTGTACTTTTCAAGAAGCCATCGAGCCTCGCTTTCTCTTCCCATCGCCTTCTTGAGGGGACATCATCTAAGTCTAGTCTCTCCTCTTCTTATCTGAGACTGGGGCAACCTTGTTGCTAAAACATCTTCCTCGTGTCATCTTCATTCGAACTTCTTTGAAATAATGTTGTCTCAACACTATGTCAAAGAGGGGAAAAATGTAGACACCTAAATTTGATTAACCTCTTTGGTAATCCTATTTAGTTATCTCTAAAGGCATCATTAATTAAATTTCTATTTAATTAATCCTTTTCCATCCCCTGGTTGATTAATTTAATTAATCATCTATAGTCCTCATTGATAAATCAAATAACTTATTATTTATCAATTAAATTCTATTCTTCTATCTAATTCCAAAACCCTCATTTATTAAATAAATCTATTTCATAAATAAAACCCTCAAATCTAATAAGCCCCTAACTTATCCCTAAACCTTCTTTTTAGCCTAATCCACCCCATCCACCCATACTAACCAAGCTTAGCCGCTAACTCACCCACCCTCACAAATGCCATCCACTTGCAAATCTCTAACATCCCTAATCTAATCCTAAACCCAAGCCTAATCCACCCCCTAATGTTGTCACATTCCCTAAACAAGCTTAAGACTTTCCTAAGCCAAGGAAAGTCAACAATCTCAACTCCCTCCAAAATATCCCAACCACCCAACAATGAATGCTCTTACAAAAGCCACAAAGACTCTCACAAGCTCTTACAAGCCATAATGAAGGGTCTTTATGAAGATATTATCCCTTGAGCCTCCTTTTTTGACTCATCCATCCCCTTTCCCCCATCCACTCACCCTGTGACATGTGTCACTCCTTGATTGGTGCTAAACAAACACAATCCATGTAGCCCCTTTGAGTGCATCCTAGCCCTCCTTAAGCTTTTCCCCATCCTTGCATCTTATCCCTCCATCCCTCAAGCCCTTAGCCTATAAATTAAATCCCCTCCCAAGCCATTTCATCACAATCCTTGAGCTAAAGTTATAATGCCATTTTGAGAGCAAGTTTTACATCAAATCCATTCACCCAAGCCAAAATCCATCAAGAACACCATTGAAGCTAATTTGAGAAGCCTTGAGCATACATCCCACATCCACATAATAGACTCATCCCTAAATCAAGTGACCATCCTCATTGGGAGAGCCATTCTATGGCTCATATTCTCATTTGATGGTTTCACTTTGTCTCTCTTATATGTTATGGTTTTTATGCTAGTTAATGCTTTTGTTCTCTTAATAGATTAGTATTACTTGCTAACATATTTTTCATATAAAGCATCCACTACATTACACAAAATTTTTATGCACTAGATAAAATTGAAGGCTCTGTCCATACTAATCAGTCAAAGTAGTTCTGAACTTGGTGACCAATGGTGACTCAGTAGATGTAGTGTCACTTGGTAGATATTGCATACCAAGTTTACCTTGCTTCACTCGGTAAACACTACTTCTTCCAACGCTCGATTTATACTAAATTTTCATGGAACAAACTTACTACTTGGTAGACACTATGAAGCTTGTAGACACTGCTAGTCTACACATTGCCTGAATTCACTTGGTAGCCACTATTCTACTCAATGTAAACTGTTGAACTCTTTGAAGCTTGGTTAACACTAGAATGCTTAGTGAGTGTAGGAAACTAAGTGCTGAGCTTGGTAGCTATACAAATATGGATAAGTTTTGTCACTAATGGAAATACTAACTTAATGCCAACATAATGAGACTCATTAGTGCCTTAGGGATTCTAGGATTGTCACTAAATATGAGGCACTCAACTGAAAAGAAAAATACCTATCAAACCTAACAAAATTTAGGTTTCTTTGCATCCCGGGTCATATCTACACTCCATAACTAGACTGGCAGTGCTTCTCCATCCTCTTCTCTGTTCAACTCCATTTCTTTACCAAAATATGTCATTCCTTTAAACAAAAAATATGCATCAACAAAGAATAATGGCCAAGAAGTTTTCTCCACTTTCCCTTTTGCAATTCCAACCAGGCCAATATGAATTTCTTCATTCAAATAAGAAGCAAAATAAAAAATAACATATACACCATATGAAGCAATCTGAACCATCACATACATAAGACTGATGGGCATGAAATTTTGTTCATCCTCACTAGAAACTCGACATAGAGTCCTATATATTTCTACAGCTCGAGAAGTGAAAAGATCCTTTTAAAGGGTTCCCTAGAGGCTACAAGTATTACTAGAAAAGTTCCAATTGTGACAATATGTGCCCTCAGTGCACCTCCCCTAATCACATCCTTGTTTTTCTTGTATTCATTTTCTAATTCTTGCAAATTAATTGGCACATGATAATTTATCAATGGCTCTAGGCAAAATACCTCTCTAATCTCCTCAAGACTGATTTAAACCAGAGGCACACCATTAGTTCTTCTTACCATTCTAACAGCTTGGTCATAATTCTTTGCAATGGCTTTAAGAAAATAACAATCCATGAAGACACTTGGAACTATTAGTTTTCCCAAATCAAAATTTTAGACATTAGCATGCAGGGAAAACAAAATCCTATCTGAAAACCATTTCTTAAACAAAACAAGACCAATCTGTGAAGTTGTTGTATCCCTAACCTAGTTGCCCTTATCATACAATCCATCTGCAATTTTTAGCCTAGGGTTTAAAGAACTTAATTTCTTAACCTACATAGTCTCAGCGATGGACTCTGGGAGTAACTCTAGCAAGTCATCATGAACATTTCTATCCATATAATTCAATTGCCCAGAAAACACTTTCTTTGGAGGCATCTTGACTGTAATTCACAGAAATTAAAAAAGTTTTAGAGATTATTGTATATAGGAACTTACTTGATTTCTACTTGTTTGCTCTATAATTCTGTAATTATCTTGCGTACACTAGGGAAATTGTTTTACCTTTCACTCGAGCTTGACACAACATTCTCACTAATTTATTTTACTTAGGAAGCTCAAAATCTAGTTTGGGTAAGATGAAAATGGTGCAATCTTTTCCAATATACTCTATTTTTTCTTGCACGTGAAGCCTTCATACCTCATTAATGAACTGTAAGGGAAAAATAGAGTGGCATCACCTTCCTTTTTAAATTTTCACTATTGATCTTTGAAAAATCCTATGATCCAAGGATGCTAGAAGGAGTGACTCACATTCTACTTGACATGTTGGCAGTCAATCCAATGATATTTTTCAATGTGTACCTTTCCCTCATTGTTAGCACTTCAAACTGGACCCACTAACTTCTAAGGACACGACTTGTTGAGTCACTACCTCCCTATCCATAAAGAGTGTGCATATTGCCATAGTGAGGAAGAAAAAACCCTAGATCTGATCTTAATCTAATGGCAGGCATTTTAATACATTTTCATTACTATAATGGTGGGTCCCTCTTGCATTTTCCTTGTTCACTATGTCGCTATGCATAAAAAGTGAGCAACTTTTAATAGTGACAAAGTGATGATCATTGATTTCCTTTTGATCAAGTAGAGGACATTCAATGCATCATGTAATATGAATATGGTGGGCCCCCTCTTTATCTACTTTACTCACTATGTTACTATACATAACCCTTGAGCAATTCACCATAGTGAGGTAGCGACTATTTTTTATCTCATTTTGATCAAATGATCACAATTCTTCACCAAGTTTCTGACTTGGAAGTGAGTATGCATTCTTGATGACACTAATCTATCTTGACACACTAGCATATATATACTATTTTAATCCTTATGGTGACATCATGTCCTCTAGACTTCATTGTGTTTCTTAGTTTCAAGCAGGTTGCCAGATCACTACTAGCAAAGCATGAAGCTTTTTCGATCATGACATAGATACTTTTGATGATCCATCAAAGTCCAGTGTTGGGAACAACTTAAACATGGTAACCATAATTGGTATGATTGTCACAAAAAAAAGCACACTTTCTAGAATATCTTTCTTGGGATCTTCATAATCATCCCTCATTTCAAAAGAGTGGCGCCCTTTGTATTATCTAGCCAATCATTATGTCACTACTAGCAAGGCACAATGATTTTGCAGTCATGAAATAGTGACTTTTGGTGAGATTTGCATTCTAATGATGGAGAAAAGGTGGCATGTCAATCACAATCATACCAATTAGTATCATTTTTCAGAAGAGTCAACATGCACATTGATAATATTAAATATGAATTCTACGGTCACCATAAATTTTTAAAAGTTGCCACTTTCTTCATTTTTTGGTTAGTCACTATATCGCTACTAATAGAGTGCATAGATTTTGTAGTCAAGATATAGTGACTCACTGGAAAATCTGAGTTCTGATGACAACATTTGCAACTTGCTCCACGTGTATCCTTTCTAACACTGACAACTCTATGATGGAGCACATGAGCAAAACTTGTTCAAATCAATGCACATTTCTAGGATCAGATTTCATTTTTTGATACCACAACTCAATTTTTGATGGTTGCTATGTCATTATAGTAAAAAAACCTTGCATTTTGTTATAGCGATGATGTGACAATTATGGATCTAACCAAGATCAGATGGTGGAGAAGATTTTGAAAAAAGGTACTCAACATGACTCCAAGATTAAGTGGGAATGGATTATTCACTTTTTCAAAACATTTCATGCCAAGATAAATTCAAAAGGTACAAAACCTAGTGTTTAACAAAGATTTTTCAAAAGGTAATAAAACTACAAGGTCCCAAAAAACTAGAAACCCTAGCCTCTAACAATGGACTCAAATCTGATTTTTATATCTAGATTGGGAAAATTTGTCACATAAAAAATCAGATCAACACCATACATGCAATATTATGATGAGTGATCTTAGCCATGTCATCCTCAACATGTCTTCTTCATGTCCTCAACCTTGATCCTTAAGATATCAATTCTGCTAGGAGATCTATCAAGTTTACCAAAACATGCCTCTATAAACTCTATTTCCAAACAAACATCACCAAAACTTACATAACTTCTTCTAGACTTGTGGTTTCTAATTATAATGTTAACTGCATATAATAGATACTCAGAAGTATCTCCCATAACCTTAGGTGGTTATCATGTTCAACTAGCCATCCATACCATCTTAATATTTTTTTTGTTCTTCTGCCAGATACTACACAAGACATCAAACATGCTATGTTTACATCAATGAAAAACTCACTTAGTCATAAACGTAATATATCATCATCAAACCAATCTTCCAATCTTGCCAATCTTCCAACACCTAGCACACCTTATATTTCTAGCAATATATGATTTAGGGAAATATATGAGGTTAGAAGTGTTATTTCTTAGATTTGTTGTATAAATATTATTTTTGCATCTTGTTCTTCTTTTTCTATAATTTTTTGGAAAGTCTTTGTACATGGTATAATCATGTATTCATGAAACTTTAATGTAGAATGCACATAGACTGACAACGAACTAAACTAAACCCAAGAAATCATTATGAAAATGTAAATTCTACAAATGTCTCATGTTTCCCTAACTACAAATACTAAGAAAGCTCTTAGACCGATACCCCAGTAATAGTTCTAGAATAGAAATATGCTTAGAATTCAGATCTACAAGAATGCATGCAAGATCTATGACTATGATGTAGATTATATGAAGATAACAACTCTTAGAATGCTATGAAAATGGACATGCAATGAGCTAACATATAATAAATGATGCTAAATAACATACAAACAATGCTAAAATGATAACTCAAAGTGTTCCTATAGTGCAAATGCCTAAAACTTGGGTCCTTTGGCTCTTGGATTTCTCTCCTATTTGTAGGATTTTGGAAGGGATTGGGGTAAGAATTAGGATTTTCACCTTTGAGTGGTGGATGAAATTGAAACTAAAAATATCTCATAAGAGACCAAGAGGAAGAGTCTAACAGACTTGGTTTTTAGGATAAATGAGGATATTTCTAATTCTTTTAAATGAAAAAGGGAGATTTTCATTTTTGTGAGGGTAAATGACTTTATTGATTTAATAAATGTCTTATTTATATTCAACAATTTTGTCTTTTTCTTCCTCCCCTTTTGAATTTCATTTTATGAATTTGAATTTTTTTCCTCCTCTTTTAAAGTTGATTTAGGTCTTGTCAAATTGATAGATAATTAATGACTTGATGTGATTTTTGATTTGAAAGTTTGTTGTGTTTCTTCTGATTTTCTCCTTAATTTGCATTGATTGATCAGAATTGCATAATTCAGGTCTTTAACAATTTTCGGATGTCTATAAATGCCCCTCTTTAAGCTAATATGTGAAGAATATTAGTTCAAAGATTGTCTTAATAATCTAATTTTATGTTGAATTCGGATGATTGAATGATGTCTTGACATTTTGCAGTTGTCATGGTGTCTGGTTGTTGATGGCTTGATGTCTAATATTTGATGATTTTATGTCTTGATTGTTGTTGATTTTGCTGATTAATATTGTGATGTTTTCACTTGGATACCCTGGTTTTGGTTAATTTAATGTTTGAAATTTTGGCTACGATAGAATGTTTTTGATTTATTCAGAAAATTTTGATGCCCTAGTTTGCATGCCCTGGTTTGATATGGATATACTACCCCCTCAAAAATGAAATTGGAAAAAAATGAAAGTGTGAAAATTTAGGAGGTTCCAATTTTATTTTTGAAATGTTGGATAATTGATGGATAAAGATGGTCAAGTTGATTTAGTGCAATACCCAATTCGTGAAAAGATTCCAATGCTGGATAAACAAGGTGAAAAAGTGATATACATGCCCCTAAGGAGGGTTAAATAGGTCAAAAGGCCTCCTACCCTTTTCTTTTTCACTCTCTCATTTGACATTTCACATTTTGGAGCTCTGAGCTAGTGAGGATGGTGGTCCCTTTACGAGAGCATGAATTCAAGAGGGGTCGTAGGTACAAGCATCTAGTGGACTATGGTGCCCCAGTAAGTCATTGAGATCCTCCATTTTAATATTTTTGCATTTTTGCATGGATTTTGGTGAATTTCATATGAATTTTTGTGGGAAATTGGCTTTTTAGGCATATTAGTGCATTTAGCTTTTCTTTTAGTGCTTTTGATTTCTTATAGCACATATGAGTAATGTTTTAGCACATATGTAGGGTGAATCAGTGCATACAAAAACCTAGGTTTTTGGCAAATTAGTGCATATAGTGAACATGTAGCACATATAGGTGTTTTGGTAGTGCATTTGCACACTTTAGCGCATATGTATAATGTTTTAATGCTTCAGTTTTTAATAGCACTTTTGCAATGTTGAATAGTGCATATGATCATTTAAATAGTGCTTAGCCATGTTATAAGACATTCAAGGTATCAAATAGCACTTCTAAATTTTATAATAGTGCATAGGTCTATTATAGTGCATTTGAATGGTTTTATAGTGCATGTGTCCTAGGAAATAGCACAAATAAACTATGAAGGACAAAAATAGATTATAAAGTCTAAATTGAGTGAAAGATAACACAAGAGGCTAGATTCTAGTTATGTTAGTCAAGGATCTATCATAATGGGTGAACAATAGTAGTTAGGTAGTCATGAAGTGATGTTCTAGGATCAGTCTAATGACAGGTAGGTAAAGAATGATGCCCCAGCTCGGGAGATAGAGTGGGGAAAACAAATAGGTCTAACTTAGGATAGAGAATGACAAGTAATAGGTCCAAGATAGAACTAGTAGCTAAGTAGCTAGATATAGATTGTAGAATAATGTATGATGATCAGTTGTGACAAAGGCTAATGTTGTTTTTTGTTTGTTTGATGAAAAATAGGTATGTGGGTGAAAGGTATACCCATAGGTCTTTTATACCCATGGGTTTGTTCTAAATGTTATAATAGTGCATAGGTCTATTATAGCGCATTTGAATGGTCTTATAGTGTTTGTTTCCTAGGAAATAGCACAAATAAACTGTGAAGAACAAAAATAGATTATAAAGCCTGAATTGAGTGAAAGATAATGTAAGAGGCTAGATTCTAGGTATGTCAGCCAGGGATCTATCATAATGAGTAAACAATATTAGTCAAGCAGTTATGAAGTTATAGCTATAGGTTTGTTATAAATTTTATAATAGCACATAGGTCTATTATAGCACATTTGAATGGTCTTATAGCACATGTGTCCTAGGAAATAGCACAAATAGACTGTGAAGGGAAAAAATAGATTATAAAGCCTGAATTGAGTGGAAGATAATGCAAGAGGCTAGATTCTAGGTATGTGGGTGAAATATATACCCATAGGTTTTTTCTAAATGTTATAATAGAACATAGGTATGTTATAGCACATTTGAATGGTGTTATAGCATGTGTCCTAGGAAATAGTGCAAATAAACTATGAAGGGAAAAAATAGATTATAAAGCCTAAATTAAGCAAAAGATAATGAAAGAGACTAGATTGTAGGTATATGTCATAATGAGTAAAAAATAGTAGTTAGGCATTCATGAAGTGATGTTTTAGGATCAATCTAATATAGGTAGGTAAAGAATGATGCCCTAGCTCGGGATATAGAGTGGGGAAAACAAACAGGTCTAACTCAGGATAGAGAAGGGTGAGTAATAGGTCCAAGATAGAACTAGTCGCTAAGTAGCTAGATATAGATTGTAGACTAATGTATGATAATCACTTGTGACAAAGGGTAATGCTGCTCTTTTTTTGTTTGATGAAAAATAGATACGTGGGTAAGGGTTATACCCATGGCCCCTAGGGGTAGTAGTCAGATTATCAATGGATGACTGATAGGTGATTGATAGATGTGGGTTTACTTATTTTCTACAGATGCCCAAATTTTGAGTAAATAGGGGGCTATTGATAGCTATGGCTAAGCAGTGGTACTTAGACCATAACACCTTTCATTTGCTAATGGGGGAGTTAACTATGAATCCTAAGGATGTATATCAGATATTTTAGATCTTGATAGTAGGGGATTTGGTGTACTATGATCAAACCACTGATGGCACTACTTTTTGAGATTTTTTCAAGGATGACAACATTAGGGATGACAATGTATCATGGTTTCAGATGCTGCAGTACAAGGCATTGCCAATAGTTTTGGCTAGATTGATAGAAGGATTTTTTTCACCAAACTACTGAGGGCAAAGATTTCAAATTGGATGGGGTCGATTGATATAGGATATGATTGATCAGCCATGGAGATTTTCATGGGGTAGTTTCATTTTGGCTCACTTATATCATGACTTACATCAAGTTGTATATTCTAGAGCCTCATTGCTATTAACAGGGGTAATTTTGTTATAGCTATGGACATGGGAGCATTTATCCATCACTCATCTATTATGTGTATGAAAATAGTCGTA
Organism: Cupressus sempervirens; assembly: GCA_028749045.1. Taxonomy (NCBI): domain Eukaryota; kingdom Viridiplantae; phylum Streptophyta; class Pinopsida; order Cupressales; family Cupressaceae; genus Cupressus; species Cupressus sempervirens. The sequence continues at coordinate 685,259,973 of CM053790.1, forward strand.
GGGTATGCCTTATATGTATACTTACTTTGTTGTGATCATGCATCCCCATTTGGGCAAGATAGAGTATTAGTGGTGTATATTGGATGGCATTGATGAGGTTGTGTGGAGACCTTACAAGTTTATAGAGCTATGGGGAAAGGATGATGATGAGATGGTATATTTATTTGGTCTAAGGTATTTACTTAGCTGAGTACCTACAGTGATAGAGAGGTTTTGTTTCAAGTGGGTGGTGAGACAATTTGATTAGAGAGAGAGCATGCCACCAGGGGCAACACATTATGCTTAGGTGCAGTTAGAGAGAGAAGTTTGGGGGCTGACTTTGGAGTATGAGGCTTGCTTGGATGCCTTTCTATAGATGATAGACACACCACAATCATGGGCATTGTGGGATGGAGTAGTAGATGTAGGGATGGAGGGGGACTATGTACGATGGTTTTGAGAGAATCTCTTTTCAAGATATACAGATCCAATAGAGCCTATTCTTGGGATTGATGAACTATTGAGTTGGGGAGAGGATGACGATGATGAGGGTGGTTTGGGTTTAGGTAGAGGGAGATGATGGGCCAGAGTTAAGGCAAGAGGTGTGGTTAGAGCACAGGGGAGGTAAAGTGAAGTAGCTATGGTACTATCATAGAGGGGTGTGGCATGAGGTCCAATGTAAAGACTAGTAGGTGTAGGGAGGGTTAGAGGAGGGATGGTTGGTGGTGTGGGAATTAGGGTGTGGGACAGAGGTGTTGGGAAGGTTAGGGTAGAGCAAGTGAGGGCTAGGTTGCCTAAGGATGTTCAGTTTATTCAGTGACTGAGGCCAGAGGTATAGGATCCTATTAGAGATCCACAAGATGTATTTCTATAGGGGTCACAACAGGTGTTGTCAAGTGCATAGCCACCATCAAAGAGGCTAGGGGGACCCACTAATTTAGAGGCTTAGATGAGTGTCATGGAGGCTCAGGTGGGTGAGCTGATGAGTACTCTATAGGCATTTATAGCTATGATGAAATTGGGGCCACCACTACCATTGAGGACAGATGAGGCATTGATGAATCAGAAGGCCATAGCTGAATAGGTTGCACCCATGATAGATGCAATGAAGCAGGCACCACACAAGGATATGAGTGTCTCCGACGAGAAGGGACCTTTGTTTCAGCCACCTATGCAAGGATGAGTGTACAGTATGTGTTATGGCATTACTCATCATCATGTATGATTATTCTTGTGATGTTCAATTGATATTGATGTTGATGTAATTGCTGATCTTTGGATGTTCATGTGCATGGATGTTGTGATTTGTTGATGTTAACATTATTTGATCACTTGGATACTCTTTTTGATGCAATCTATCTTATAGCTATGTTGATTATATTGACTCATGGATGCATGTGATGATTTGATTTGGTGGATATGATAAGAGTAGACATTGATGTGTGTGTGTGTGTGTGTGTGTGTGTGTGTGTGTGTGTGTGTGTGTGTGTGTGTGTGTGTGTGTGTGTGTGTGTGTGTAGCATGACATATGGATAATAATGAAAACAAATGAAATGACAATAAATATATGAGGAATGAAAATGTGATGTGATGGTGTGAATGTAATGAAATAAAATGAAATGTAGGAAAAATGGAATTTGATGTAATGCAATGTGGTAAATGAACTATAATGAAATGATAATGGGTGTAATGTAATGATATGAGATGTGATGTGGTGTGGTAAAATTAATTTTAATGTAATATGATGTAAGGAAAATGAATGGTGAAAAATGGATTATGATAAATGAAATGTAATGCAAATGAATTCTGTGATAATGTAATGTAATGGAATGAAAATGAAATGATATGTGAGGTAATAATATAAAATGTAATGAAATGAAATTTTGCAATGTTATAAGATGTAATGCAATGAAATGAAATGCAAATCCAAAGTGTGATGAAATGTAAAAGGAATTGATATGTTGTGATGAGAGGAAATATGATATGTGGTATGATGAAATAGGATTGAATGTAAATGAATGCAATTTAATGTAATGTAATGATGTGCAGTGAAATGGGATTTTTTGTGATGTGATGTGATGTGAAATGAAATGAAATAAATGTGTAAATAAAAATAGAAAATATAGATGAACCAATGTGTGATAAAGTGTCATGGAAGAGAACATGGAAAAATGAGAATAAAAATGTCAAGATGGCTTGTAATGACATGGAATGAGATATGAAAATTGGAGAAAATGTAATGTGGTGACATGTAATGGGAACATAATGAAATAAAATGTAATGTGACCAATAGAATGTGAAAGAAAGTGACAAATAGAAGGAAATGAAATGGTTTGAGATTTGAAAGCTATGGAATGGGATGTCAACTTTTGAGATTCAAAAGCCATGAAATGGAAATAGATGAAATGCATGAATTAAAGGTAATGTGATGAAGAACATGAAATGCAAGTCACAGATATAGGAAAATAGGGAAAGTGAAATATAACAAAATGAAATGGATTATGATATGTAAAGAAATGAAATGGGAGGGAATGATATTTGATGTAATGAATTATGATGAATGAAAAGGAAATAAAATGGGATGTGATGAAATGAAATTGTTTGAGATTTTTTGTCACTTAGGTTTGCACCCTTGTCCAAAGCCTATGCGTGAGGACAACCTAGTGAAACATGGAAACAACCTCCAAGCTGTGGGACTTGAACTATGAGGTTGAGTCTTCATAGAAGGCCGGCTTCATCTTACTATCAAGATGCATCTAACTACTCTTGGAGAGGAAAAGGAAGAAGGAGAGCATGAAAGAAAATATACCTAATCTAATCTAAAGAGGTGATGCACCAAAATAGAGTGTTCAGACCAATCTTTGCCCATATATGCACTTTTGAACCAGAATGAAACTAAGGATATATACATTCAGACTTGCTTTAATCTAATAATCACATGCAGATTAGAAGACCAAGATGAATGATACAAGGAAAGAGAGATTCACTTATATTATCATTCACAGGCCAAGGAAATACATTCATGCAGGTCATAAATCTCTACAAAAAACCAGTAAGAGGCAAAGAGTTCTTGCACTTTCATACCATGGTTGAAGGAGATAAGCTAGAAATCATGCAGTTCAGAGGCAAGGGGAATTTTACACTGGAATTGTAGAGCAATAGTAGAGAACAATAGAGAATGATCAACCTTTTAAAATTCATAAAAATTTTCCTTTATAGCTCAGGCATAACTGGGATGTCCTCCAACTGTAATTACTTCACAACAACCTGTCATTAAGTCCTGTAGAGAACAATCATGAAGAAAATCTGAACTAGATACAGATCCAAACGCGATGATATCTGACCCTCTGTGTCAAATAATGCCTTGAGAAGATATAAATGGTGCCATTAAGCCACTCCAACTAGGTAGATGGATCAAAAATAGGTAGTGGAGTGTCCCTCTTGTTCTGCACTCATTCGAAGGTGGTTGGGATCGATCATAAATAGCAAATCGTGCAGGAAACCTGACCTCTTATCATTTTATTTTATTTTGGTGCATGAACTAGTAGAGTCAGCAAGTTAGCCAAATCTCACAACAAAAATGCACCACGTGGACCAATAGTCTCATTTCTTTATGCCACCTTGTGGGTCTCCTTAAATTTGACTAGGTATTCAAACTGACCGTGTCACCTTGCAAACCCTGACTATGATGGTCACATTAACTGCCAATTGCTAACCATTACTACCTCCATTGGACCCACTAGGACATGTGTCACTGAGGCACTATGTTGCTATGCATATCCTCTGAGCACTTTCCCATAGCAAGATAGCGCACACCATAGATTTGAACTAATCTGACGATTGTGAAGACTCGCCATAATATTGCGCTATCTCCTTAAAATTTCTAGGCGCATGAAACACTTGGCAACCACCTAGCACAACATGGCATCCTCATCTTGTTGAGACCTAGCCCCACTGATCCACTTGGCACAATGGCACTATGTCGCTATGGGTAATATCCTTGTAGCTTCCCATAGCAAGATAGTGCCCACTATTGATTTTTTGAGATCTGGCGATGATCAACAAAATTGTACAACTGCAAACTAAGTTGGCTGAATGGACCAATGAAATACCACCATTGTACTATAACCCACCTAAAAACTACCATCGAGGATGAGCCATAACATTACTTTGGAGAAGGATGGGCCCATTACATCATCTGTTCCATGCATTTCCAAGATGCTATGTTGCTATGGATAATATCCTCATAGCTTTCCATAGTGAGATAGTGTCTACCGTCAATGCAGACTGATCTGACGATCGTGAAGACTTGTCATATTACTGCATTTTTCCCTTAAAACTTCTGGGCCCACAAGACAACTCAGCACACCTGGCATCTGACTCGGCTCAAATTTGTACCATCCCTACAATTTCATAACACTCAACTCCACCTTGCTACATTTTGCTGAGGCACTATGTCGCTATGGTTAACATCCTTGCAGCTTCCCATAGCGAAATAGCGCCCACCGTTGATTTCTTGAGATCTGGTGGCAAGCAAGATGGATCTAACCTTTCAGTATACCAACCAATAGAAACTAGCCACATGCCAACCTGTCCAACAAATCTTCATCACTGATATCCGACGGGGCATACTTGGGACCCACCTTCCTTCTGATGTTGCCACAGTATCACTTTCTATCTCGGCGCTATGTTGCTAACGGCAAGGAACATAGATTTTCCAATAGCGCCATAGTGCCCACCATGGACCTAGCGAAACCCAGTGCCAAAGAAATAACAATGAAAAGGAGGACCCACCTGACACGTGGCCAAAAGGCGCTATGTTGCTAATGCAAAACAATGTGCAACTTTCCATAGTGACATAGCGCCAACCGTTGATTTATCTTGATCTGACGAATGGGGACTTGTGGGCCTGCAAAAACATTTAAAATGCATAGGGAAGAAATATCATAAGGTTAGCATTTAATTTTTTCGATATTCCTAGGATGATTTAAAATAACATTAAACCAAGAAGTGACCGTTGGGTAGGCAAGAATTTAAAATTCAAATATTTGCCGGGGGGGGCACAATATGTAACAAGTTTCAAAAGCCATGTAATGCAATAGATGATGGGGTGTGATGAGGAAAGAAATTTAAGACAAGGAGATAGTGACTAGAATTGTTTGAGATTCAAAAGCCACATAATGTAGGAGATGATGTGGGGAAATGTGATGCATATTGGTGATATTGTGAGGAGACAAAGTCTATGATAGTTGAGTGCTAAAAGCTCACTTTGATGTTGATGTTGTTGTCTATTATTGGATAACCAGTTGTGAATTTGTTGAATGATGTTGTGAAGGCCTTCTTTTGCAATCCTGATTTATGTGCCAACTATTTGTTTTTAAGGAACCCAAGATGACAATGCAAACTAAATGAATGCATCCAATTGTCACTTTGTAAAGAGATGCAAATTAATTATCATCATAGAGCATGTGATAAAAAGTGACTAAATACAAACACCACTAGCTCAACTATAGTGATATTAATACTATGTTATGCTAAGAAGTACCAGCAAAGATGAACAATGTACTTTAAAATATGACAACTACTAAAAAATAGAAGTTATAGTTGTAGATGAATAAAAATAGGCACATAAATAGTCACATGTCAAATAAAAGACCTCACCTAAGATAGCACACAAAATTGATCAAGGTACACATGGCTTTTCAAATGAGAGGAGGCACTTGCAAGTGGACACCAATAATTCTTGAAATCAAAGGATCACTAAAGTTAATTAGTGAAAAACTGATAAAATATCATGACTTCATCCTAGTTCCTCTAGTCAAGCATATCATCGAGACACTAGAAGTACATAATAGTGAAGAAAACCATTATTTGCAGATCAAGCATGCTACCTATTGTGTGTAATAGTGTCAAGTTTATTCAATTCTACCTAGGATAAGGAAGCATGGGATGTGTTAGTAGTGATTTAGTAGTGGATTCTATCAAGTGATGTGCATCAGTGGGAATTAGGGTGGTTGAGTGTCAAAGTCAAGGGTCAAGTGTACCTAGTACCAATGTGGTGGGATGCAAAGAGCGAATATGTGGTAAGACCCATAACAAACAAGTCTTTGGTAAATGATAGCTATAAGTAAGTAGATATTATGGGAATGGAACAAGGCGAGGTGAAGAGTAGAATGTGGCTATTGGATATGGTGAGAATTTGTAGGAAGCGTGCAAGTGAAAGTATGTCAAGCTCACTAGATCAGTCACAATAGGAGGGTGATGCTAGCAAGGGAAGGTGGATGAGGAAAGGGTGAAGAGAAAAGTGCATTTAGTGAACCTTTGAGGAACTAGTATATTATTTGGAACTATAAGTGTTAATTTCAGAGCCAGGTGAAGCAAGTCATGTCGGACAAGGGTCAGCAAAACTTGAAGATGTGGAGATTAGGATAGAAGAAATTCCCTTGTCAATGTTAATGATATTGTTGGGGAATGTAGAGTAGTAGTTTTTGGAGGTGATATTGGATGATGAGACAATGACACAGGTAGAGAATAGTCTTCTTGGGATGACAAATAGTATGTCAGGAGTACAGGGAGGAGGTGGGGAAGACAAAAACTCCTCAAAAGTCCATGGGCGAAGATCCAAAGGATGCATAAGGCATTAGTGGGGTGATGAGTGGATCATGTCAGTTTCTTAGCCTTAGGACTCTAGGACAAGAGTCAATGGGAGGGGAAGTTAGTAGTGTAAATGTGGAGGAGCCATGACTAGAAGTAGGGCATAGAGATTAAGCATCAAGTGACGTGGAAGAATTATGAAGAATGTTGGACATAGAAAGAGTCCAAGTAGAGAATGTAGAATGGGAAGTCACATTTTTGTTGGGATTAATGGAGAAGGCATGGGAAGATAGAGCACAAATGGAGGCAAGAAAATTACAAATGGTGGTGGATATAGAGTGGGCATGAGTGCAATCACTAGAAGTGGAACTACATGTGGAGCAATTGTGGGTAGAGGCAAATGACGTAAGAATGTGGGAAAAGTGGTTGTAGGCTTAGAGGTTACAAAAATCTCTGAAGATGGCACAAGTGGGTTTAGAGAGTGCTTAGAATGAGCTAGTGTTGTTGCAATCATATTTTGAGTCATTTAGGGAGGCGATTGAAAAAGAAAACTCCTTGTCATTAAAGTTGTAGGAGTGGTTAGCATTAAATGAGGGGAGGGTGAGGTAGTTGTAGCAGCATTTGGGCAAGGCAAAACAAGGCATGGAGCACTGGTGAATGATGACTGATCAATAGTATTAGGAACAGGATGTGGTCCAACAAGCAATCACTGCACTAGAAGTATACAAGTTGGTGGAGAATGTGTTCATAGAAATGCATTAGATGACAAAGGTACACTAGGAAGCTACTTATTATATGGGATGTTATTATTAGGTGTTCCCAAATTAGGACCAGTGAGTGATGTAGTTCATGGATAGGGAATTCACACAGCTTTTAAATACACAATTACATGGTGGGAGGTTTCCAATTCCCATGGATGTGGTGTGGGTACATAGAGGACTTACACCAGGAGCTTCCTCTTCAAGAGCTGGGTCAAAAGAAACACCATTAGTTGGACACCCTATCTTTCCACCTCCTCTAGGGAGGCTAGAATAAATAATTTTCCACATGCTTACTGAATGTAATGTTGTGGTTGTCGTCATAGTAGAATAAAAGTTTGTGCTTGTTATTTTAGCAATCAAAGGGACAACTGATGTTGATTGTAATGTAATTTCATGTTTGTTTTGGTATGTTTGGAATATATTTGGATGCTTTTAGCATTTTGAGGAATATGTGAATGTTTTTGGGATTTTTGGTAGATATTTGCGTGTTTTTGTGGTTTTTGACAAATGTTGGAAAGGTTTCAATCTGCATAAAAGTGGGAACAATATGATCCCTAGAGTAAGGGTAACCTTTACTATGATGCAGGAATGTCTGTGTGGGCTCTTAATGAAAGATGAGTATAGATTTATGTATTATATGGAGAGTCATGATGTGAAAGGCATAATTCTATGTTTATTAATAGCTTTTAAAGATGATTACAAGGCCAATGTTGGGATATTTCTCTAGGTGTGTGCCAAGATGGACACTCTGGAGGTCTATGAAAAGGCATTTGGGGGCCCAAAAGGGACACTTACACCTTGAAAAAGGTGCTTTGACCCAAAAAAGGCACTTTGGGGGCCCAAAAAGGACACCAAGGCCTTGAGAAACCAAAATAGGGCCTCAAAAAAGGTGCTTTGACCAACAAAACTATTTTGGGAGCCCAAAAAGGACACTAGGGCCTCAAAAAAGGTGCTTTGACCAAAAAAGTAATTTGGGGGCCCAAAAAGGGACACTTGGGCCTTGAAAAAGGTAAAACAGGGCCTTAAAAGAGGAGTTTGGGCCTAAAAAGGCCCTTGAGGGGTCTACAAAAGGAATTTTGGGCCTAAAAAGGTGCTTGAGGGGCTTGCAAAAGGCATTTTGGGCCTAAAAAGGTGCTTGAGTGGCCTAAAATAGGCATTTGAGCTAGAAAAGGCATTGCAGTGGGGCCAAGCTCTCATGCTTATGCTTACTTATTCTATGCCCCTAGTTAAGTGAGGATGAAAGAGTCCAACAAATATCTGGGCTTTTAGGATAAAATTGATATATTTGTTGAAGGGGGCTAGACTAATCATGGCCACTGTAACATAAATAGGACTAATGATCTGTTAGGAATTGTTGTTCTTGAGAAGAGGAAGGAAGAGGGGAGTCTGTCAATGCCTCTTGTGCTATTCATGTTGTGCCAAATTTTCCAAAGCCCAGAGATATGTTTTAGGATAGAACTACGCCACTTCTTAATACCATTGAGACACTTTGTATTTAAATATTTTATGACATGACATAAGGCTTATTTGAGCTAAAGTGAGCCATGTTTGATAGGATTTTTGAGGTGTTGTTAATTTTTCTTAGTTTTTACAACTATGTTTGGCAATCATTACCCCCTTTTGAATGTTTTTGGTAAGTTTTGACAGTTTTGGAATTTTTTTGATAATTTTTGACAATTTTTGAATTTTTTGAATTATTTTTGACAAATTTCTTTTTTTTTAAATTATTTTTGAATTTTTTGGTAATTTGTGGCAATTTTTGAATTTTTTTTGGTAATTTTTGACAATTTACAGCTAGTGGGGGTGGAATGAGGATGTGAGTGAGATTTTTTGGAATACGGGGTAACTTGGACCATGTGAGGCACCTAAAGAGGCCAGGAGACCAAGAGCAGGCAAAAAGGCAAAATGTGAGAATGGATAGCTATATTTGAGATGTGGGAGGCAATGAAAGGAGTTTGGGTCATCAAAGGGGTTGACTAAGG